>CM053028.1:213932265-214012265 GCA_028564925.1 Lithobates sylvaticus
GAGGAGCGCTCCAATTGGCCTAGGAGGAGGAGGGAGGAGACACACGGCGGTAGCCACCCATCGCCCGTAGGGAAGCGATGCCCGCGCCATAGATGGGGTAAGTTCCGGGCTCGTAACCAATCGGGGGTGGGCGGTGTGGGTGCACTGTTTGCCAACCCCCCCCCCCCCAAAAATAGTTGACCACCAGCCGTCACTGTTAAAGCACCTTCTGTAGAAACAAATAGGAATTGATTTACTAAAGGCAAATACACTGTTTGCTTTCAAGTGAAGTTGCACTCTGCAAGGGAAATTGCCCCAGAGTGCAATGTGGTAAAGCTTAATTTTATATAAATTCCCCAATTATATTCAAGGAAAGTTTAAAAAAGTTTTTTTTGCTTGCATATGATAGGATGATGGAAATCAGCAGAGCATCATCTCATACGCTAAGCTCTGGGGATAATTCCCTTACAAAGTGAACAGTGTTACCCACACTTGGTAGATTCAGCTGATATTTTGGTCCTGGTGAACATTATCACGGAGACAGAAAGTGATGAGAGATCAAAACTTCTACATTTGTCTCCAGAAGAGACGAGGATACATATTTTAATGGGGACACCTATTTAGATGATCTGTCTGAAGCCTCATACACACGATAGGACTTTGTACAAACTTTCCCGTGGATTTTTGTACAAAGGGCGTCGGCCCTGAACTTGTATTGCATACACACAGCAGGACTTTTTCAGCCAACTTTCACCAAATCACGTGTTTTTTTGCTCTTTAACGCCACCTTTGGTCAACTTCTGTATTGTTGTCTGATCTTTTGCATTGGTTCTGATTGTGTGTATGGGCCTTTAGAAGGAAAATCCCCTTACTTTGTCACGTCTCTGGGACAGAATGTGAAAAGAAAGCTCACCAACAGTACACAGAGAAAAAATTAACTAAAGGCCCATACACACGATCAGACTTTTTGACAACAAACATGCAAATTAGCTGTTTTGGACCAACATCCGACCATGTGTACGCTCCATCGGACCAACTTTTTCAGTTTTCATCCGACTTTTGTTGGCTGTGCGAACGGACCAACTTTCTGCCAACAAAAGTCCGATGGAGCAAAGTCCTATAGTGTGTACAGAAAACCATAGGACTTTTGTACAAAGTCCAAACACGCATGCTCAGAACCAATGCAAAAGATCAGACAACAATACAGAAGTTGACCACAGGTGGCGGTAAAGAGCAGAAAAACCATGTGATTTGGTGAAAGTTGGCTGAAAAAGTCCTGCTGTGTGTATGCAATACAAGTTCAGGGCCGACGCCCTTTGTACAAAAATCCACGGGAAAGTTTGTATAAAGTCCTATCGTGTGTATGAGGCTTAACAGGAGTTTTAATTCCACCCTGCCTAAAGCTAAAACAACAAGGTTTTGGTTATTTATACATTTTATGCAATAATATGGATTAACTATTTACATTTTTGACCACTGAACATTGGGTAAAATATGTTTTTTCTCATCAGTAGTCATTTATAGAATTTTATATACAAAGATAGAGCTCAAACAAATGTTAACTGTAAGTAGGTTTCCCCTGTATGTACTAATACTAGTTTTCAGAATCAAAATCCAGAAAAGAAGGCTACTTGCTACTTTAAAGAGAGATTATATTACATATACAATACCACACATAACGGTACATATAACACCCACAGACTTTTACATAGGAGGCAGTTGTATCGGCACCTGTTGTGCTCCTGTAAAAAAAATTGTTGACATTAACTGAGAAATCCATATATCCTGGCATAGCGGCTTATTCAGCATGCAGGGAATTTCATATATCAGTACTGGCAGTGTCTAAAAGATCAAACTAAGCAGGCATATCAATCTGAAATAAACACCATCGGGTCTACCGTGCAGACTGTACTGGCGCCACATAGGCCATCAATAGCCTAATCTTACATCCTCTCATGCCTCTGCCAATTTTTTTTTAAGTTTAGCACATCCAAGACAATACTCTGAATATTGTATATGCTAAGAGAAAACAGGTTAGCTTCCATTTAAAAGCCAGACGCACTCAGGCTGAATTATTTTGTGATCCAAAGGGAAATAGGGAAATGTCACTTGTTATTGCACTGAAACATGACACATGCCCTGTATCCCATTTTTATTGATCCTATTTATGTTACAACATCTAAGGTCTAAGGTCTTAGCAGAAAAGGTAACGTGCCAAATAAGCAGACAAGGAGTTTCTGTAATTTACAGTTCACTAAACAAGTGCAAAAGTAGAAGCAAATATGCAAAACACATTTAGAATGGCAAATAGCATGCATACACTGCAGTATAATACAAAATACCGAATATGAAAGCTGCAGAAACATGGACTCATGACAGCAATGTCTCTGTGTGTCAATCACAGTAAATTATGGCTGCATAACATAGTCCCTATAAGGCTCATTAACAACAGAGACACTAGATAAGTATCACCACTTCAGTAAAACATCTCAGAACCCAAATAGTTACTTACCATTATCCTTAATAAAGAGCATCCCTCTCAGTAAAGTCCAGGGTGGCTCTGGTAACACAGATAAACAGCTGAAGAAATCCAAGGCCTGAGGGCACAGTACTCGGATAGCAATTGGGAAGGTGCTGCCCACAGTAGATGGGTCTGTGTGCTATTAGATTCGACCACTCACACAGTTTTGACCACTCACCAGACTGCTGAATACTTGCCCAGCTACATCTGATTCATAAGGTGTGGCCTGTCTGAGTTGCCAAGAAAGGGAAGCAGAGCAACATGTCTTCCCTAAGCATGCGCAGGAACAAAGAGTTGTGATAAATGGAGTTAAAGGTGCCTGCTCCTGCATCTGAGCATAGTGAGTAAATGGTCACTCCTCTACGGGTTGTGACTTAATTAATTAAATAAGTAATGTTTTGAAAGTGCAGGTTTCTAGAGCAATCAGAAATTTTGAAAAAAGTGTGGGTACCCGAATTTCCAAAAAGTACCAACAAAGGCAGCCTCCATATTTTTATTAAAGAGTCACTTTAACCTGTTCAGATCTAATTGGTTGCTACCAGTTTCTTCTGTAGGGTTATCTAAACCTTGCTCTGTTAACATACAATTTGAATGCTCTAAATCCAGTTTGATTTAACTAATAAAATAAAAAAAATAGTAAGCTTTACTTGAGAAAGAGAACAGTAGAAAGATGTTTAAAACTTTGAGATATGGACTATTTATCAAAATGTACATGATGAGGTCTAGTTGGCAAAACATTGTAACAAATGTAGAAAACTGTACATCTCTAAGGAACACAGATACAGTTATAAACTGTTACTGTTAAACTAATATACTGTTATTGTTACAGCTACTGTTATACAATAAATGCTGGTCCAGTAATCCAGATGCCTGTTAAGAACACCTGATGAGGTGCAATGTCACAGTCCACAGTTAATAATTAGAGGCAATGTTGACAAGCATGTTCATTTAAGATTGGTGGGACCTGCGAAACTGCTGAGTTTCTCAAGGTCTAGATCAGGGATCTCCAAACCTTTAAAATAAAAAAAATGTGAAAAAGGAGGTCAATTTAAGAGTCCACTGTCTCACCTAATTTAAAGGTATGGATCTAGTTACCTGAAAATCAAAACACAAAAACAAACAAACAGGTGTATAGCACCCGCTAGAAAAGCAGACTCCCTAAATAGTCCACGCAGTGTGACTTCTGATGGTATGGAAACATACCGGAAGTCACACTGCATGGATTATTGAGGAAACCTGCTTTTCCAGTGAGTCCTATAACCCTGTTTTTTTTTTTGACTTTGTGTCTCCAAACTTTTCAAAGGGCCACATTGTATATTTTACTAATATTTTTTTAAAATCAGTCATTTGTAAAAGAATGAATACATTTTAAATAAATGAATAGGTTTCACATGGATCTTATTTGTAATCAGTGTGATATGATTCTAAACAAAAGAGAAAAAACTTAAGTAAAAAAAAAGTCCATTTGTGTCCCCATCATAGTTTCCTTGTCTATTTGTAAACCCCATCAGAGTCTCCCTGTCCATCCACAGCGGGGCAGCCCAGAAGCTCATCATTGTTAGCTAGTGTAGTACCCTCATAGGTAGGTGCTAGCATAGTTAGGTAAGTGTTATTGTGTGTTTTGATAGGTAAATTTAGTTGCCACACTGTAGTCAATGTGGCTGTAATTTTGGATAAGGTAAAAGCATAGTTTGGCTCACTGCTACTCAGTGACCTGTAATTGTTTAGTCGGGTCTGCTCTGTTTGCTCTACTGCTGCTAGTCTGCTGGATAACTCCCTCTGTATCAAGGTAACTTGAAACGTTTCTGGATGATAGGTGTGGAGTTATGCAGATGGCAGCATGAATATGGATGCAGCAACAGCCTATGCCAGAGAGGCAGGCTCTGATGGCATGCTGGGAGACTGCATATGTTCTGGGAGCACACAGAAGCTTTGGTTGGAGAGGCCTCAGGTGGGCTACGTGAGGGGAGGAATGCTGAGACCCAGGTGCTTAGAAGAAGCTGACTGAGGGGATAGGTCTGCCAAAGGTATGCCTGGTATCACTGGAAGATATCACTCAGACGATTGGAAGGAGGCTATCATCTGTCCTTTGGCCTAATGAGTACAGACACAGAGATCTTGGGGACCTTGCGCTCTAGCTACCCCTCTGTGCATTATAGTCAGCTGAGCGTCTGTTTAAGGGGTTGCCAGCTGTTGTCCTGAAGAGCTCTGTCCAAATAATCTCCTATTTGAAAAGGACTTTGCTCCTGTGGCTCTAACTACTACTACTTAAGCTGAAGTCTGTTGTTTGTTTCAAGCCCGAATTTGATTATAGCTTGATCAGATAGGAAGATCAAGTCCTCAAGTTGAGTTCTTATCTTCGGAGTATCCCACCACTACTCTCAACCCTATCATAGTTCACCAAAAATAAAAACCACAAAAACAACATCCCCTAGACCAGTGATGGCGAACCTTGACACCCCAGATGTTTTGAAACTTAATTTCCCATGATGCTCATGCACTCTGCAGTGTAGTTGAGGATCATGGCAAATGTAGATCCAAAACATCTGGGGTGCCAAGGTTCGCCATCACTGCCCTAGACTGTTCCTTGAAGAAAGAGTGAATAAGCCTGTCTGCGGGGCAGACGTTTGGGAAGACCTGGACAGTAATCCAACTGTGCAAGACTAAAGGTAAGGCTGGGGTTTAACATTAAGGAATGACATCATGTAATCTCAGAGAGATCTAAGGGCCGAATCACACCACAAAAACCTACTCCAGATGCATCTTTGCTTACGATTCACATCACAAAAACTCACTCCGATGCAAACTTGTGTTGTGTTTTTTATGTGTTCAATGCATTCGAGTGCATTTTTCTCCTCTCGTTTTTTCTTTTTTCAAGGTTTCCTTGTTTTTTTTTTTTCATGTGATGCATTTTAGTGTGTTTTTGATGCACTTTGCTGCGTTCCATTTCGTTCTGGTGCATTTTTGATAGTTTTTTTCCACATGCCTGTACTGTCCTGTGCAGAAAAAATTCTGCATGTTCTACACATGTTCTGGACTGGAACGCACTGGAACTGACTGCACTGGTGTAAACTGTGCCATAATCTACTGTCCAGAAAAAAAATTCACTGGACTGCATCTGGTGTGAACTGACCCTAAACTAGGATGCTCCGCAGCATCTTAGGTGGCTCAGCAAGAAAATCTACTGCTAGATACATGAGAGGTTGCAGGTTCAGATCCTGGTCCTGACAGTTAAAAAACTTCCCCAATTCAAATGTTCCCACCACTCCCATGGTCTTCCTCAGACAGGTGCAATACAAAAATACTCTAATTAGTGTAGTACATTTCTGACCCAAATGATATCTAAACCCTGCACAGAATGCCAGTACAAAACTAAAAATGAGCAACAAGGCACCCAGCCTTGCTGCTATGATATTGCAGCACAGAGACTTTACCCTAAATGTTTCACCCCTGAAGAAGTGTGATTGGAACCTGTTACTGCAGATTTTTAATAGTTTTGCTGCAATTAGGTGTTAGATGTGATAATTGCCAGCAAGCATTTGCTGACATTTTGTTTTTGTATAGCAATATGAATGACAAATAACAGACAATTAATAGTTCATTGTAGGGGAATAGATCATTGACTGGGTATATGTAATGCAACCCTGGATTACCCTTTATGTACCTTGAGGTACCACTATTTTAATGTGTTGAATGTAACATTTCAGTGTCTAAATGTATCTCTAATGCCGCCCCCCCCTCCTGAGCCGTACCAGGCCGCGTGCCCTCAACATGGGGGGTGCCCTGGGGAAAGGGGGGCCGTGCGGCCCCCCCACCCCAAAGCACTTGTCCCCATGTTGATGAGGACAAGGGCCTCTTCCCGACAACCCTGGCCGTTGGTTGTCGGGGTCTGCGGGCGGGGGCTTATCGAAATCTGGGAGCCCCCTTTTATAAGGGGGCCCCTAGATCCCGGCCCCCCACCCTATGTGAATGAGTATGGGGTACGATGAACCCCCACCCATTCACCTAAGGTGTAAAATGTAAAGTAAAAAACCACACTTTTGAAAAAATAATTTATTGCACTGCTCCGGGGGGTCTTCTTCCGTCTTGGGGGTCTTCTCGCCGCACTCCTCCACCATTTACCTAGCTCTTTTACCGAGCGGAGAAGTCCGGCTACCTTCTTCGTCATCGCCGCCGTCGTCTGGGGGTCTCGATCCGCCTTCGGGGGTCTTTCGGGGTCTTCCGGGGTCTCTTCTGTTCTTGCCGCTGTCGTCGCTTTCTGCGCCGCCTTCTTCTTCTTCTTCGCCTTCTTCTTCTTCTTCTTCTTCTTCCGATGTTGACACGTCGCTCTCTTTGGCCGGAATGCCAGAGCCGCGCTGTGCTGGGACTTATATAGGGACAAGGGGACAGGGTCACATGCTCATGTCACATGGTGACCCCGCCCCCTTTTGATGTCACAGTCCCAGCATCCTCCGGGACTGTGACATCACAAGGGGGCGGAGTCACCATGTGACATGAGCATGTGACCCTGTCCCTTGTCCCTATATAAGTCCCAGCACAGCGCGGCTCTGGCATTCCGGCCAGAGAGAGCGACGTGTCAACATCGGAAGAAGAAGAAGGTGGAAGAAGAAGAAGAAGGCGGCGCAGAAAACGACGACAGCGGCAAGAACAGAAGAGACCTCGGAAGACCCCGAAAGACCCCCGAAGGCGGATCGAGACCCCCAGACGATGGCGGCGACGACGAAGAAGGTAGCCGGACTTCTCCGCTCGGTAAAAGAGCTAGGTAAATGGCGGAGGAGTCCGGCGAGAAGACCCCCAAGACGGAAGAAGACCCCCGGAGCAGTGCAATAAATAATTTTTTCAAAAGTGTGTTTTTTTACTTTACATTTTACACCTTAGGTGAATGGGTAGGGGTACATCGTACCCCATACTCATTCACATAGGGTGGGGGGCCGGGATCTGGGGGCCCCCTTATAAAAGGGGGCTCTCAGATTCCAATAAGCCCCCGCCCGCAGACCCCGACAACCAACGGCCAGGGTTGTCGGGAAGAGGCCCTTGTCCTCATCAACATGGGGACAAGGTGCTTTGGGGTGGGGGGGCCGCACGGCCCCCCTTTCCCCAGGGCACCCCCCATGTTGAGGGCACACGGCCTGGTACGGCTCAGGAGGGGGGGCACTCGCTCGTCCCCACCCCTTTTATTGGCCTGCCGGGCTGCGTATAGAATGCATTAAGGTGAAAAAACTTTTACCTTTACAACCCCTTTAAGTCCATTGAGGTTCATGAGGGTCAAGGGCTTATCTCTTTAATTTATAAATGTACATTTTTATTGAGCTCAGGGAGTACTGCTGGACTTTCAGGTCTTAGCTCCTGAAGCTGCAGAGTCATCTGCACCCAATCAGCTAGTCTTTCCTCCCATCTCCTCTTACCCAATTAAAGAACATTCAGGGGTTTATTTACTAAAGCAAATCCACTTTGCACTACGAATGCACTGCAAGTGCACTTGGAAGTGCAGTTGCTGTAGATCTGAGGGGGACATGCAAGGAAAATAAAAAAACAGCATTTTTGCTTGCACGTGATTAGATGAAAAAATCAGAAGAGCCTCCCCTCATTTCAGATCTTCTCCTCAGATCTAAAGCGACTACACTTCCAAATGCACGTCCAAGTGCACTTGTAGTGCAAAATGGATTTGCCTTTAGTAAATCAACCCCTTAGTATTATGTGAACCCATTCACAAAATACAAAGCCTTCTAGGAATAGACGGCAGGGGGGCAGAGTGGCTGCTGTGTGAGAAGACAGTGTCTCTCCTCTCAGAACACCGGGAGTATAGCGACAGCTATACCTCTGGTGCTCAGTAAAACTGTTAGTTGCAGATAAAAGAGATAAGTCCATAAGGTATCATGCATCTCGTTGGACTTAACCCATAGTAAGCCAGCACATTTTAAAAAGGCTCTGAATTCCTGAAGTTTAGCTCTAAAAGCATATTTCTTACTATATAATGTAAAATATGTCCTAAACAAGTTCTCCAGCCAAAATACTACCTCACTCTAATATTAAACACTTGTAACAATTCAGCAAAAATGGTACTATTAGTTTAGTTCAAGGCCAAATGTGTATTTTCATCTAGTGCAAATTAAAATGACACAGTAATGACATAAGCCCCGTACACACGGTCGGAATTTCCGACGTAAAATGTCCTATCGGACCATGTTGTCGGAAAATCCGACTGGGTGTGGGCTCCATCTGACTTTTTCCGTCGGAATTTCCGATGGAAAAAATTTGAGATCCCGCTCTCCGACAACAAAGTCCGATCTGACTTTTTCCGATCGTGTGTAGCGAATTCCAATGGACAAAGTGCCACGCATGCTCAGATCACATTACAAGACCAAAGCTATTGGCTACTAGCCTCTACGTAGTTCCATCGTATGCAACGAACGTCACCACGTTCTGAATGATCGGATTTTCCGACAACTTTGTCCGACCGTGTGTATGCAACACCAGTGTCGGACAAAATCCGTCAGAAAAAATCCGACAGATTTTGTGGTCGGAATTTACGACCGTGTGTACGGGGCATTAGTGTTCGATAGGAGAAACCACAGCAGTCTGTGAGGGACCAAGTATCCAACAAGCCTTGTAGATTTTAAAAAGAGCAAATATTTTACTTTTGTACTGTAGGGACAAGGTTGCTTTAACAATGCAGTTGATAATGTAAGTATTAACTAGACACAAGTTTTGCAACTAAAGTAAACCTGTTATGAAAAAAGTATATTGGCTACCATTGCTGAGCTTCTGAAAATGCTAGCAGCTTGTTGACCAGATCTGATGCATTTCCCTAGCTGTAGTATACTTCAGACTGATCCTTGTTCATTACCTTTGCCTACCAATGACAATCCATACCTCTAACCTCACATATTCTAAACTCTGTCATATATAACAGAACTATACACTTAACACTCTTCAAGTTCAACAAGCAAAAAGCTAAAATTTTCAATACAATGGAAGAGACATCATCATTTTTCAGTATACCACATTTGTGTACTAACTGAGGATTGACAACTAGGAACTCTAATACACCCTACATGATACGATTTATGTGACACAGCATAACATTAGACATAGCATATTCATGATATCATATGACTTCATGGCCATTACGTTGCCAACTGATACTGCCAAGATGACAAAGAAATCAATAAAGTGACCCACAGGAGAAGGCATGGTCAAACATCTGTAGAGAAAAGTCAAATAAATTAAAGGAATGCTGAATATTTACCATTTTGTCTTTTTCTAAGAACAACTTTTGGTTATGAATGAAGTAATTTAGATTGTAAGTCTGTTTATGTGACATCTGGGAGAACTGGCTATATAAATGAAATTACATGATTAACAAGCAAAAGGTTCTGTCCTAAGAACTGAACTGCAGCACTGTTGAAATTTTAAGCAGTGCAGCGTTTAATCTGCTTTAACATTGCTGATTCACTAATTGTCAAAACTAAATTTGGTGACCTACGAGACACATAAGTTATAATATGAAAAGACACCTTTCTGTTCTAATGATCTTTGTGTTCTCTTCTTTGATTTCCTTCTGCTGGTCAGTCACCAAAGTCCTCCCCACAGCCTTTTTAGATATTTACAAGTTTACCTCAAATGCAGCCTAGTTTTGGTGACCCTGTTGCAAAATTTTAAATATGGAAAAAATTTGTCCTGCAAAGCAAAGATATTGTACTTGGCCACCTGCAATGCAAATCTTCTCTCTCTGCAAGAGCTTCTTGGCCCCCACCTGTTGTGTACTGCAGGGCTGGCAATAGTAACCACAGCACTTGCTGAGGGACCAGAAATCTGAAATTTCCAGAAGCGTTTCAGATAAAAAATATTCTATGGGCACTGTAGCTCTTTAACTGAATAAAGATCAATGAGTGATGGAACAGGTAACTATAATATCTCTTTTTTTAGGACAACCTGTTTTAACCTTTATCAGTTTTGCAACAGCATTGATTCAGGGACCTGATTATGTAATGCCCTGGTGTCCAACCTGGGGCCTGAGGGTCGCATGCGGGCCTTTGGTATATCATATACAGCCCTCAGACCTCAGCAGTCTGTAGTGGGAGCATTGATTAGGGTAATTTGATCTTTACTAGCCTCATGTAACATGTTCCCAGGTGTTGTCTTCTGAAGCATATTCCCAGCCAAAAATGTAGCATGTCCACGCTCTCTGTCCTCATTTCCTCTATTAGGTCTTCAGTTTCTGACACTCTCAAGCATTACATATACAGTATCTCACAAACGTGAGTACACCCCTCACATTTTTGTAAATATTTTATTATATCTTTTCATGTGACAACACTGAAGAAATGACACTTTTCTACAATGTAGGGAGTGTACAGCTTGTATAACAGTGTAAATTTGCTGTCCCCTCAAAATAACTCAACACACAGCCATTATTGTCTATACTGCTGGCAACAAAAGTGAGTACACCCCTAAGTGAAAATATCCAATTGGGCCCAATTAGCCATTTCCCTCCCTCCCCACTGCCTTGCTAAAGAAGCTGAGGGTAAAGGTGATGGACTGGCCAAGCATGTCTCCAGACCTAAACCCTATTGAGCATCCTCAAACAGAAGGTGGAGGAGCGCAAGGTCTCTAACATCCACCAGCTCTGTGATGTCGTCATGGAGGAGTAGAAGAGGACACCAGTGGCAATCCCTAAAGCTCTGGTGAACTCCATGCCCAAGAGGGTTAAGACATTAATGACTGTGTGTTGAGTTATTTTGAGGGGACAGCAAGTTTACACTGTTATACAAGCTGTACACTCACTACTTTACATTGTAGTAAAGTGTAATTTCTAAGTGTTGTCACATGAAAAGATATAATAACATTTTTACAAAAATGTGAGGGGTGTGCTCACTTTTGTGAGAAACTGTATGTGACATCTTTGGTGATGTCAGGGGCCGCATTTGAGGCCCCCCTTAGCTCATAAGTTGACAACCACTGATGTAATTAATTAAAATAATCACACTGGTGACTGAATCTCCACAACAAGTGTAAATGTATACAAGCTGCAGAAAAAAAAACATTTAAGGGCTAATTTACCAGTATGTTGCAGTAACTACTGTACATGGTGTAGTGAATTGCTGTTCTATTAATTTTAAATGGCACCCAAAGCACCTCCACAATCAGGGCTGGCCCAAGACATTGTGCTGCCTGGGCCCAGGTAGCTGAGTGAGGGGGCGGGCCTGTCAGCAGGTGAGCGGGCTTGCTGGCCAATCAGTGGGCTGGCAGGCGGGAGCATAGAGAAGATGACATCTCTCACCGCCCGCCCTGCATCACTGCAGTTACGCCCTCACTGTGCAGCCGCAGGCAGCAGAGAGATTACATCACCTCTCAGCTGCCTGCTTCACTCTGGGAAGTGACAATCCGCTATGTGTGGCAGGTGACATTGTGGCAAGTGACAATCCGCTACACGTGGCAGGTGATGTTGTTGCAAGAGACAATCCACTACGTGTGGCAGGTAAAGTGGCAAGGGACAATCCGCAACGTGTGGCAGGTGACGTTGTAGCAAGTGACAATCCGCAACGTCTGGCAGGTGACGTTGTGGCAAGTGACAATCCACAACATGTGGCAGGTGACGCCATGGCAAGTGACAATCGGCAATGTGTGGCAAGTGACAATCCGCAATGTGTGGCAGGTGACATTGTGGCAAGTGACAAGCCGCAATGTGTGGCAAGTGACAGTCCACAATGTGTGGCAGGTGACATTGTGGCAAGTGACAATCTGGTACGTGTGGCAGGTGAAGTGGCAAGTGACATCCCGCAACGTGTGGCAGGTGACGTTGTGGCAAGTGACAATACGCTAAGTGTGGTAGGTGAAGTGTCAAGTGACAATCCGCAACGATTGGCAGGTGACGTCGTGGCGAAGTGACAATACGCTACATGTGGCAGGTGAAGTGGTAAGTGACAATCCAAAAAGTGTGGCAGGTGACGTCATGGCAATTGACAATCCATAATGTGTGGCAGGTGACGCCGTGGCAAGTGACAATCTGCAACGTGTGGCAAGTGACAATCCACAACGTGTGGCAAATGTCAATCCGTATATCGTGGCAGGTGACATTGGCAAGTGACACTGCGATCTGCGATTTTTTAAAATCTGCGATTTTCAGCGGGACTGCGACATTGCGGTGGACAGATCGGACACTTTTGACACATTTTTGGGACCACTGACCTGTGCTATAAAAATGCACTGATTACTGTGTAAATGTCACTGGCAGGGAAGGGGTTAAATGTGTTCACTGGGAGGTGTTTCTAACTGGGAAGGATGGGACTGACTGGAGAAGGAGCGAGATCTCTGTTACTAATCATTAGGAACAGCAGATCTGTCTCTCCTCCCCTGTCAATGAGAGATCCCCATTCTGGCTCTCTGTGGAGCAATTGCGGGTGGCCAGCAGACATTGCGGCCGCTGGCCATGCACAGGTCCTTTTATACTTCTATATACATGTATAGAGCCATGACAGGTCCTCTTTATACTCCTACATACATGTATAGAGCGATGACAGGTCATCTTTATACTCCTACATACATGTATAGAGCCATGGCAGGTCCTCTTTATACTACTACATACATGTATAGAGCCATGACAGGTCCTCTTTATACTACTACATACATGTATAGAGCCATGACAGGTCCTCTTTATTTTCCTATATACATATATAGAGCCATGACAGGTCCTCTTTATACTCCTATATACATGTATAGTGTCATAACAGGTCCTCTTTATACTCCTATACATGTAGACCGCCATGACTGGTCCCCTTTATACACTTATATACATGTATAGAGCCATGACAGGTCCACTTTATACATGCATAGAGCCATGACATGTCCTCTTTATACTCCTACATACATGTATAGAGCCATGACACGTCCTTTTTATACTCCTTTATACATGTATAGAGTCATGACACATCCTCTTTATACTCCTATACATGTAAACAACCATGACAGGTCCTCTTTGTACTCCTATATACATGTATTGAGCCATGCCAGGTCCTCTTTATATTCCTACATACATGTATTGAGCCATGCCAGGTCCTCTTTATACTTCTATATACATGAATAGAGCCATGACAGGTCCTCTTTATACTCCTATAAACATGTGTGGAGCCATGACTGGTCCTCTTTATACTTATATATATATGCATATAGTGCCATGACCGGTCCTCTTTATACTCCTTTATACAGGTCCTCTTTATTCTCCCATATACATGTATAGAGCCATGGCAGGTCCTCTTTATACTCATATACATGTAAACAACCATGACAGGTCCTCTTTATACTCCTATACATGTATAGTGCCATGACAGGTCCTCTTTATACTCCTATACATGTATAGTGCCATGACAGGTCCTCTTTATACTCATATACACGTATAGAGCCATGACAGATCATCTTTATTCTCCTATATACATGTATAGTGCCATGACAGGTCCTCTTTATACACCTATACATGTAAACAACCATGACAGGTCCTCTTTATATTCTTATATACATGTATAGAGCCATGGCAGGTCCTCTTTATACTACTATACATGTATAGTGCCATGACAGGTCCTCTTTATACTCCTACATACATGTATAGAGCCATGACAGGTCCTCTTTATACTCCTACATACATTTATAGAGCCATGACAGGTCCCCTTTATTCTCCTATATACATGTATAGAGCCATGACAGGTCCTCTTTATACCCCTATACATGTAAACAACTATGACAGGTCCTCTTTATAGTCTTATATACATGTATAGAGCCATGACAGGTCTTCTTTATTCTCCTATATACATGTATAGTGCCATGACAGGTCCTCTTTATACATGTAGACCACCATGCCCTTTAGTTATCATGATATCAAATAATGAATGTGGGGGCCATTTGGTTTGCGTGATTTTTTTGGGGGGGGCAGCACAGGCAGAGGTGGCGGGGGAGGTTAGACACAGGCAGAGGTGGTGGGGGGGTAAGACACAGGCAGAGGTGGTGGGGGGGGGGTAAGACACAGGCAGGGATGGTAGGGGAGTTTCTCTCAGTGTCAGCCATGCCTCCAGCAATCCCTCTTTCATCATGGTGTCTCTGCTTAGCAGAAAGCTCCTCCCCCTTTACGCTGTTGGCCGTCAGCTGACTTTCTCTTGTCCCGACATGTCAGTAGCAATGGGGGGGAAGCCGTGGAGAGGATGGGCGGGCAGCCAGCTGTGCAGGTATGGCAGCGAGTGCTCTGCCATTACCGGTAATAGCAACGGCGCCGCGCCATCCACACAGTAGTATAAGGAGCGGGGCGGGTGGGTGTAGTGGCACGATCGGACAGGACCACTGTCTTCTTGGGCGTCAATGTGCCGCCCCTCAGAACCTGCCGCCCAGGACCAATGGTCCCATCGGGTCCCATGGTAGGGCCGGCCTTGTCCACAATGCACCTGCTTAACACATTATGTGCATTGCTTTATTCTGCGTTGAAAAAAATCCAGCATGAAGGCTTTTTCACACAAACCACACACTGCTTTGGGGCACATTGCATTCACCAGCCTGTTTTAAATAAATGGGGCTGTAATGTAGCGCTGGAGGGTTTGGATCATGCTACATTTTTTGCAGTGCAGTGCACTATAACACAACACTACACACCTTACACATTACATTTGTGATTAATGAGAATTTTTTCCAAAGAAATGTTGGCCTGAAGACTTTTGCTGTCATCTAAAATGACAAATATTTTTGAAGTTGATATGTATGCCTGATTCAGCTGCCAAATAAACTCTTGCATTCCTGACTCGTGGATAGACATGTATTCTATACTCACATCAGCTTGCATTGAACAGACACCCCATGTGCATCATTATCTCACTATTAATGATATGATAGAACAATCAAATCCAACCAGTGGGCTTTCATACAAAATGTCTGTTTGTAACATGGTAGACCTAAGTTTGCCACATGGACAAGGATAATATGGATGTGCATTTAAAAGCTGCAACTGCTTTACTGTATTCAACTGAAGATTCTCACAACTTGATTCACATAAGCTTTTCACTGGCTACCTTACAGAAGGAATGTTCACAGGTTCCGCATCACATTCTCTTCTCTGCGCACCTTTGTGACCAAATCCACCCAGCTATGGCTGAATGGGACTATCTCTTCAGTTTTCCCAACATGTTTCTTAAAATATTTTTTAAGTGTGAAAACTAACGAAAAGGTATGAGCAATAAAAAGAATACTTCTGATATAGCATACAGGCCAATAGTTAACAGGCTTAAAAAACAGAGATTTAACAATGTCTGAAACCACTTAATCCAAAACACTGATTCTGGACATATAATAGGCAGTCCCAATACTTTACCCCTTTAACCACTAGCTGCCCGCCCACTGTCATATGACGGCAGGACAAGGCAGCTCTTGTTCTGGGCCGCAGTCATATGATGTGATCACTTTTCGGGCCACTAGGGGGTGCGCCGCGTCACTGGGGTCCCGATGCGCATGCCCGGCAGCCGCGATGTCCGCCGGGCACCTGCGATTGCCCAGTAACTGAGCAGGACCGTGGATCTGTGGGTGTAAACCCACAGATCCACGTCCTGTCAGAGGAGAGGAGACGGATGGTGTGTCCCTTGTACATAGGGACACCGATCAGTCACCTCCCCCCACAGTTAGAACCACTCCTTAGGGCACACATTTAACCCCTCAATTACCCCCTAGTGTTAACCCCTTCCCTGACAGTCACATTTATACAGTAATCGATGCATTTTTACAGCACGGATTGCTGTATAAATGTAAATGGTCCCAAGAATGTGTCAAAAGTGTCTGATATGTCTGCCGCAATATCGCAGTCACGATAAAAAATTGCAGATCGCCGCCATTACTAGTAAAAAAAAAAAATGATAAAAATGCTATAAACCTATCCCCTATTTTGTAGACGCTATAACTTTTGCACAAACCAATCAATATACGCTTATTGCTAAAAATATGCAGAAGAATACATATCGGCCTAAACTGAGGAAAAAAATTGTTTACAAAAAATAAAATAATTGGATATTTATTATAGCAAAAAGTAAAAAATATTGTGTTTTTTCAAACTTGTCCCTCTTCTTTTGTTTATAGCGCAAAAATAAAAACCGCAGAGGTAATCAAATATCACCAAAAGAAAGCTCTATTTATGGGGAAAAAATATTAAAAATGTAATTTGGGTACAGCGTTGCATGACTGCGCAATTGTCATTCAAAGGGCGACAGTGCTGAAAGCTGAAAAATGGCTTGGGCAGGAAGTGCCCAGTATTGAGGTGGTTAAAGTTCAATCTGAAGATGATCTCAAACACAACAAATGTTACTTGGTCCAGCCCCTGATTTTCTTGGGCAAATGATGAAGTAAATGTTATTGTTGTATAGGCTTAACTGGCAGTAGTGCAAGTTCATGGCAGCTTTCTGGAGCTCACTGCTTGTAGAAACCCTTGATGCAGAACTGAATTAACATGCATTAATATACCCAACTCATTCTATTTAATAGCCAATATGTCTTTATAGCAAGGTATTGAGTTTGGACTTCTAAAGGGTTAGATACAGTGAATAGTTAAATAATGAGATTACAAAACACATGTGCCCATCAAATTAAACCTTACAGAAAATACCCTGTGCCCTCAAAAACTCTGGGTGAACAGATAGAAAAAAAACTTTTTTGAATGTGCTCTTATTTGCAGTAATGGGTAAAAAAAAAAAATACCTCCTTATAGCAACTAAATAAATACTCAATTTTACCCAAATTTTTTTAAAGCATTCAACTTGGTGGGAATATCAGAAACCTGGTTTGACAGCTCCAATTGTTTGTGTAGTTTTGCTAGTTAATATGAGTGATGGCATTGCTAACAGGGCTAGTGAAGAGGTGTAGTCTTTGTGGCGAGCTTCAAAAGGACTAAACAAGCAACATATTAATTGTGGATGTGTATTAGGGATGAGCCAAACATCCCCGGGTTCGGTTCGCACCAGAACCCGCGAACGGACCTAAAGTCCGTGCGAACTTAAGAACCCTATTAATTACAACGTGTTCAAATCAAAAGTGCTCATTTTAAAGGCTAATATGCATGTTATTGTCATAAAAAGTGTTTGGGGACCAGTGATTTTAATAATGCTTAAAGTGAAACAATAAAAGTATAATATTCCTTTAAATTTCGTACCTGGGGGGTGTCTATAGTATGCCTGTGAAGGGGCGCATGTTTTCTCGTGCTTAGAACAAAGTGCACAAAGTACACTGCACAAAGTGTAATTTTTTCAGGAAAAAAAGCTATTTAAAATCACTCGCGGCTAATGAATTGTCGGCTCCCGTAACACAGAGAACAGTCATTCATTGAAAGTCATTGATAAAAAAAAAGTCATTGATTAAAAAAAAAAAAGCGTGGGGGTCCCCCCAAATTCAATTACTAGGCCCTTCAGGTCTGCTATGGATATTAAGGGGAACCCCGGCCAAAAAAAGAATAAAAAAAATGTTGTGGGGTCCCCACTCAAAATCCATACCAGACCCTTGAGGTCTGGGATGGATTTTAAGGGGAACCCCGGCCAAAAAAAAAAAAAATGGCATGGGGTCCCCCTCAAAATCCACACCAGACCCTTATCTGAGCACGCAACCTGGCAGGCCGCAGGAAAAGAGGGGGGACGAGAGCGCCCCCCCCTCCCTCCTGAACCATACCAGGCCACATGCCCTCAACATTGGGAGGTTGCTTTGGGGTCCCCCCCAAAGCACCTTGTCCCCATGTTGATGAGGACAAGGGCCTCGTCCCCACAACCCTGGCCATTGGTTGTGGGGGTCTGCGGGCGGGGGGCTTATCAGAATCTGGAAGCCCCCTTTAACAAGGGGACCCTCAGATCCCGCCCCCCCTGTGTGAAATGGTAAGGGGGTACAAAAGTACCCCTACCATTTCACCAAAAAAGTGTCAAAAATTGTAAAAAGTACAGGAGACGGTCTTTGACAATTCCTTTATTAAAATCTTCTTAATTCTGGTCTTCTTCCTTCTTCCTTTCTTCATCCTTCGGTTTCTTCATCTTCTCCTTCCGGCATCTTCTTCCATCTTCTTCTTCCTCCGATCCGCTTCTTCTTGCTATGGTCTTCTCGTCTGGCATCTTCTTCCATGGCGTCGGCGTCTCTTCTTGGGCCACTCCACGCAATGGGAGGCTCCCGCTGTGTGAGGCTTCGCTGCGTCTGACAGGTCTTTTATAACGGAGGGCAGGGCCACCTGGTGACCCCGCCCCCTCTGACGTCATCGGGAAAGCCATAGGGAATTCCCCATGACGTCCCCATGTGTCAGAGGGGGCGGGGTCACCAGGTGGCCCCGCCCTCCGTTATAAAAGACCTGTCAGACGCATCGAAGTCTCACACAGCGGGAGCCTCCCATTGTGCGGAGCAGCCCAGAAGAGACACCGACGCTGTGGAAGAAGATGCCGGACGAGAAGACCAGAGCAAGTAGAAGCGGATCGGAGGAAGAAGAAGATGGAAGAAGAAGATGGAAGAAGATGCCGGAAGGAGAAGATGAAGAAACCGAAGGATGAAGAAAGGAAGAAGGAAGACCAGAAGAAAGAAGATTTTAATAAAGGAATTGTCAAAGACCGTCTCCTGTCATTTTTACAATTTTTGACACTTTTTTGGTGAAATGGTAGGGGTACTTTTGTACCCTCTTACCATTTCACACAGAGGGGGGCCGAGATCTGGGGGTCCACTTGTTAAAGGGGGCTTCCAGATTCCGATAAGCCCCCCGCCTGCAGACCCCCATAACCAATGGTCAGGGTTGTGGGGACGAGGCCCTTGTCCTCAGCAACATGGGGACAAGGTGCTTTGGGGGGACCCCAAAGCACCCTCCCAATGTTGAGGGCATGTGGCCTGGTACGGTTCAGGAGGGAGGGTGGGCCGCTCTTTTTCTGCGGCCTGCCAGGTTGCGTGCTTGGATAAGGGTCTGGTATGGATTTTGAGGGGGACCCCACGCCATTTTATTTTTTATTTTTTTGGCCGGGGTTCCCCTTAATATCCATAGCAGACCTGAAGGGCCTGGTTATTGAATTTGGGGGGACCCCCACGTTTTTTATCAATGACTTTCAATGAATGACTGTTCTCTGTGTTACGGGAACCGGCAATTCATTAGCCGCAGATGGCTGCCTTAGATGACACAACAGGATGAAGAAAGGAAGGAAGGTGTTTTAATGTGATAGTGCAATGCTGTACTAACAGCACGCACACACTAATCCCCAGAATCACAGCACAGATAATGTCAGCAGTCGGCAGCACTGCAGAATGGATCACAGCACATAACATCACTGACACGCTGGAACACAATATACGAGGCCGCCGGCGCGGCGGCCTTAAATAATGTGGGGCGTGTACTAAACCCCCTGAGCTATAATTGGCCACAGGCATCCTGCCTGTGGCCAATTATGGCTCTCCTCGCCGCTGGCTCTATGATTGGCCAAGAATGCGGGGTCACAGTGCATGCTTGGCCAATCATCAGCCAGCAATGCACTGTGACTGGCGCAGTGTATTGCGGGCCGCTCGCATCACACGAATTTGATGCGAGCGGCCCAAATAGTTCTGGGCTCACCGAGCGGGCGAACGCCCGATGTTCGATTCGAACATGGGTTAGAATCGAACACCGGGCCCATCCCTAGTGTGTATGTCCCCTAACGTTAAAGAGGAGGAAGAGACCAGTCTACTTTCACAGTTAGAGTCAAAAGGTTTAAGCCCCAACTAGAAATAATGCTCTGCTGGACTTACTAATTACAAACAAAATAGAGATGATTGCAAATATAGAAGTAAGGGATTATTTAAGAAACAGTGATCACAGAGTAATTACAATTGTCCCAAATTAAAGGAAAAAAACACCAAGGAAGGACAAAAACACATACATTTCAAAAGAGCCAACTTTACCTAATTGTGGTGCATGCTACATGATACTAAATGGGATTCCAATAAAGAACACTGAAGAAAAGTGGGAGTGCTTTAAAGACATATTAAATAATGACATTTGTCAATACATTCCAATGGGCGTCAAATATAAAAGATGGGTAAATACCTTTTTACAAGCATATTAATGAGAAAAAAATGTCCTGTAAAAAATATAAGGCTAAAGGGTCACCATTGGCATTTCAAAACTACAAAGAATGCAATAGGAAATGCAAGAGTGTGATCAGGGCAGCTCAAATAGATTCCAAGAGACACCTACAGAAAAGGAGTAAAAAATAAAAATCTCAAAGTTTTTCAAATATATTAATAGTAAAAGAAGGACTAGGTCAGCACATATTGGCCCCATAAACGATGATCAGGGGTAACTGGGAGAAGGCAACTGTATTAAATACATTCTTCTCCAAAGTAATACAAAGGAAAAGGAAGGGTATAATAAATAAACCAACGGGCATGGGAGGCGGATCTGGGGATGGAGATAGGAAACTGGTCCCACTGGTCCGCCATGGTGTACAAGGGAATCCTCAACACTGCGGTCATAGAGGCAAACTATAAAGTACTGTCACATTGGTACCTGGTGCAGTCAAGTTTCGCCAGAATTTTTCCTGATGCTTCCCTACTGTGCTTTAGAGGTTGTGGACTGCAGGGCACTATATACCATGTTTGGTTGTCTTGTCTGAAAGTCCAGTGTTTATTCTGATTCATTCAGTGACTAACGTTACCATTGTCAAAAAATGCTAAGACGGCGCTCTTCAGTGACATGTTGGACGAAGTCCTGAAACATTCTCGGTCCGTCATCTTTTTTTTTTGGCTGCTAACATATCTATCATTCAAGCATGGAAACCCCCAGTGGTAGACATTGGCGTGAACAAAAACAACATTTCTTGGATAATGCTCCATGAAAAATTGGCTAATATTTTATTGGATAAACAGATAGATTTTAAAAAGTTTGAAAACCCTGGATTAGATATTTACAATCCCCTGTTTGAACTTAGGGTTGTGATAAAGTTATGGGAGTTGAGCCAGGTGACGCAACTTCTTACTCTCTTTCTACACCTTTTTCTTCCCTACCCACCTTTTTTCTTTCTTTATTTCTCTTCCCCCTTGTCTTACATATTTTGTCTGATATTTGCAGGCAAAGGTTTCCCATTTACTGTTGAAAGGAATTTACCCACTGCTGACATAGCTCACCTTCCACCTTATCTAGGGATAGTGTGCTAAAGAACGTATATCCTTTTTTGTGTCAGCAAATAGAATTTTGCTCGTATTTTGTATAGTCACAGCTCAATGGTATTAGGGTCAGCATAATCTCTTTATCTGATAATTATTTCAGGATATGATAACTATAACTATTTTGGCTGCTCAGTCTTTGTACTCATATTTTCTTTCTTTGTTTTGTTAAAAAAAGACTAGAAAAACTTAATGTGAATAAATCACCAGGTTTAGATGGCTTACACCTGAAAGTCCTAAAAGAACTTTGAACCAGATCATTATTCCTAATTTTTATGAGTAGCTCACTGAAAAGGACTGGAATGGTGCCAGGAGATGGCAAAAAGCAAACGTGGCACCAATATTCAAGAAAGGGCAAACATATATACACTTCAAAACTACAGACCAGTCAGCCTAACATCAATAGTTTGTAAACTATTGTAAGGAATGAAAAGGGACTATATCCAATAATTTGCTGATGAGAGTACTATCATTTGTAGTAAAAGTGCCCACGTGTGTGACTCTATAGTCACGTGGGCTGCACAGATAAGAAAAAGGATAAAATTAACAGCTTAGAAAATAACTGAAATTGGAGTGAGCAGCAGGATCAACCAGGTTTTTGCAGAAAGCAGAAAATGAATTCCATAGAGACTGAGTGAGTATGAACGGCATGTAATACAGCATGTGCTGATGGTTTTTAATGATCTGGGTTTTATGACACCTTAATGTTTGCTAATGATACAAAGCTAAGCAAGGTAATAACTTCACAACAGCATTTAGTGAATGTACAAGAAGACCTAGGTAATATATAGGGGTGGGCAGCTATATGACAGATGATGTTTGATATTGAAAAATGTAAAATAATGCACTAAGGAGCTAGAAATCTGCATGCAAGTTTCGCGCTAGGGGGAGAACCTCTGGGGGTATTGAGGATGGAAAAAGATGTGCCGTTCCTAGTAGGTAACAGACTTAACAATAGCATGCAATTACAAGCTGCAGGAAGCAAGGTTAGCAAACTATTAGCATGCATTAAAATAAGTATTTGCTCAAGACTATAATTCTACCACTTTACAAAACCCTGGTTTCTCTACGTCCGTTCAAAGCTGAAATTGCACACAGCAGAGCTAAGTAAGGAGAGCTGATTGGAGGGAAGGGACACACACCCATGCACACAGCACACAGGAACAGAGCTGAGGCTGTCAATCACAGGCTGTGTGTCAGAGGTCCCTCCCTTGTCACAATTTTTCTCTTGGTGTCAGGAAAACTTGTCAAAAGTGGCACATGCAAATAGCAGAGGAATGGGGAAACAGTCAGAAATTACACTTAGTGGTGCTCTGGATTGAGACACACTATAGAGTGATATGTTTTCTCCATATTTCATGTCTGAGGATTACAACTACTTTAGGAGGGGATATGATAGCAATATACACATTTTTAAAAGGTGAGTCGAGCATTGGGAGAAAACTAATTAACCTGCAGTTTCTAAAGAAAAAATACCACACAATGAGAAACGGTTCAATCTTAAATTGTGTAAGGGGTTCTTTACTGTTAAAGCTGTAAGCATGTGGAAATCCCTACTACATCTGCTGGTGTCAATGGTCAGTGTAGAAAATTCAATAAACTTTTAGGTGTATTTCTTAACAAACACAATGTACAGGGATATTGAAAATAGTAGTGATAAACACGAACACACACTCAGGTTGAAATGGATGGGCTGGTGTCTTTATTTAGCCTATGTCACTATTTTGAAAGAGAAAATTCTGGCCAATTACTATGAGCAATGGGGAAAAAATGTCATATGCTTGATCAGTTTAAAATGTCCATAAATAGTACATGGTTTGCAGGGGTATTCCACCTAAATTGTAATGCTTACGAGCCGGGCCCTCCTAACCCTCTAGTCTTGAATTGTATTGCAATGGTATTTTCTCCCTTTATCCTGTAAAGCACTGTGTAAACTAGCGGCACTATATAAATCCTACATAATAATATAGTGGTGACCAACCAATGGCCCGGGAGCCACATGTAGCCTGTGGAGCCTTCTGATGTGACTCACGGCTTCCTGCTCTGTGATGGTGGGTTCGCCAGTCCAGATTACAGGTTGCAAATCAACCATCCCAGAGCATGAGTGTTGTAAATTAAGCTGGCGGTAGAGGAAGAAGTGGCTGGGTTGCAGAGCCGCATAAGCAGATGCTTCCTGTATAGCACCGCCTCTCGTCACAGGTGGAGTGATGCCAAATGCACTCTGCCTGGGACAGCAACAGCCAGTGATACCTGAATGAAAGACTTATTAAAGGTAAGTTTGTTACTAAAATTACAGTGTATATATGGGCATATATGTTCTGCAATAGTTACTGGGCTGCTTTCAAACTAATCCGCACTGATCCATAGAATTGGGTTACAACAACGAAGAATAGCGCCCATGGGACTTTAAATGAGGTGAGCACAAAAAGGCCTATAAGAGTATACAAAGTAAACATAATTTATAAATTTATAAAAAATTTATAACTTTAATCGTATATGGGATGCATTAAAAAGGTGCCAAACCACTTGGCAGTGATAGATACAGCATACCAAGTGGCCACATACATATATATTGGAATTGTTGATATACAGTAATACACAGGCATCATAAAACGCAATGCGCTTTGCGAGTCATTGCTCGCTTTTTCAGGAGTAGATGTAAATGCAGTATATCTACAGAATAAAAATATCAATGAAAAATATATAACAAAGATAAATGTCATGAACCAAATAAAGTAAAACCTTGGTTTTAGAGTAACTTGGTTTGAGAGCATTTTGCAAGACAAGCAAAATGTTTTAATACATTTTGACTTGATATAAAAGTGATGTCTTGATATAAAAGTAGCGTCATGTCACAACTGAGTATAAAAGAGAAGAGAGGCGCCTCTAAGTGTAGCAATATGGTTACATTTAATCAAGGTACAACATTTAGCAACTCACATGGTTGATGAATAAAACAGGCACATCTAAGTATACAGGCATCCGGGGTAAAGCTGTCCACATAGATCATCCTCCTCACCGCCATCGGTATCATCCCTTCTACACTGCGCTCCAAGAGCGGTTCAAGCCTTCGCTTTCAGAATGCTATACTGCAGGGTAGTCTTCCCGGTCACGATTGCAGACTGACGGCGTTGCGGAGGACGGTCTATGTGGACAGCTTTACCCTGGATGCCTGCATACTTAGATGTGCCTCTTTTAATAATCAACCATGTGAGTTGCTAAATTTTGTACCTTCATTAAATGTAACCATATTGCTACACTTAGTGGTGCCTCTCTTCTCTTTTTAATCCTCTTGTGGAGGCTGCCATTTGTGAATGGACATCCTATGGTTAGACAACCTATCACATTGCTATAATATTTTTATATGGACTATAAACTGAAGGACTTATGAATAAATGGTTGTGGAACGAATCATCTGAGTTTCCATTATTTCTTATGGGGAAATTTGCTTTAATATACAAGTGCTTTGGATTACAAGCATGTTTCCGGCACAAATTATGCTTGCAATCCAAGGTTTTACTGTATGTTGAATGTTAAACATTTTTAATAAATTTATAAACTATGTTTACTTTGAATACTCTTATTGACCTTTTTGTGCTCACATCATTTAAAGTCCCACGGGCCCCATTCTTCATTGTTGTATTTAATTTGGGGATGGAGGTGTGTCTCTGGCAACACCAGACCATTTTCTCTTTGTATAGCATTTTATTATTACTTGCAGGTTTGGTGTGCTTTCAGAAAGTGCACCATACCTGTAGGATATAAAAGAAGTCTATGCCAAAGTACAGCTAACCCGCAGGAAAGCCACAGCGCATCAGTGTGAAAGCAGCCTTATGCCGCGTACACATGGTCAGACTTTCCAACGGCAAATGTGCGATCGGAGCTTGTTGTACCGTGTGTAGGCAACATCAGACAGTTTCCATCGGAATTTCTGTCGCACAAAATTTGAGATCTGGTTCTCAAATTTTCTGACAACAAAATCTGTTGTTGGAAATTCCGATCGTATGTAGACAATTCCGACGCACAAAGTGCAACGCATGCTCAGAATCAAGCAGAAGAGTAGCACTGGCTATTGAACTTAATTTTTCTTGGCTCGTCATACGTGTTGTACGTCACCGCCTTCTTGACGTTCGGTCTGACTCAAATCGGACCTTCCATTCACCTCTCTCAAGCAGTAAATGTAAACGGATGGTGTCCGTTTACACCCAACAACCTCCAATCTGATCTGCTAACAAAAAAAAAAAAAGAAGGGATCATCCCCTTTCATTTGAGTGGATTGGATCAGAGGGCCCATAGCATAGAGTGGTCTGGGTCCGCTTTGCATATGCAGAGTGAACATGGACCTGTCATCTGCCGGCTTTGCTCATTGTGGCCCGCAACCGCTTACCAAGTTGCTTAAGTGGCCCCCGCTCTTCAAAAGGTTGGGCACCCCTGACTTATAATATTGTTAGCTGCCAGGAGGCTCCTGGCTACAACAGGTTATCTAGCGCAAATCTTTCTTGTATGTTCCTCTTTTCTTTCAGTTTACTCTGAACTCACTGAAAAGGGAACTACTCACTGTTCCCTTTCCATCTCTGAACTACCTGATAGCTTTGAGCAAGTGGAATATGCATATGTATTAAGCAATTAAAGCAGCTCCATGTTTATAAACTGTATCATTCCTAACTATACGTAGCATTAATGCCTTTAGCACATAAACAACCCAATAACATGATATATGCATATCCAAATCATTAAAAAGACGATAGTTTCTCTTTATTGTTCCCATACATGAGCTGACTACTTTCCATATTTAGGTTGTTTCAGTTTTAGACTTAATTTGTTCATAATCAGCCTGTAAACAGTGTGAGCTGGAAGGGTTAACTGCTGAGAAATAGAGCATGCATAGTTGAAATTAGTGACACATCTTTGTGTATGTGTACCACTTTGGGACTTTGTCCTTGCATGACCCCTACAAGATTATAGCCAGTTCCCATTCTCTGTTCATGTATTAACCAGAACCTACTTCTGTAAACACTGCTTTATTAAATAAGGATAAAAGCCCACACAATGCCTGATTTACTACCTACCCTGCAATAACAATGTTGGGAAGTGTTTCTATGCATTTTAATAAAATAAAAAAAGTTATCTACAATACCAAATCACATACTACAGAGTTTTTCAGATTGGCCGGGTTGGATCTAAGCTCCAGCAGATCATTCCACTCCTCTGTACTCATAACTACTGTCCCCTTTCTAGTAGAAGTATTCTTCTGCCTAAAGGATTTTGCAATTTTGCTTTAAATTTGAAAACTGTTTTGCAATGAGGCCATCTGGTGGCAGAAATTGGAAACTGTTTTCCACAGATATGCGCTGTAAAAACAGTTTGATTTTTAACGGTCGGGAAACACATTAACCTTTCAATTTATTGTTTGTTTAGCAGAAATTTTTCAACCCGTGCCTTCGATTTTTTTTGCCTCTCAAAAGTCAAAAACGATTTTATATTTGTGCCCATCAACTGGATGAAAAACAAACAAAAGGTCCAAATGACATATTTTCGAACAATGTTTTGTCTAGTGTATAGTGGCCATAAGTCTGTACAATAAAAGTTTTAAAAAAATTAAGGAAATTAATTTTTGTTTCATATTGTCCTGTTATCCTGTTTTAGCTTTTTCTTTCTTTTTGTTTTTCGGGTCATTCGTTATGATCGAAATTCGTTATTTTAAATAAATTCGTAACTTCATAAAAATTCTAATTCGTTGCCATTTGTTTTCTTATTTATTTTTATGAAGAGGTAAGTAAAACCTTGGACAGAGGGGTGGCGGTGGACGTGGTATACTTGGATTTTGCAAAAGCGTTTGACACAGTTCCCAAAACAAGGCTCATGTGTAAGGTAAAGTCTACAGGCTTGGAAATATCAGTTTGTAAATGGATAAAAAACTGGCTAAAAGACAGAATTCAGAGAGAGTTTACGTGGCCGGTGGTCATCATGACCGCCGGTCACAAGAGAATGCGTGCCTGCTATCCCACTTAAAGTGGTTGTAAACTCTTACAGACCACTTATTAAGACCTAGATTAAGGCTTACCTGTAGGTGCAAGAAATAGCTCCTAAACCTACATGGTTTAGGAGATATTTTCAAAAAGACAGGCACCGCGGTCTACAGTGTATGCGGCATAGACAGTGGCGTGCAGGCGCACTGAGCGTGCCGTTGCTAACGGCGATCATGCAGTTAGTCGCGTCTCCTGTGGCTCTGGCCAATCACAGTGTCGGAGCCGCGATACCCGGAAGGAAGATGGACGCTTCGTGGAAGAGGGGACATCGGTGACATCGCTGGCTCCTGTGTCAGGTAAGTGACATATAATGGGCTACTATGCGATGCATAGTAGCTCATTATTCTTTACCTTTGCAGGAAAACAAAGAGGAAGTAAAACCCATCAGGGTTTACTTCCTCTTTAAAGGGGCCGACGTACAGCTACAACGCTTGGCAGGTGGTTAAACCCAAACACATTTTAATTACACAGGTTCTGTGGCTGATTACGATGATAATTAAACTCACTTGTTGCCTTATCTGTATTTAATTAGCTGCAGAACCTGTGTAAATCATATGTGTTTTAAAGGGATGAGGTGGCAACCCTACTGGGGACGGATGTAAAAAAAAACTGACATCCGTCCCATTCAGCTTTGATTCAGCAGAGGATCCACTCATAGATCCCCTACTGAGTGGGCAGATTTCCTGTGAAAGAGCCCTTATACAGCAAGGCTATCAGATATTCCCTGGATGAAAATAATGGTGCTATTGCTTTTAAATATTAATAACCAGTACATTAGGAAACACTCCCAGCTTTATTTTTTATTTTTTGAAAGTGTATTATGTTGGCTGCAAATATCCTGGGATTGGGTTTTACTACAAGAAAGAATTTTGCTTGCTCTAGTAAACCCAACATTTCATATTCCTGATATGTGCCTGCTGTACCATGTACTTGTATAAAAAAGTATCCCGTTCTCTTTGTAATGCTTCCTTTGTGTAAAATACCTGGTGTTTCTGCCAGTCCCTCCGCTTTCCTAATGATAACTGACCACACTAAGCATGAGACCACACTGTTGTCAGTTCTCTAGCTATGCTGGCAACTCAGCCTGCTCTCCTCCAATTATCAGACTTGTCCTGGAACCCCCTCCCCTTGAGACCTGGTGTCTGTAAAAAGATGAACTCCCAATCCAAAGACTGGGAGCCAGTCAGAAGCCTTCCTCCATTGAATGATCACTCTGACAGCCAATAGCAGTGAGAATTCAGTGTAACGTTTGTAAACCAAAACAAAAGTAATACACTAATTGTCTTATCTCCTCAGTTCCTAATCTGTGATTGAGAGAGCTGCAGCTGACAAACCCATTCATTCCAACCTGTATAAGCGTATTTAACAGTTTCATCTGTTTCTATTTTTAATTCTTTTTTGGAAAAAAAATATTATAAAGCACATATATACATTGTTATGTTTATGGATTTACTGTTAAACAATATGTGGTTTAGGGTATATCTGTTTTATTTTAAATCAGTAAGAACTTTAACCACTTGAGCTCTGGAAGGTTTATCCCCCTTCATGACAGGCCATTTTTTGCGATACGGCACTGCGTTACTTTAACTGACAATCAGGGACGATCCTAGGCAGGGTGCGTGGGGTGCTCCGCACCCAGGTGCCTTAGAGGTGGGGGGCGCCGAAGCTCCAGAGTGCTGCACCCCTCCCTCCACCTCTGTGTCTAGAGGCGGAGGTGGAGCGCATGTATCGGGTGCTGCGGTTCCCCATCCTGCCGGCAACTGACAAGAGCGCATACCGCTCCCGCTGTCCCCGGAATCCGTGCTGTCTGAGTACTGCTGTGGCACCTAGTACCGGAACACGTTCCAGTACTAGACTCCACTAATCTTTCTGTCCGTTGCACGTGGAGCAGTCTCCTGTCTGCCTAGCCCCCACTGTGTGTGTCCGCTCTTCTCTTCTGGGTTGGCCGGAGCTGCTACCAATTATCCAGTGCACTCCCAGAAATGCTGTTTGAGTGCCGCCCTCCTAGTAACCAAAGATGCCACGTATGCCCCGCTCCCCTGATGGGGGACACCTGCTGTGGGGGGGGGCTCTGATGGGGGACACCTGCTGTGGGGGGGGCTCTGATGGGGGACACCTGCTGTGGGGGTGCTCTGATGGGGAACACCTGCTGTGGGGGGGCTATGATGGGGGGACACCTGCGGTGGGGGGGCTCTGATGGGGGACACCTGCTGTGGGGGGGGCTCTGATGGGGGACACCTGCTGTGGGGGGGGCTCTGATGGGGGACACCTGCTGTGGGGGGGGGCTCTGATGGGGGACACCTGCTGTGGGGGGGGCTCTGATGGGGAACACCTGCTGTGGGGGGGCTATGATGGGGGGACACCTGCGGTGGGGGGGCTCTGATGGGGGACACCTGCTGTGGGGGGGGGCAGTGATGGGGGACACCTGCTGTGGGGGGCTCTGATGGGGGACACCTGCTGTGGGGGTGCTCTGATGGGGGACACCTGCTGTGGGGGTGCTCTGATGGGGGACACCTGCTGTGGGGGGGGGGGCTCTGATGGGGGACACCTGCTGTGGGGGGGGGCTCTGATGGGGGACACCTGCTGTGGGGGGGTGCTCTGATGGGGGACACCTGCTGTGGGGGTGCTATGATGGGGGACACCTGCTGTGGGGGGGGGGCTCTGATGGAGGACACCTGCTGTGGGGGGGGGGGGCTCTGATGGGGGACACCTGCGGTGAGGGGGGCTCTGATGGGGGACACCTGCGGTGGGGGGCTCTGATGGGGGACACCTGCTGTGGGGGGGCTCTGATGGGGGACACCTGCTGTGGGGGGGGTTCTGATGGGGGACACCTGCTGTGGGGGGGGGCTCTGATGGGGGACACCTGCGGTGGGGGGGCTCTGATGGGGACACCTGCTGTGGGGAGGGCACTGATGGGGAACACCTGCTGTGGGGGGGCTCTGATGGGCACTTTGATATAAGCTGCGCGTGCCGCAGGTCACTCTCTCCCCAGAATGTCCCTCATTCTCAACTTTAAAAGTTGGGAGGTACGCAGGAGCGGATCAGGGGAGGAGAGACTGTGCCACCGCCATTCCAGTTATCAACGGGAAGAGGGCTCTCTGTGTTTACTGCCCATCCCCCTCCCTCCTCCTGTCAGAGGAGGAGAGCAAAGCAGCTGGAGATCGGAGCGCCCCTGTCTGAGTGGAGAGAGAGCAGCTGCGGGTTCTTAGACCCCCCTTCCCTCTCCTCCTCGCACTGCTGTACTAGTGAGCGGCGCTTGCCAGGTCAGCTGCCCGCTATGTTTCTTCTCCCAGAGAAGAAATAAAATAAGAAGGGAGCAGAGAAGAGGATTGTGGGACATGTAGTCCCGAGGACTGGTGACCCCATTGTGACCCGGAAACTTCTACCCACACAGCATGCTCAGCTGAATAAGAGAGGGGGAGAGAGAGAGCGCCAGGAGCCCGGGAAAGCTTTCGGGGAAGTGTACCCATGACTCCAGGGAGAGGAAGTGCTGAGGGGACGCCATCAGAAAGAGAACCCCGCTGCCCTGTGCCACCAGAGGGAAAGCCGCACAGCCTGGTGCCATCCCTGGTGAAGAAAGGAATGGAGTCATTGCCAGAATACAGATCTGAGCACTACCCAGCGGAGTTGCCACAGGCAACGCAGAGTGAGCTGACTCCTGATCAGTAGAACTGATGTTGCTGTACCGCTTGGTCTGGTGAGAGGGCTGGTCGGTCATTATCTATTACCATCCTTAGGAACTGCAGTCTCTGATCATCTCCTGTACTGTGTCTGCAGTCTCTGATCATCTCCTGTATTATGTCTGCAGTCTCTGATCATCTCCTGTATTATGTCTGCAGTCTCTGACTATCTCCTGTACTATTTCTGCAGTCTCTGATCATATCCTGTACTGTCTGCAGTCTCTGATCATCTCCTGTACTTTGTCTGCAGTCTCTGACCATCTCCTGTATCATGCCTGCAGTATGTCTGGGGGCTCTTTCTAACAGACTCTCTAATACCCCTTTCACACTGGGGCGGTGAGCCGCGGTGACGGTAAAGCAGCGCTATATTTAGCGCTGCTTTACCGTCGTTTTCACCGTGGTTTTCGGCCGCTCGCGGTGCGGTTTTTACCCCCGCGAGCGGCCGAAAAAGGGTTAAACACCCCCCGCAGAGCGCCGCCGTAGCCGCGGTATTACCGCGGTAACCGCGGTATTGCCGCGGTTTTACGGCGGTCTCCCATTGTAATCAATGGGAAGGAGCGGTATAGGAGCGGTGAACACACCGCTCCTATCCCGCTCCAAAGATGCTGCTAGCAGGACTTTTTTTACCGTCCTGCTAGCGCACCGCTCCAGTGTGAAAGCCCGTCGGCTTTCACACTGGAGTGAATGGGGCCGGATTTTTTCATGCGGTGAACAGGCGCTATTTTTAGCGCCGCACCGCATGAAAAACGCCCCAGTGTGAAAGGGGCCTAACAGAAGCCCTCTCTGTGTGCATTAGAGAGACCCCCCTCCAGGTCCAATACAGCAGGCCCATAAAATACAGCGGGCAATTGAAGAACAGTGGGCCCTTGAAATACAGCGGGTTGTGAGCCCTTGAAGAACAGCGGGCCCTTGAAATAACATGCGGGCCCTTGAAGAACAGCAGGCCCTTAAAATACAGCTGGCAATTGAAGAACAGCTGGCCCCTTGATAAACAGCGGGCCCTTGACAGCTAGCAGCTCTTGAAAAACTGCGGGCACTTGTACAACAGCGGGACCTTGACATAACAGTGGGCCCTTAAAGAACTGCGGGCTCTTGTAGAACAGTGGGCCCTTGAAGAACAGCGGGCTCTTGAAGAACAGCGGGCCCTAGAAAAACGGCAGACCCATGAAATACAGCAGGCTCTTGAACAACTGCAGGCCCTTGTACAACAGCGGGACCTTGAAATACAGTGGGCCCTTAAAGAACTGCGGGCTCTTGTAAAACAGCGGGTCCTTGAAAAACAGCGGGCTTTTGAAGAACAGCAGGCTCTAGAAAAACGGCAGACCCATGAAGAACAGCAGGCCCTTGAACAGCAGGCCCTTGAAGAACAGTGGGCCCTTGAAGAAATTGAAAAACAGCGGGCCCTTGAACAGCAGGCCCTAAAAGAACAGCAGGCCCTTGAACGATGGGCCCTTGAATGAAGGGCCCTTGAACAGCAGGCCCTTGAAAAACAGTGGGCTCTTGAAGAAATTGAAAAACAGCGGGCCCTTAAAGAACAGCAGGCCCTTGAACAGCGGGGTCTTGAAGAAATTGAAAAACAGCGGGCCCTTGAACTACGGGCCCTTCAACAGCGGTCCCTTGAAAGATGGCAGGCCCATAAAAAACAGCAGGCCCTTGAAATTGAGCGGGCCCTTCAACATTGGGCCCTTGAAAGACAGCAGGCCCTTGAAAAACAGCAGGCCATTAAAGAACAGCAAGTTCTTGAAAATAAGCGGGCCCTTGAACAGCGGGCCCTTGAAAGACAGCAGGCCCTTGAAGAACAGTGGGAGCGGGCCCTTAAAGAACAGTGGGAGCGGGCCTTTGAAAAAAGGCAGGCTCTTGCAAAACAGTTGGCTCTTGAAAATAAGTCGGTCCTTGAACAGCGGGCTCTTGAAAAACAGCAGGCCCTTGAATAAAAGCAGGCCCTTGGAGAACAGTGGGAGCGAGCCTTTGAAAAACGGCAGGCCCTTGAAGAAAAACAGGCTCTTGAAGAACAGCGGGCTCTTGAAGAACGGAAGGCTCTTATAGAACGGCAGGCTCTTGAAAAATGTCAGGCTCTTGGAAAATGGCAGGCTCTTGGGAAACGGCAGGCTCTTGAAAAACAGCAGGCCCATGAACAACAGTGGGCCCTTGAAATACAGCAGGCCCTTAAAATACAGCGGGCAATTGAAGAACAGTGGGCCCTTGAAATACAGCGGGCCCTTGAAGAACTGCGGGCCCTTGAAGAACAGCGGGCCCTTGAAGAACAGCGGGCCCTTGAGGAACAGCGGGCCCTTGAGGAACAGCGGGCCCTTGAAAAACAGCAGGCCCTTGAAATACAGCAGGCCCTTGGAAAACTGCGGGCTCTTGAAAAACGGAAGGCTCTTAGAGAACGGCAGGCTCTTGAAAAATGTCTTGAAAAACAGCAGGCCTTGAAAAACAGCAGGCCCTTGAAAACAGCGGCCCTTGAAAAACAGCAGGCCCTTAAAATACAGCGGGCAATTGAAGAACAGCGGGCCCTTGAAATACAGCGGGCCCTTGAAGAACTGCGGGCCCTTGAAGAACAGAGGGCCCTTGGAGAACAGCTGGCCCTTGAAATACAGCGAGCTCTTGAAAAACTGCGGGCTCTTGTACAACAGCGGGACCTTGAAATACAGTGGGCCCTTAAAGAACTGCGGGCTCTTGTAGAACAGCGGGCCCTTGAAGAACAGCGGGCTCTTGAAGAACAGCAGGCTCTAGAAAAACAGCAGACCCATGAAGAACAGCAGGCCCTTGAACAGCAGGCTCTTGAAGAACAGCAGGCCCTTGAAGAAATTGCAAAACAGCGGGCCCTTAAAGAACAGCAGGCCCTTGAAGAACAGTAGGCCCTTGAACGATGGGCCCTTGAACGATGGGCCCTTGAACAGCAGGCCCTTGAAAATCAGGCCCTTGAACAGTGGGCTCTTGAAGAAATTGAAAAACAGCGGGCCCTTAAAGAACAGCAGGCCCTTGAACGATGGGCCCTTGAACGATGGGCCCTTGAACAGCAGGCCCTTGAAAATCAGGCCCTTGAACAGTGGGCTCTTGAAGAAATTGAAAAACAGCGGGCCCTTAAAGAACAGCAGGCCCTTGAACAGCGGGCTCTTGAAGAAATTGAAAAACAGCGGGCCCTTGAACAACAGCAGTCCCTTGAAAGATGGCAGGCCCATAAAAAACAGAAGGCCCTTGAAATTGAGCGGGCCCTTCAACAGTGGGCCCTTGAAAGACAGCAGGCCCTTGAAAAACAGCAGGCCATTAAAGAACAGCAAGTTCTTGAAAATAAGCGGGCCCTTGAACAGCGGGCCCTTGAAAGACAGCAGGCCCTTGAAGAACAGTGGGAGCGGGCCCTTAAAGAACAGTGGGAGTGGGCCTTTGAAAAACGGCAGGCTCTTGCAAAACAGTTGGCTCTTGAAAATAAGTCGGTCCTTGAACAGCGGGCTCTTGAAAAACAGCAGGCCCTTGAAGAAAAGCAGGCCCTTGGAGAACAGTGGGAGCGAGCCTTTGAAAAACGGCAGGCCCTTGAAGAAAAACGGGCTCTTGAAGAACAGCGGGCTCTTGAAGAACGGAAGGCTCTTATAGAACGGCAGGCTCTTGAAAAACATCAGGCTCTTGGAAAATGGCAGGCTCTTGGGAAACGGCAGGCTCTTGAAAAACAGCAGGCCCATGAACAACAGTGGGCCCTTGAAATACAGCAGGCCCTTAAAATACAGCGGGCAATTGAAGAACAGTGGGCCCTTGAAATACAGCGGGCCCTTGAAGAACTGCAGGCCCTTGAAGAACAGCGGGCCCTTGGAGAACAGCTGGCCCTTGAAATACAGCGAGCTCTTGAAAAACAGTTGGCTCTTGAAAATAAGTTGGTCCTTGAAGAACGGGCTCTTGAAAAACAGCAGGCCCTTGAAGAAAAGCAGGCCCTTGAAGAACAGTGGGAGCGAGCCTTTGAAAAACGAAAAACAGCAGGCCCTTGAAGAAAAACGGCTCTTGAAGAACAGCAGGCTTTGAAGAACAGCGGGCTCTTGAAGAACGGAAGGCTCTTATAAAATGGCAGGCTCTTGAAAAATGGCAGGCTCTTGAAAACAGCAGGCTCTTGAAAAACAGCAGGCCCTTAAAATACAGCAGGCCCTTGAAAAACAGTGGGCCCTTGAAAGTTGAACAGCGGGCCCTTGAAGAACTGCGGGCCCTTGAAGAACAGCGGGCCCTTGAAGAACAGCGGGCCCTTGAAGAACAGCGGCCCTTGAAAACAGCGGGCCCTTGCAGCTCTTGAAAAACAGCGGGCCTTGAAAAACAGCGGGCCTTGAAAACAGCGGGCCCTTGAAGAACAGCAGGCCCTTGAAAAACAGCGGGCCTTGAAGAACAGCGGGCCCTTGAAAAACAGCAACAGCAGGCTCTTGAAAAACAGGGCAGGCCCTTGAAAAAAGCAGGCCCTTGAAGAACAGCAGGCCCTTGAAAAACAGCGGGCCTTTGAAAAACAGCGAAGGCCCTTGAAAAGTGGGCCTCTGAACAGCAGGGCCCTTGAAAAACAGCAGGCCTTGAAAATGAGGGCCTTGAAAAAAAGGCAGGCTTGAAAAAAAACAGGGCCCTTGAAAAACAGCAGGGGCCCTTGAAAAACAGCAGGCCCTTGAAAAAACAGCAGGCCCTTGAAGAACAGCAAGGGCCCTTGAAATACAGCGGGCCCTTGAAGAACAGCGGGCCCTTGAAAGAACAGCAGGCCCTTGAAGAACAGCGGGCCCTTGAAGAACAGCGGGCCCTTGAAAAACAGCAGGCTCTTGAAAAACAGTTGGCCTTGAAAATGAGCGGCCCTTGAACAGCGCGGGCCCTTGAAAAACAGCAGGCCCTTGAAGAAAAGCAGGCCCTTGAAGAACAGCAGAGCCCTTGAAAAACGGCAGGCCCTTGAAGAAAAGCAGGGCTCTTGAAGAAACAGCGGGCTCTTGAAGAACAGCAGGCTCTTGAAGAACAGCAGGCCCTTGAAAAAGCAGCGGCCCTTGAAGAAAACAGCAGGCCTTGAAAAACAGCGGGCTCTTGAAAACAGCAGGCCTTTGAAAACGGCAGGCCTTGAAAAAAATAGCAGGGCCCTTGAAAAAAAACAGCAGGCCCTTGAAAAACAAAAACAGGGCCCTTGAAGAAATTGAAAAAGCAGGCCCTTGAAAACAGCAGGCCCTTGAAAAACAGCAGGCCCTTGAAAACAGCAGGCCCTTGAAAAAAGCAGGGCCCTTGAAAGCAGCGGCCCTTGAAAGAAGCAGTGGGCCCTTGAAATACAGCGGGAAGAACAGCCCTTGAAGAACAGCAGGCCCTTGAAGAGAAGAACAGCTGGCCCTTGAAATACAGCGAGCTCTTGAAAAACTGCGGGCTCTTGTACAACAGCGGGACCTTGAAATACAGTGGGCCCTTAAAGAACTGCGGGCTCTTGTAGAACAGCGGGCCCTTGAAGAACAGCGGGCTCTTGAAGAACAGCAGGCTCTTGAAAAAAAGCAGGCTCTTGAAAAACGGCAGACCCATGAAGAACAGCAGCCCCTTGAAGAACAGCGGGCTCTTGAAGAACGGAAGGCTCTTATAGATCGGCAGGCTCTTGAAAAAGGCTCTTGAAAAACGTCAGGCTCTTGGAAAATGGCAGGCTCTTGGGAAACGGCAAACGGCAGGCTCTTGAAAAACAGCAGGCCCATGAACAACAGTGGGCCCTTGAAATACAGCAGGCCCTTAAAATACAGCGGGCCCTTGAAGAACAGTGGGCCCTTGAAATACAGCGGGCCCTTGAAAACAGAACAAGCGGGCCCTTGAAGAACAGCGGGCCCTTGAAGAACAGCGGGCCCTTGAAGAACAGCGGGCCCTTGAAGAACAGCTGGCCCTTGAAAAACAGCGGGCTCTTGAAAAACTGCGGGCCCTTGAAAAACAGCGGGCCCTTGAAAAACAGCGGGACCTTGAACAACAGTGGGCCCTTAAAGAACTGCGGGCTCTTGTAGAACAGCGGGCCCTTGAAGAACAGCGGGCTCTTGAAGAACAGCAGGCTCTAGAAAAACGGCAGACCCATGAAGAACAGCAGGCCCTTGAAAAGCAGGCCCTTGAACAGCAGGCCCTTGAAGAACAGTGGGCCCTTGAAGAAATTGAAAAACAGCGGGCCCTTAAAGAACAGCAGGCCCTTGAAGAACAGCAGGCCCTTGAACGATGGGCCCTTGAACGATGGGCCCTTGAACAGCAGGCCCTTGAACAGCAGGGGCCCTTGAAAATCAGGGCCCTTGAACAGTTGAAAAACAGCAGGAACAGGGGCTCTTGAAGAAATTGAAAAACAGCGGGCCCTTAAAGACAGCAGGCCCTTGAACAGCGGGCTCTTGAAGAAATTGAAAAACAGCGGGCCCTTGAACTACGGGCCCTTCAACAGCGGTCCCTTGAAAGATGGCAGGCCCATAAAAAACAGCAGGCCCTTGAAATTGAGCGGGCCCTTCAACAGTGGGCCCTTGAAAGACAGCAGGCCCTTGAAAAACAGCAGGCCATTAAAGAACAGCAAGTTCTTGAAAATAAGCGGGCCCTTGAACAGCGGGCCCTTGAAAGACAGCAGGCCCTGGAAGAACAGTGGGAGTGGGCCCTTAAAGAACAGTGGGAACGGGCCTTTGAAAAACGGCAGGCTCTTGCAAAACAGTTGGCTCTTGAAAATAAGTCGGTCCTTGAACAGCGGGCTCTTGAAAAACAGCAGGCCCTTGAAGAAAAGCAGGCCTTTGGAGAACAGTGGGAGCGAGCCTTTGAAAAACGGCAGGCCCTTGAAGAACAGCAGGCTCTTGAAGAACAGCGGGCTCTTGAAGAACGGAAGGCTCTTATAGAACGGCAGGCTCTTGAAAAACACAGGCTCTTGGAAAATGGCAGGCTCTTGGGAAAACAGGCAGGCTCTTGAAAAACAGCAGGCCCTTGAAAAACAGCAGGCCCTTGAAAAACAGCAGGCCCTTGAAAACAGCAGGGCCCTTGAAAATTTGAAAACAGTGGGCCCTTGAAGAACAGCGGGCCCTTGAAAACTAAGCGGGCCCTTGAAGAACAGCGGGCCCTTGAAGAACAGCGGGCCCTTGAAAACAGCGGGCCCTTGAAAACACAGCGGGCCCTTGAAAAACAGCGGGCCTTGAAAACAGCGGGCCTTGAAAAACAGCGGGCCCTCTTGAAAAACTGCGGGCTCTTGTACAACAGCGGGACCTTGAAATACAGTGGGCCTTGAAAGAACTGCGGCTCTTGAAAACAGCAGGCCTTGAAGAACAGCAGGGCTCTTGAAGAACAGCAGGCCTTGAAGAAAAGCAGGCAGGGCCCTTGAAAAAACAGCAGGCCCTTGAAGAACAGCAGGGCCCTTGAAAGAACAGCAGGCCCTTGAACAGCAGGCCCTTGAACGATGGGCCCTTGAAAAACAGGGGCCCTTGAAAAACAGCAGGCCCTTGAACAGCAAATTGAAAATCAGCCCTTGAACAGTGGGCTCTTGAAGAAATTGAAAAACAGCGGGCCCTTAAAGAACAGCAGGCCCTTGAACAGCGGGCTCTTGAAGAAATTGAAAAACAGCGGGCCCTTGAACTACGGGCCCTTCAACAGCGGGCCCTTGAAAGATGGCAGGCCCATAAAAAACAGCAGGCCCTTGAAATTGAGCGGGCCCTTCAACAGTGGGCCCTTGAAAGACAGCAGGCCCTTGAAAAACAGCAGGCCATTAAAGAACAGCAAGTTCTTGAAAATAAGCAGGCCCTTGAACAGCAGGGCCTTGAAAAGCGGGCCCTTGAAAGAGCGCAGCCCTTGAAAAGACAGCAGGGCCTTGAAGAACAGTGGGAGCGGGCCCTTAAAGAACACAGGGCCCTTTGAAGGCAGGCTCTTGAAAACAGTTGGCTTTGAAAAAGTCGCTCGGGCCCTTTGAAAACAGCGGGCCTTGAAAAACAGCTCTCTTGAAAACAGTTGGCTCTTGAAAACAGCGGGTCGGCCTTTGAAAACAGCGGGCTCTTGAAAAAAGCAGGCCTTTGAAAAAAGCAGGCCTTGAAGAAAAGCAAGAACAGCAGGCCCTTGAAGAAAAGCAGGCCCTTGAAAAACAGTGGGAGCGAGCCTTTGAAAAACGGCAGGCCCTTGAAGAAAAAAACGGGCTCTTGAAGAACAGCGGGCTCTTGAAGAACGGAAGGCTCCTATAGAACGGCAGGCTCTTGAAAAACGGCAGGCTCTTGGGAAACAGCAGGCTCTTGAAAAACAGCAGGCTCTTGAAAAACAGCAGGCTCTTGAAAAACAGCAGGCCCTTGAAAAACAGCAGGCCCTTGAAAAACAGCAGGCCCTTGAAGAACAGCGGGCCCTTGAAATACAGCAGGCCCTTAAAATACAGCGGGCAATTGAAGAACAGCGGGCCCTTGAAAACAGCGGGCCCTTGAAGAACAGCGGCGGGCCCTTGAAGAACAGCGGGCCCTTGGGCCCTTGAAGAACAGCGGGCCTTGAAGAACAGCTGGCCCTTGAAAACAGCGGCTCTTGAAAAACTGCGGGCTCTTGTACAACAGCGGGACCTTGAAATACAGTGGGCCCTTAAAGAACTGCGGGCTCTTGTAGAACAGCGGGGCCCTTGAAGAACAGCAGGGCCCTTGAAAACAGCAGGGCCTTGAAAAACAGCAGGCCCTTGAAGAACAGCAGCAGGAAACCCTTTGAAGAACAGCAGGCCCTTGAAAACAGCAGGCCCTTGAAAACAGCAGCCCTTGAAAAACAGCAGGCCCCTTGAAAACAGCAGGCCCTTGAAAAACAGCAGGCCCTTGAAAACAGCAGGGGGCCCTTGAAGAACAGGGGCCCTTGAAAAACAGCAGGCCCTTGAAAAAGCAGGGGGCCCTTGAAGAACAGCAGGCCCTTGAAGAACAGCAGGCCCTTGAAGAACAGCAGGCCCAGCGGCCCTTGAAAAACAGTTGAAAAAACAGCGGCCCTTGAAAACAGCAGGCCCTTGAACAGCAGGCCCTTGAAGAACAGCAGGGCCCTTGAACGATGGGCCCTTGAACGATGGGCCCTTGAACAGCAGGCCCTTGAAAATCAGGCCCTTGAACAGTGGGCTCTTGAAGAAATTGAAAAACAGCGGGCCCTTAAAGAACAGCAGGCCCTTGAACAGCGGGCTCTTGAAGAAATTGAAAAACAGCGGGCCCTTGAACTACGGGCCCTTCAACAGCGGTCCCTTGAAAGATGGCAGGCCCATAAAAAACAGCAGGCCCTTGAAATTGAGCGGGCCCTTCAACAGTGGGCCCTTGAAAGACAGCAGGCCCTTGAAAAACAGCAGGCCATTAAAGAACAGCAAGTTCTTGAAAATAAGCGGGCCCTTGAACAGCGGCCCTTGAAAGACAGCAGGCCCTTGAAGAACAGTGGGAGCGGGCCCTTAAAGAACAGTGGGAGCGGGCCTTTAAAAAACGGCAGGCTCTTGCAAAACAGTTGGCTCTTGAAAATAAGTCGGTCCTTGAACAGCGGGCTCTTGAAAAACAGCAGGCCCTTGAAGAAAAGCAGGCCCTTGGAGAACAGTGGGAGCGAGTCTTTGAAAAACGGCAGGCCCTTGAAGAAAAACAGGCTCTTGAAGAACAGCGGGCTCTTAAAGAACGGAAGGCTCTTATAGAACGGCAGGTTCTTAAAAAACTTTAGGCTCTTGGAAAATGGCAGGCTCTTGGGAAACGGCAGGCTCTTGAAGAATAGCGGGCCCTTGAAGAAAATGAAAACAGTGGGCCCTTGAAATACAGCAGGCCCTTAAAATACAGCGGGCCCTTGAAGAACAGTGGGCCCTTGAAGAACAGCGGGCCCTTGAAGAACAGCGGGCCCTTGAAGAACAGCGGGCCCTTGAAGAACAGCGGGCCCTTGAAGAACAGCGGGCCCTTGAAGAACAGCGGGCCCTTGAAGAACAGCGGGCCCTGGAGAACAGCTGGCCCTTGAAATACAGCGAGCTCTTGAAAAACTGCGGGCTCTTGTACAACAGCGGGACCTTGAAATACAGTGGGCCCTTAAAGAACTGCGGGCTCTTGTAGAACAGCGGGCCTTGAAGAACAGCGGGCTCTTGAAGAACAGCAGGCTCTTGAAAAACAGCAGGCCCTTGAAGAACAGCAGGCCCTTGAAGAACAGCAGGCCCTTGAAGAACAGTGGGGCCCTTGAAGAAAGCAGGCCCTTGAAAAACAAGCAGGCCCTTGAAACACAGGGCCCTTGAAAACAGCAGGCCCTTGAAAAACAGCAGGCCCTTGAACAGCCTTGGCCCTTGAACAGCGGGCCCTTGAAAAACAGCAGGCCCTTGAAAAACAGCAGGCCCTTGAAAACAGCAGGCCCTTGAAAGAACAGCAGGGCCCTTGAAAAAGCAGCCCTTGAAGAACCCCTTGAAAAACAGCAGGCCCTTGAAGAACAGCAGGCCCTTGACAGATGGGCCCTTGAACAGCAGGCCCTTGAACAGCAGGCCCTTGAACAGCAGGCCCTTGAAAATCAGGCCCTTGAACAGTAGGCTCTTGAAGAAATTGAAAAACAGCGGGCTCTTAAAGAACAGCAGGCCCTTGAACAGCGGGCTCTTGAAGAAATTGAAAAACAGCGGGCCCTTGAACTACGGGCCCTTCAACAGCGGTCCCTTGAAAGATGGCAGGCCCATTAAAAACAGCAGGCCCTTGAAATTGAGCAGGGCCTTCAACAGTGGGCCCTTGAAAGACAGCAGGCCCTTGAAAAACAGCAGGCCCTTAAAGAACAGCAAGTTCTTGAAAATAAGCGGGCCCTTGAACAGCGGGCCCTTGAAAGACAGCAGGCCCTTGAAGAAAACAGTGGGAGCGGGCCCTTAAAGAACAGTGGGAGGGGCCTTTGAAAAAACGGCAGGCTCTTGCAAAACAGTTGGCTCTTGAAAATAAGTCGGTCCTTGAACAGCGGGCTCTTGAAAAACAGCAGGCCCTTGAAGAAAAGCAGGCCCTTGGAGAACAGTGGGAGCGAGCCTTTGAAAAACGGCAGGCCCTTGAAGAAAAACGGGCTCTTGAAGAACAGCGGGCTCTTGAAGAACGGAAGGCTCTTATAGAACGGCAGGCTCTTGAAAAACGTCAGGCTCTTGGAAAATGCTCTTGGCAGGCTCTTGGGAAAACGGCAGGCTCTTGAAAAACAGCAGGCCCATGAACAACAGTGGGCCCTTGAAATACAGCAGGCCCTTAAAATACAGCGGGCAATTGAAGAACAGTGGGCCCTTGAAATACAGCGGGCCCTTGAAGAACTGCGGGCCCTTGAAGAACAGCGGGCCCTTGAAGAACAGCGGGCCCTTGGAGAACAGCTGGCCCTTGAAATACAGCGAGCTCTTGAAAAACTGCGGGCTCTTGTACAACAGCGGGACCTTGAAATACAGTGGGCCCTTAAAGAACTGCGGGCTCTTGTTGAAGAACAGCGGGCCCTTGAAGAACAGCGGGCTCTTGAAAAAACAGCAGGCCCTTGAAAAACAGGCCCTTGAAGAAGCAGGCCCTTGAACAAGGAACAGCAGGGCCCTTGATTGAAAAAAACAGCAGGGGCCCTTGAAGAACAGCAGGCCCTTGAACCCTTGAAAAACAGCAGGCCCTTGAAAAACAGCAGGCCCTTGAACAGCAGGCCCTTGAAAACAGCGGGCCCTTGAAGAAATTGAAAAAACAGCGGGCCCTTGAAGAACAGCAGGCCCTTGAAGAACAGCAGGCCCTTGAAAACAGCAGGCCCTTGAACAGCAGGCCCTTGAACAGAGGGCCCTTGAAAACAGCAGGCCCTTGAACAGCAGGCCCTTGAAAATGGCCCTTGAAAAACAGCAGGCCCTTTGAAAAACAGCAGGCCCTTGAAAAAACAGCCTTGGCCCTTGAAAAACAGCAGGGCCCTTGAAAACAGCAGGCCCTTGAACAGCGGGCTCTTGAAAAATTGAAAAAGCAGCGGGCCCTTGAAAACAGCGGGGCAGAACCCCTTGAACAGCGGGCCTTGAAAGATGGCAGGCCCATTGAAAAACAGCAGGCCCTTGAAAACAGTGAGCGGGCCCTTGAAATACAGCGGGCCCTTGAAACAGCGGGCCCTTGAAAACAGCAGGCCCTTGAAAAACAGCAGGCCATTTGAAAGAACTTGCAAAAAAAGCGCCCTTGAAAAAGCAGGCCCTTGAAAAAACAGGGGCCCCTTGAAAACAGCAGGGCCTTGAAAAACAGCAGGCCCTTGAAAACAGCAGGCCCTTGAAGAACAGCAGGCCTTGAAAAACAGGCCCTTGAAGCGGCCCTTGAAAACAGTGGCCCTTGAAGAACAGGCCTTTGAAAAAGCGGGCCTTGAAAAACAGCAGGCCCTTGAAAACAGCAGGCCCTTGAAAAACAGCGGGGCCCTTGAACAGCAGGCCCTTGAAGAACAGCAGGCCCTTGAAAAACAGCAGGCCCTTGAAAACAGGGCCCTTGAAACAGTGGGCTCTTGAAGAAAGCAGGCCCTTGAAAAACAGCGGGCCCTTAAAGAACAACAGCAGGCCCTTGAACAGCGGGCTCTTGAAGAAATTGAAAAAACAGCGGGCCCTTGAACTACGGGCCCTTCAACAGCGGTCCCTTGAAAGATGGCAGGCCCATAAAAAACAGCAGGCCCTTGAAATTGAGCGGGCCCTTCAACAGTGGGCCCTTGAAAGACAGACAGCAGCCCTTGAAAAACAGCAGGCCATTAAAGAACAGCAAGTTCTTGAAAATAAGCGGGCCCTTGAACAGCGGGCCCTTGAAAGACAGCAGGCCCTTGAAGAACAGTGGGAGCGGGCCCTTAAAGAACAGTGGGAGCGGGCCTTTGAAAAACGGCAGGCTCTTGCAAAACAGTTGGCTCTTGAAAATAAGTCGGTCCTTGAAAAAAGTCGCGGGCTCTTGAAAAACAGCGGGCCTTGAAAAAAGCAGGCCCTTGAAGAAAAGCAGGGCCCTTGAAGAAACAGCAGGCCCTTTGAAGAAAAGCAGGCCCTTGAAACAGTGGGAGCGAGCCTTTGAAAAACGGCAGGCCCTTGAAGAAAAACGGGCTCTTGAAGAACAGCGGGCTCTTGAAGAACGAAAGGCTCTTATAGAACGGCAGGCTCTTGAAAAACGTCAGGCTCTTGAAAAATGGCAGGCTCTTGGAAAATGGCAGGCTCTTGGGAAACGGCAGGCTCTTGAAAAACAGCAGGCCCATGAACAACAGTGGGCCCTTGAAATACAGCAGGCCCTTAAAATACAGCGGGCAATTGAAGAACAGTGGGCCCTTGAAATACAGCGGGCCCTTGAAGAACAGCGGGCCCTTGAAGAACAGCGGGCCCTTGAAGAACAGAAGAACAGGGGCCCTTGAAAACAGCGGGCCCTTGAAAACAGCGGGCCCTTGAAGAACAGCTGGGCTCTTGAAACAACAGCGGGCCTTGAAAACACTGGGGCCCTGTACAACAGCGGGCTCTTGAAATACAGCGGCCCTTGAAGAACAGCGGGCTCTTGAAGAACAGCAGGCTCTTGAAAAACAGCAGGGCTCTTGAAAACAGCAGGCTCTGAAAACAGCAGGCCCTTGAAGAACAGCAGGCCCTTGAAAACAGTGGGGCCCTTGAACAGAAGGCCCTTGAAAAAAACAGCAGGCCCTTGAAAAACAGCAGGGCCCTTGAAGAACAGCAGGGCCCTTGAAGAACAGCAGGCCCTTGAAAACAGCAGGCCCTTGAACGATGGGCCCTTGAACAGCAGGGGCCCTTGAACAGCAGGCCCTTGAAAATCAGGGGCCCTTGAACAGTGGGCCCTTGAAGAAATTGAAAAACAGCAGGGGCCTTGAAGAAATTTGAAAAACAGCGGCCCTTGAAGAACAGCAGGCCCTTGAAAAACAGCAGGCCTTGAAAAAATTTGAAAAACAGCGGGCCCTTGAAAAACCTTGAAAAACAGGGCCCTTGAACAGCAGGGCCCTTGAAAAATTGAAAAACAGCGGCCCTTAAAGAACAGGGCCTTGAAAAACAGCAGGCCCTTGAAAAAGCGGGCGGGCCCTTTGAACAGCGGGCCCTTGAAAGACAGCAGGGCCCTTGAAAAACAGCAGGCCCTTGAAAAAACAGCAGGCCCTTGAAAAGCGGGCCCTTGAACAGCGGGCCCTTGAAAGGGCAGGCCCTTGAAAAAGAGCAAAGAACAGCAGGCCCTTGAAAACACAGGGCCCTTGAAAAACAGCAGGCCCTTGAAAATAAGCCCCCTTGAAGAAAAGACAGCAGGCCCTTGAAACAGTTGAAGAACAGCGGGCCCTTTAAAAAACGGCAGGCTCTTGCAAAACAGTTGGCTCTTGAAAATGAGTCGGTCCTTGAACAGCGGGCTCTTGAAAAACAGCAGGCCCTTGAAGAAAAGCAGGCCCTTGGAGAACAGTGGGAGCGAGCCTTTGAAAAACGGCAGGCCCTTGAAGAAAAACGTGCTCTTGAAGAACAGCGGGCTCTTGAAGAACGGAAGGCTCTTATAGAACGGCAGGCTCTTGAAAAACATCAGGCTCTTGGAAAATGGCAGGCTCTTGGGAAACGGCAGGCTCTTGAAAAACAGCAGGCCCATGAACAACAGTGGGCCCTTGAAATACAGCAGGCCCTTAAAAAACAGCGGGCCCTTGAAGAACAGTGGGCCCTTGAAGAACAGCGGGCCCTTGAAGAACTGCGGGCCCTTGAAGAACAGCGGGCCCTTGAAGAACAGCGGGCCCTTGAAGAACAGTGGGCCCTTGAAGAACAGCGGGCCCTTGAAGAACAGCGGGCCCTTGGAGAACAGCTGGCCCTTGAAATACAGCGAGCTCTTGAAAAACTGCGGGCTCTTGTACAACAGCGGGACCTTGAAATACAGTGGGCCCTTAAAGAACTGCGGGCTCTTGTAGAACAGCGGGCCCTTGAAGAACAGCAGGCTCTTGAAGAACAGCGGGCTCTTGAAAAACAGCAGGCCCTTGAAGAACAGCAGGCTCTTGAAGAACGGAAGGCCCTTGAAGAACAGCTCTTGAAAAACGTCAGGCTCTTGGTAAATGGCAGGCTCTTGGGAAACGGCAGGCTCTTGAAAAACAGCAGGCCCATGAACAACAGTGGGCCCTTGAAATACAGCAGGCCCTTAAAATACAGCGGGCAATTGAAGAACAGTGGGCCCTTGAAATACAGCAGGCCCTTGAAGAACAGCGGGCCCTTGGAGAACAGCTGACACTTGAACAATGGGCCCTTGAACGATGGGCCCTTGAAGGATGGGCCCTTGAACAGCAGGCCCTTGAAAATCAGGCCCTTGAACAGTGGGCTCTTGAAGAAATTGAAAAACAGCGGGCCCTTAAAGAACAGCAGGCCCTTGAACAGCGGGCTCTTGAAGAAATTGAAAAACAGCGGGCCCTTGAACTACGGGCCCTTCAACAGCGGTCCCTTCGAAAGATGGCAGGCCCATAAAAAACAGCAGGCCCTTGAAATTGAGCGGGCCCTTAAACAGCGGGCCCTTGAAAGACAGCAGGCCCTTGAAAAACAGCAGGCCATTAAAGAACAGCAAGTTCTTGAAAATAAGCGGGCCCTTGAACAGCGGGCCCTTGAAAGACAGCAGGCTCTTGAAGAACAGTGGGAGCGGGCCCTTAAAGAACAGTGGGAGCGGGCCTTTAAAAAACGGCAGGCTCTTGCAAAACAGTTGGCTCTTGAAAATAAGTCGGTCCTTGAACAGCGGGCTCTTGAAAAACAGCAGGCCCTTGAAGAAAAGCAGGCCCTTGGAGAACAGTGGGAGCGAGCCTTTGAAAAACGGCAGGCCCTTGAAGAAAAACGTGCTCTTGAAGAACAGCGGGCTCTTGAAGAACGGAAGGCTCTTATAGAACGGCAGGCTCTTGAAAGACGTCAGGCTCTTAAAAAATGGCAGGCTCTTGGAAAACGGCAGGCTCTTGAAAAACAGCAGGCCCATGAACAACAGTGGGCCCTTGAAATACAGCAGGCCCTTAAAATACAGCGGGCAATTGAAGAACAGTGGGCCCTTGAAGAACTGCGGGCCCTTGAAGAACAGCGGGCCCTTGAAGAACAGCGGGCCCTTGAAGAACAGCGGGCCCTTGAAGAACAGCGGGCCCTTGAAAAACACGGGCCCTTGAAAAACAGCGGGCCCTTGAAAAACTGCGGGCCCTTGAAAACAGCGGGACCTTGAAAAACAGCGGGCACTTAAAGAACAGCGGGCTCTTGAAAACAGCGGGCCCTTGAAGAACAGCGGCTCTTGAAGAACAGCGGGCTTGAAGAAAAACAGCGGGCTCTTGAAGAACAGAAAAAACAGCAGAAAACAGCAGGCTCTTGAAAAAACAGCAGACCCATGAAGAACAGCAGGCCCTTGAAAAGCAGCAGGCCCTTGAAGAAAGAACAGTGGGCCCTTGAAGAAACAGCAGGCAGAAACAGGGCCCTTGAAAAAAACAGCGGGCCCTTGAAAGAAACAGCAAAAAACAGCAGGCCCTTGAAAACAGCAGGCCCTTGAAAAAAAACAGGGGCCTTGAAAACAGCAGGGCCCTTGAAAAACAGCAGGCCTTGAAAAACAGCAGGCCCTTGAAGAACAGAGGCCCTTGAAAAACAGGGCCCTTGAAAAAAGCGGGCCCTTGAAAAAAGCAGGCCCTTGAAAAACAGCGGGCTCTTGAAAAACAGCAGGCCCTTGAAAAAAAAGCGGGCCCTTGAAAAGCAGGCCCTTGAAAACAGTGGGCCCTTGAAAAACAGCCCTTTGAAAACCCCTTGAAAAACAGTGGGCCCTTGAAAAAAAGCGGGCCTTGAAAAACAGCGGGCTCTTGAAAAACAGCAGGCCCTTGAAAAACAGTGGGGCCTTGAAAACGGCCCTTGAAAAACAGGGGCCTTGAAAACAGAACAGCAGGCTCTTGAAAAAAACAGCAGGGGCTCTTGAAAAAAAAAGCAGGCTCTTGAAAAACAGCAGGCTCTTGGAAAACAGCAGGCTCTTGAAAAACAGGCCCTTGGCAGCAGGCCTTGAAAAACAGCAGGCCCTTGAAAACAGCAGGGCCCTTGAAATACAGCAGGCCCTTGAAATTGAAACAGCGGGCCCTTGAAACAGCGGGCCCTTGAAGAACAGCGGGCCCTGGGGCCCTTGAAGAACAGCGGGCCCTTGAAAACAGCGGGCCCTTGAAGAACAGCGGGCCCTTGAAAACAGCGGGCCCTTGAAAACAGCGGGCCCTTGAAAAACAGCCTTGAAAACCTTGAAAACAGCAGGGGCCCTTGAAAAACAGCGGGCTCTTGAAAAACAGCAGGGCCCTTGAAGAAACAGCGGGCCCTTGAAAAACAGCAGGCCCTTGAAGAACAGCAGGCCCTTGAAAAACAGCAGGCCCATGAAAAACAGCAGGCCCTTGAAAAACAGCAGGCCCTTGAAATACAGCAGGCCCTTGAAAAACAGCAGGCCCTTGAAAAACAGCAGGCCCTTGAAGAACAGCGGGCCCTGGAAGAAAATGAAAACAGCGGACCGTTAAAGAACAGCAGGCCCTTGTTGAACAGAGGGCCCTTGAACATGGGCCCTTGAACAGCAGGCCCTTGAAAATCAGGCCCTTGCACAGTGGGCTCTTGAAGAAATTGAAAAACAGCGGGCCCTTAAAGAACAGCAGGCCCTTGAACAGCGGGCTCTTGAAGAAATTATAAAACAGCAGGCCCTTGAACTACGGGCCCTTCAACAGCGGTCCCTTCGAAAGATGGCAGGCCCATAAAAAACAGCAGGCCCTTGAAATTGAGCGGGCCCTTAAACAGCGGGCCCTTGAAAGACAGCAGGCCCTTGAAAAACAGCAGGCCATTAAAGAACAGCAAGTTCTTGAAAATAAGCGGGCCCTTGAACAGCGGGCCCTTGAAAGACAGCAGGCTCTTGAAGAACAGTGGGAGCGGGCCCTTAAAGAACAGTGGGAGCGGGCCTTTAAAAAACGGCAGGCTCTTGCAAAACAGTTGGCTCTTGAAAATGAGTCGGTCCTTGAACAGCGGGCTCTTGAAAAACAGCAGGCCCTTGAAGAAAAGCAGGCCCTTGGAGAACAGTGGGAGCGAGCCTTTGAAAAACGGCAGGCCCTTGAAGAAAAACGTGCTCTTGAAGAACAGCGGGCTCTTGAAGAACGGAAGGCTCTTATAGAACGGCAGGCTCTTGAAAGACGTCAGGCTCTTGAAAAATGGCAGGCTCTTGGAAAACGGCAGGCTCTTGAAAAACACCAGGCCCATGAACAACAGTGGGCCCTTGAAATACAGCAGGCCCTTAAAATACAGCGTGCAATTGAAGAACAGTGGGCCCTTGAAGAACTGCGGGCCCTTGAAGAACAGCGGGCCCTTGAAGAACAGTGGGCCCTTGAAGAACAGCGGGCCCTTGAAGAACAGCGGGCCCTTGAAGAACAGCGGGCCCTTGAAGAACAGCGGGCCCTTGAAGAACAGCAGGCCCTTGAAAAACTGCTGACCCTTGTACAACAGCGGGACCTTGAACAGTGGGCTCTTGAAGAACAGAAGGCTCTTGAGAACAACAACAGGGCCTTGAAAAACAGCAGGCTCTTGGTAAATGGCAGGCTCTTGAAAACGGCAGGCTCTTGAAAAACAGCGGGCCCATGAAAAACAGCAGGCCCTTGAAAAACAGCAGGCCCTTGAAAAACAGCGGGCCCTTGAAGAACAGCAGGCCCTTGAAATACAGCAGGCCCTTGAAGAACTGTGGGCCCTTGAATGATGGGCCCTTGAACGATGGGCCCTTGAACGATGGGCCCTTGAACAGCAGGCCCTTGAACAGCAGGCCCTTGAAAATCAGGCCCTTGCACAGTGGGCTCTTGAAGAAATTGAAAAACAGCGGGCCCTTAAAGAACAGCAGGCCCTTGAACAGCGGGCTCTTGAAGAAATTATAAAACAGCAGGCCCTTGAACTACGGGCCCTTCAACAGCGGTCCCTTCGAAAGATGGCAGGCCCATAAAAAACAGCAGGCCCTTGAAATTGAGCGGGCCCTTAAACAGCGGGCCCTTGAAAGACAGCAGGCCCTTGAAAAACAGCAGGCCATTAAAGAACAGCAAGTTCTTGAAAATAAGCGGGCCCTTGAACAGCGGGCCCTTGAAAGACAGCAGGCTCTTGAAGAACAGTGGGAGCGGGCCCTTAAAGAACAGTGGGAGCGGGCCTTTAAAAAACGGCAGGCTCTTGCAAAACAGTTGGCTCTTGAAAATAAGTCGGTCCTTGAACAGCGGGCTCTTGAAAAACAGCAGGCCCTTGAAGAAAAGCAGGCCCTTGGAGAACAGTGGGAGCGAGCCTTTGAAAAACGGCAGGCCCTTGAAGAAAAACGGGCTCTTGAAGAACAGCGGGCTCTTGAAGAACGGAAGGCTTATTAACGGCAGGCTCTTGATAGAACGGCAGGCTCTTGAAAAACGTCAGGCTCTTGGAAAATGGCAGGCTCTTGGGAAAAACGGCAGGCTCTTGAAAAACAGCAGGCCCATGAAAACAGTGGGCCCTTGAAATACAGCAGGCCCTTAAAATACAGCGGGCAATTGAAGAACAGCGGGCCCTTGAAAACAGCGGGCCCTTGACAGCGGGCCCTTGAAGAACAGCGGGCCCTTGAAAAGCGGGCCCTTGAAGAACAGGGGCCCTTGAAGAAGAACAGCGGGCCCTTGAAGAACAGCTGGCCCTTGAAATACAGCGAGCTCTTGAAAAACTGCGGGCTCTTGTACAACAGCGGGACCTTGAAATACAGTGGGCCCTTAAAAAACTGCGGGCTCTTGTAGAACAGCGGGCCCTTGAAGAACAGCGGGCTCTTGAAGAACAGCAGGCTCTAGAAAAACGGCAGACCCATGAAGAACAGCAGGCCCTTGAAAGCAGGCCCTTGAAGAAAAACAGCAGGCCCTTGAAAGAACAGCAGGCCCTTGAAAAATTGAACAGCAGGCCCTTGAAAACAGTGGGCCCTTGAACAGCAGGCCCTTGAAGAACAGCAGGCCCTTGAAAACAGCAGGGGCCCTTGAAAAACAGCGGGGCCCTTGAACAGCAGGCCCTTGAAGAACAGGCCCTTGAAAAGCAGGCCCTTGAAAAGCAGGGGCCCTTGAAAAACAGCAGGCCCTTGAAAAACAGCAGGGCCTTGAAGAAATTGAGGGGCCCTTGAACAGCAGGGGGGGGCCTTGAAAAACAGCAGGCCCTTGAAAAACAGCAGGGCCTTGAAAACAGCGGCCCTTGAAACAGCGGGCCTTGAAAAAACAGCAGGCCCTTGAAAAAGCAAGAACAGCAAGCAGGGCCCTTGAAAAAAAAACAGCAGGCCCTTGAAAACAGCGGGCCCTTGAAAGAACAGCAAAAACAGGGCTTTTGCTGAAAAAAAAGGGCCCTTGAACAGCGGGCCTTGAAAAACAGCAGGCTCTTGAAAAACAGGCAGGCAGGCTCTTGAAAAACGGCAGGGCCTTGAAAAAACGCAGGCCTTGAAAAACAGCGGCCTCTTTGAAAACAGCAGGCTCTTGAAAAAAGCAGGCCCTTGAAAAACAGCAGGCCTTGAAAACAGCAGGGCCTTGAAAAACAGCGGGCCCTTGAAAAACAGCGGGCCCTTGAAAAACAGCGGGCCCTTGAAAAACAGCGGGCCCTTGAAAACAGCGGCCCTTGAAGAACAGCGGGCCCTTGAAACAAGGGGCCCTTGAAGAACAGCAGGGCCCTTGAAAAAACAGCTGCGGCCCTTGAAAAACAGCGGGCCCTTGAAAAACAGCGGGCTCTTGAAAAACAGCGGGCCCTTGAAACACAGCGGGCCCTTGAAATACAGTGGGCCCTTAAAGAACTGCGGGCTCTTGTAGAACAGCGGGCCCTTGAAGAACAGCGGGCTCTTGAAGAACAGCAGGCTCTAGAAAAAAACAGCAGACCCATGAAGAACAGCAGGCCCTTGAAAAGCAGCAGGCCCTTGAAGAACAGCGGGCCCTTGAAGAAAATGAAAAACAGCGGACCCTTAAAGAACAGCAGGCCCTTGAAGAACAGCAGGCCCTTGAAAGATGGGCCCTTGAACGATGGGCCCTTGAACAGCAGGCCCTTGAAAATCAGGCCCTTGAACAGTGGGCTCTTGAAGAAATTGAAAAACAGCGGGCCCTTAAAGAACAGCAGGCCCTTGAACAGCGGGCTCTTGAAGAAATTGAAAAACAGCGGGCCCTTGAACTACGGGCCCTTCAACAGCGGTCCCTTGAAAGATGGCAGGCCCATAAAAAACAGCAGGCCCTTGAAATTGAGCGGGCCCTTCAACAGTGGGCCCTTGAAAGACAGCAGGCCCTTGAAAAACAGCAGGCCATTAAAGAACAGCAAGTTCTTGAAAATAAGCGGGCCCTTGAACAGCGGGCCCTTGAAAGACAGCAGGCCCTTGAAGAACAGTGGGAGCGGGCCCTTAAAGAACAGTGGGAGCGGGCCTTTGAAAAATGTCAGGCTCTTGCAAAACAGTTGGCTCTTGAAAATAAGTCGGTCCTTGAACAGCGGGCTCTTGAAAAACAGCAGGCCCTTGAAGAAAAGCCGGCCCTTGGAGAACAGTGGGAGCGAGCCTTTGAAAAACGGCAGGCCCTTGAAGAAAAACGGGCTCTTGAAGAACAGCGGGCTCTTGAAGAACGGAAGGCTCTTATAGAACGGCAGGCTCTTGAAAAATGTCAGGCTCTTGGAAAATGGCAGGCTCTTGGGAAACGGCAGGCTCTTGAAAAACAGCAGGCCCATGAACAACAGTGGGCCCTTGAAATACAGCAGGCCCTTAAAATACAGCGGGCAATTGAAGAACAGTGGGCCCTTGAAATACAGCGGGCCCTTAAAATACAGCGGGCCCTTGAAGAACTGCGGGCCCTTGAAGAACAGCGGGCCCTTGAAGAACAGCGGGCCCTTGGAGAGCAGCTGGCTCTTGAAATACAGCCAGCTCTTGAAAAACTGCGGGCTATTGTACAACAGCGGGACCTTGAAAAACAGTGGGCCCTTGTACAACAGCGGGACCTGAAATACAGTGGGCCCTTGTAGAACAGCGGGCCCTGGAAGAACAGCGGGCTCTTGAAGAACAGCAGGCTCTAGAAAAACAGCAGACCCATGAAAAACAGCAGGCCCTTGAACAGCAGGCCCTTGTACAGCAGGCCCTTGAGGAACAGTGGGCCCTTTGAAGAAATTGAAAAACAGCGGGCCCTTAAAGAACAGCAGGCCCTTGAAGAATAGCAGGCCCTTGAACCATGGGCCGTTGAACCATGGGCCGTTGAACAGCAGGCCCTTGAACAGCAGGCCCTTGAACAGTGGGCTCTTGAAGAAATTGAAAAACAGCGGGCCCTTAAAGAACAGCAGGCCCTTGAACAGCGGGCTCTTGAAGAAATTGAAAAACAGCGGGCCCTTGAACTACGGGCCCTTCAACAGCGGTCCCTTGAAAGATGGCAGGCCCATAAAAAACAGCAGGCCCTTGAAATTGAGCGGGCCCTTCAACAGTGGGCCCTTGAAAGACAGCAGGCCCTTGAAAAACAGCAGGCCATTAAAGAACAGCAAGTTCTTGAAAATAAGCGGGCCCTTGAACAGTGGGCCCTTGAAAGACAGCAGGCCCTTGAAGAACAGTGGGAGCGGGCCCTTAAAGAACAGTGGGAGCGGGCCTTTGAAAAACGGCAGGCTCTTGCAAAACAGTTGGCTCTTGAAAATAAGTCGGTCCTTGAACAGCGGGCTCTTGAAAAACAGCAGGCCCTTGAAGAAAAGCAGGCCCTTGGAGAACAGTGGGAGCGAGCCTTTGAAAAACGGCAGGCCCTTGAAGAAAAACGGGCTCTTGAAGAACAGCGGGCTCTTGAAGAACGGAAGGCTCTTATAGAACGGCAGGCTCTTGAAAAACGTCAGGCTCTTGGAAAATGGCAGGCTCTTGGGAAACGGCAGGCTCTTGAAAAACAGCAGGCCCATGAACAACAGTGGGCCCTTGAAATACAGCAGGCCCTTAAAATACAGCGGGCAATTGAAGAACTGCGGGCCCTTGAAGAACTGCGGGCCCTTGAAGAACAGCGGGCCCTTGAAGAACAGCGGGCCCTTGGAGAACAGCTGGCCCTTGAAATACAGCGAGCTCTTGAAAAACTGCGGGCTCTTGTACAACAGCGGGACCTTGAAATACAGTGGGCCCTTAAAGAACTGCGGGCTCTTGTAGAACAGCGGGCCCTTGAAGAACAGCGGGCTCTTGAAGAACAGCAGGCTCTTGAAGAACAGCAGGCTCTAGAAAAACGGCAGACCCATGAAGAACAGCAGGCCCTTGAACAGCAGGCCCTTGAAGAACAGCAGGCCCTTGAAGAAATTGAAAAAACAGCGGGCCCTTGAAGAACAGCGGGCCCTTAAAGAACAGCAGGCCCTTGAAAACAGCAGGCCCTTGAATGATGGGCCCTTGAACAGCAGGCCCTTGAACAGCAGGCCCTTGAACAGCAGGCCCTTGAAGAACAGTGGGCCCTTGAAGAAATTGAAAAACAGCGGGCCCTTGAAAATTAGGCCCTTGAACAGCGGGCTCTTGAAGAAATTGAAAAACAGCGGGCCCTTGAACTACGGGCCCTTCAACAGCGGTCCCTTGAAAGATGGCAGGCCCATAAAAAACAGCAGGCCCTTGAAATTGAGCGGGCCCTTCAACAGTGGGCCCTTGAAAGACAGCAGGCCCTTGAAAAACAGCAGGCCATTAAAGAACAGCAAGTTCTTGAAAATAAGCAGGCCCTTGAACAGCGGGCCCTTAAAAAAAGACAGCAGGCCCTTGAAGAACAGTGGGAGCGGGCCCTTAAAGAACAGTGGGAGCGGGCCTTTGAAAAACGGCAGGCTCTTGCAAAACAGTTGGCTCTTGAAAATAAGTCGGTCCTTGAACAGCGGGCTCTTGAAAAACAGCAGGCCCTTGAAGAACAGTGGGAGCGGGCCCTTAAAGAACAGTGGGAGCGAGCCTTTGAAAAACGGCAGGCCCTTGAAGAAAAACGGGCTCTTGAAGAACAGCGGGCTCTTGAAGAACGGAAGGCTCTTATAGAACGGCAGGCGCTTGAAAAACGTCAGGCTCTTGGAAAATGGCAGGCTCTTGGGAAACGGCAGGCTCTTGAAAAACAGCAGGCCCATGAAAAACAGTGGGCCCTTGAAATACAGCAGGCCCTTAAAATACAGCGGGCAATTGAAGAACAGTGGGCCCTTGAAATACAGCGGGCCCTTGAAATACAGCGGGCCCTTGAAGAACTGCGGGCCCTTGAAGAACAGCGGGCCCTTGGAGAACAGCGGGCCCTTGAAATACAGCGAGCCCTTGAAAAACTGCGGGCTCTTGTACAACAGCGGGACCTTGAAATACAGTGGGCCCTTAAAGAAATGCAGGCTCTTGTAGAACAGCGGGCTCTTGAAGAACAGCGGGCTCTTGAAGAACAGCAGGCTATAGAAAAACAGCAGGCCCTTGAAGAACAGCAGGCCCTTGAACAGCAGGCCCTTGAAGAACAGTGGGCCTTTGAAGAAATTGAAAAACAGCGGGCCCATAAAGAACAGCAGGCCCTTGAAGAACAGCAGGCCCTTGAATGATGGGCCCTTGAACAGCAGGCCCTTGAAAATCAGGCCCTTGAACAGTGGGCTCTTGAAGAAATTGAAAAACAGCGGGCCCTTAAAGAACAGCAGGCCCTTGAACAGCGGGCTCTTGAAGAAATTGAAAAACAGCGGGCCCTTGAACTACGGGCCCTTCAACAGCGGTCCCTTGAAAGATGGCAGGCCCATAAAAAACAGCAGGCCCTTGAAATTGAGCAGGCCCTTCAACAGTGGGCCCTTGAAAGACAGCAGGCCCTTGAAAAACAGCAGGCCATTAAAGAACAGCAAGTTCTTGAAAATAAGCGGGCCCTTGAACAGCGGGCCCTTGAAAGACAGCAGGCCCTTGAAGAACAGTGGGAGCGGGCCCTTAAAGAACAGTGGGAGCGGGCCTTTAAAAAACATCAGGCTCTTGCAAAACAGTTGGCTCTTGAAAATAAGTCGGTCCTTGAACAGCGGGCTCTTGAAAAACAGCAGGCCCTTGAAGAAAAGCAGGCCCCTGGAGAACAGTGGGAGCGAGCCTTTGAAAAACGGCAGGCCCTTGAAGAAAAACGGGCTCATGAAGAACAGCGGGCTCTTGAAGAACGGAAGGCTCCTATAGAACGGCAGGCTCTTGAAAAACGTCAGGCTCTTGGAAAATGGCAGGCTCTTGGGAAACGGCAGGCTTATGGGAAACGGCAGGCTCTTAAAAAACAGCAGGCCCATGAAATACAGCAGGCCCTTGAAAAACAGTAGGCCCTTGAAATACAGCGGGCCCTTGAAGAACAGCAGCGGGCCCTTGAAGAACAGTGGGCCCTTGAAATACAGCGGGCCCTTGAAGAACAGCGGGCCCTTGAAGAACAGCGGGCCCTTGGAGAACAGCTGGCCCTTGAAATACAGCGAGCTCTTGAAAAACTGCGGGCTCTTGTACAACAGCGGGACCTTGAAATACAGTGGGCCCTTAAAGAACTGCGGGCTCTTGTAGAACAGCGGGCCCTTGAAGAACAGTGGGCTCTTGAAGAACAGCAGGCTCTAGAAAAACAGAAAAAAACGGCAGTCCCATGAAGAACAGCAGGCTATTGAACAGCAGGCCCTTGAACAGCAGGCCCTTGAAGAACAGTGGGCCCTTGAAGAAATTGAAAAACAGTGGGCCCTTAAAGAACAGCAGGCCCTTGAAGAACAGCAGGCCCTTGAATGATGGGCCCTTGAACAGCAGGCCCTTGAACAGCAGGCCCTTTAAAATCAGGCCCTTGAACAGTGGGCTCTTGAAGAAATTGAAAAACAGCGGGCCCTTAAAGAACAGCAGGCCCTTGAACAGCGGGCTCTTGAAGAAATTGAAAAACAGCGGGCCCTTGAACTACGGGCCCTTCAACATCGGTCCCTTGAAAGATGGCAGGCCCATAAAAAACAGCAGGCCCTTGAAATTGAGCAGGCCCTTCAACAGTGGGCCCTTGAAAGACAGCAGGCCCTTGAAAAACAGCAGGCCATTAAAGAACAGCAAGTTCTTGAAAATAAGCGGGCCCTTGAACAGCGGGCCCTTGAAAGACAGCAGGCCCTTGAAGAACAGTGGGAGCGGGCCCTTAAAGAACAGTGGGAGCGGGCCTTTGAAAAACGGCAGGCTCTGGCAAAATAGTTGGCTCTTGAAAATAAGTCGGTCCTTGAACAGCGGGCTCTTGAAAAACAGCAGGCCCTTGAAGAAAAGCAGGCCCCTGGAGAACAGTGGGAGCGAGCCTTTGAAAAACGGCAGGCCCTTGAAGAAAAACGGGCTCATGAAGAACAGCGGGCTCTTGAAGAACGGAAGGCTCTTATAGAACGGCAGGCTCTTGAAAAACGTCAGGCTCTTGGAAAATGGCAGGCTCTTGGGAAACGGCAGGCTCTTTAAAAACAGCAGGCCCATGAACAACAGTGGGCCCTTGAAATACAGCAGGCCCTTAAAATACAGCGGGCAATTGAAGAACAGTGGGCCCTTGAAATACAGCGGGCCCTTGAAGAACAGCGGGCCCTTGAAGAACAGCGGGCCCTTGGAGAACAGCGGGCCCTTGACACCCTTGAAAACAGCGGCCCTTGAAATAAGCGGGCTCTTGAAAAACAGCGGGCTCTTGTAAAACAGCGGGCCCTTGAAATAACAGCGGGCCCTTGAAGAACAGCGGGCTCTTGTAAACAGCGGGCCCTTGAAGAACAGCGGGCCTTGAAGAAAGCAGGCTCTTGAAAAACAGCAGACCTTGAAGAACAGCAGGCCCTTGAAAAAACAGCAGGCCCTTGAAGAACAGCAGGCCCTTGAAGAACAGCAGCCCTTGAAGAACAGCAGGCCCTTGAAACAGCAGCAGGGAAAGCAGGCCCTTGAAAAACCCTTGAAACAGCAGGCCCTTGAAAACAAGCAGGCCCTTGAAAACAGGCCCTTGAAAAAACAGCAGGCCCTTGAACAGCAGGGCCCCTTGAACGAACAGCAGGCCCTTGAAAATCAGGCCCTTGAAAAAAACAGTGGGCTCTTGAAGAAATTGAAAAACAGCGGGCCCTTAAAGAACAGCAGGCCCTTGAACAGCGGGCTCTTGAAGAAATTGAAAAACAGCGGGCCCTTGAACTACGAGCCCTTCAACAGAGGTCCCTTGAAAGATGGCAGGCCCATAATAAACAGCAGGCCCTTGAAATTGAGCGGGCCCTTCAACAGTGGGCCCTTGAAAGACAGCAGGCCCTTGAAAAACAGCAGGCCATTAAAGAACAGCAAGTTCTTGAAAATAAGCGGGCCCTTGAACAGCGGGCCCTTGAAATACAGCAGGCCCTTGAAAAACAGCGGGCCCTTAAAGAACAGTGGGAGCGGGCCTTTGAAAAAAGGCAGGCTCTTGAAAACAGTTGGCTCTTGAAAATAAGTCGGTCCCCGAAAACAGAGGGCCCTTGAAAAACAGCAGGCCCTTGAAAAACAGAGGGCCCTTGAAAAAAGCGGGGCCCTTGAAAAAACAGGGCCCTTGAAGAAAAACAGCAGGCTCTTGAAGAACAGCGGGCCTTGAAAAACAGGCGGCTCTTGAAAAACAGGCAGGCTTTGAAAAACAGAAAAAAAACAGGGCCCTTTGAAAACAGCAGGCGGGCCTTGAAGAACAGGGCCCTTGAAAAAAGCGGGCCTTGAAGAACAGCAGGCCCTTGAAGAACAGCAGGCCCTTGAAGAACAGCTTTGAAAACAGCAGGCCTTGAAGAACAGCAGGCCTTGAAAAACAGCAGCGGGCCCTGAAAAAAACAGGGGCCCTTGAAGAACAGCAGGCCCTTGAAAAACAGCAGGGCCCTTGAAAACAGCAGGGCCCTTGAAAACAGTGAAGAACAGCGGGCCCTTGAAAAACAGCAGGCCCTTGAAAAAACAGCAGGCCCTTGAAGAACAGCAGGGCCCTTGAAAAAAGCAGGCCCTTGAAAAACAGCAGGCCCTTGAAAAAGCAGGCAAAAAGCAGGCCCTTGAAGAACAGCAGGCCCTTGAAGAACAGCAGGCCCTTGAAGAACAGCGGGCCCTTGAAAAACAGCAGGGCCCTTGAAGAACAGCAGGCCCTTGAAAATCAGGCCCTTGAACAGTGGGCTCTTGAAGAAATTGAAAAACAGCGGGCCCTTAAAGAACAGCAGGCCCTTGAACAGCGGGCTCTTGAAGAAATTGAAAAACAGCGGGCCCTTGAACTACGGGCCCTTCAACAGCGGTCCCTTGAAAGATGGCAGGCCCATAAAAAACAGCAGGCCCTTGAAATTGAGCGGGCCCTTCAACAGTGGGCCCTTGAAAGACAGCAGGCCCTTGAAAAACAGCAGGCCATTAAAGAACAGCAAGTTCTTGAAAATAAGCGGGCCCTTGAACAGCGGGCCCTTGAAAGACAGCAGGCCCTTGAAGAACAGTGGGAGCGGGCCCTTAAAGAACAGTGGGAGCGGGCCTTTGAAAAACGGCAGGCTCTTGCAAAACAGTTGGCTCTTGAAAATAAGTCGGTCCTTGAACAGCGGGCTCTTGAAAAACAGCAGGCCCTTGAAGAAAAGCAGGCCCTTGGAGAACAGTGGGAGCGAGCCTTTGAAAAACGGCAGGCCCTTGAAGAAAAACGGGCTCTTGAAGAACAGCGGGCTCTTGAAGAACGGAAGGCTCTTATAGAACGGCAGGCTCTTGAAAAACGTCAGGCTCTTGGAAAATGGCAGGCTCTTGGGAAACGGCAGGCTCTTGAAAAACAGCAGGCCATGAACAACAGTGGGCCCTTGAAATACAGCAGGCCCTTAAAATACAGCGGGCAATTGAAGAACAGTGGGCCCTTAAAATACAGCGGGCCCTTGAAGAACAGTGGGCCCTTGAAGAACAGCGGGCCCTTGGAGAACAGCTGGCCCTTGAAATACAGCGAGCTCTTGAAAAACTGCGGGCTCTTGTACAACAGCGGGACCTTGAAATACAGTGGGCCCTTAAAGAACAGCAGGCTCTTGTAGAACAGCGGGCCCTTGAAGAACAGCGGGCTCTTGAAGAACAGCAGGCTCTTGAAAAACAGCGGGACCCATGAAGAACAGCAGGCCCTTGAAGAACAGCAGGCCTTGAAGAAATTGAAAAACAGCGGGCCCTTGAACAACAGCAGGCCCTTAATAACAGCAGGCCCTTGAAAAACAGCTGGGCCCTTGAACAGCAGGCCCTTGAACAGCAGGCCCTTGAACAGCAGGCCCTTGAACAGTGGGCTCTTGAAGAAATTGAAAAACAGCGGGCCCTTAAAGAACAGCAGGCCCTTGAACAGCGGGCTCTTGAAGAAATTGAAAAACAGCGGGCCCTTGAACTACAGGCCCTTCAACAGCGGTCCATTGAAAGATGGCAGGCCCATAAAAAACAGCAGGCCCTTGAAATTGAGCGGGCCCTTCAACAGTGGGCCCTTGAAAGACAGCAGGCCCTTGAAAAACAGCAGGCCATTAAAGAACAGCAAGTTCTTGAAAATAAGCGGGCCCTTGAACAGCGGGCCCTTGAAAGACAGCAGTCCCTTGAAGAACAGTGGGAGCGGGCCCTTAAAGAACAGTGGGAGCGGGCCTTTGAAAAACGGCAGGCTCTTGCAAAACAGTTGGCTCTTGAAAATAAGTCGGTCCTTGAACAGCGGGCTCTTGAAAAACAGCAGGCCCTTGAAGAAAAGCAGGCCCTTGGAGAACAGTGGGAGCGAGCCTTTGAAAAACGGCAGGCCCTTGAAGAAAAACGGGCTCTTGAAGAACAGCGGGCTCTTGAAGAACGGAAGGCTCTTATAGAACGGCAGGCTCTTGAAAAATGTCAGGCTCTTGGAAAATGGCAGGCTCTAAGGAAACGGCAGGCTCTTGAAAAAGGCCCATGAACAACAGTGGGCCATTGTTTCAAACCCCCCCCCCACCCCCCCCAAAAAAAAAGGCAGGCACAGTGTGACATTATTAAATTACCAAGCAAGCTAATAGGAGGGAAAGAAAGAAAAAAAAATCGGAAATGGAATGTTTGGAGGCAGACCCTTGCACTACATGCTTTGCTGAATTCATCCCTAAAGATGCGCACTATAAAGAGGTAGGTATATAGGGTGTATGGACCTTGGGAAAGCCAGCAGATAAAGGCTTGGTACCATCTGACAGAGCAGTTTGGGGAGGGGGTTCCTAATGAGTTTGCCCCCCCTCCCACCAAAAGAAAAAAAAAGGGGCTCTACATGAAGTAAACCACACCGCCAACATTTGTGCATATTTTTGGGGGTGTTTGGGGGCAAACAATACTATGCAGCAGACAAAAGACAATGCTTAAGTGACTAGGCCATAGGTGTCTATTGGGGCAGAAGAGAATGCTGGGGAGGTAAGTGAATGGAAAAATGCTTGAAGGAGAAAAGGGGCACAGCATATTAGAGCATCTTGCAATCATGGTAATTAGGGAAGGAGGTCAAAAATACTAGTCATTAGCATACAGAGCATACATAGAAGGGAATAGTAAAGTATAAATGTTACCTTAATATAGTCCTCCTGCAGGACCTGGATGATGGCAGAACAGGTCTCAGGAATAATGATTCCCAGGGCCTGGGGAGAGATAGCTGAAGAGAACTTCAAATCCTGAAGACTTCTCCCTGTCGCCAAGTACCTCAACGTGGCAACAAGCCTCTGCTCCGGAGTAATGGCTTGTCTCATGCAGGTATCCAGCCGGCTGATAAAGGGGGTCAGCAAAGCCAAAAGACGGTGAAAATCGGGGTCCGTCATCCTGAGAAAGTTCCTGAAATCATCAGGATTATTCTCCCGGATCTGACGAAGCAAAGGCATGTGCGAGAACAGGTCACGCTGAACCAACCAATTCTTGGTCCACATAATCCTCGTCACTCTGTTCATGGACGGGTCTTGGGTCAAAGCAAAAAAAGCCCGACACCAATTCCGCGTACAGCACGAACCCGGCGACGAGTACGCACGGGAAACATCGCTCAGTAGGTCACAAAAGGTCGGCTGGTCAGAACGGCAAACAGAAAGCACCGATAAACAGCAAGGCCTGAAAGAACGAACTGAATAGCAGCAACGAGCAGACAATAAGCAGTGCAAATCAAAGCGTCCTATATCAAGATATAGGCCCCAATGACCAACAAATGCGAACTGACTACACGCACTAATAAACAGATACGCACGACAAGCACAAACTGAAGAGCAGTAACGATCTGAGTCAGATAACTGAGAAGCGCGAATCTTATGTCACCAAACTTCCACTAACTCACGAAAAACACGGGATCAGCAGAAGGAGCCCAACGGGTGCCTGACGTGGTTCTGAACTTCCCTTTTGTAATCTCGTGGACGAAGACTTACGTCACGACGTTCTTCCGGACCGAAAATTCCGACAACGTAGTCCGACCGTGTGTACGCAACACCAACATCGGACAAAGTACGTCGGACAAAGTCCGACCGACCTGGTCCGCGGATTGTGCGAGCGTGTGTATGGGGCTAAAGTCTTATCTCCTGCTGGAAAGATTTGCCGACAACACGGTCCGATCACACCAAATCCGATCGTGTGTACGGTTGTCCGACCGGACAAAGTGCTACGCATGCTCAGATCACATTACAAGACCAAAGCTATTGGCTACTAGCCTCTACGTAGTCCCGTCGTAGGCAACAATCGTCACCACGTTCAGAATGATCGGATTTTCCAACAACTTTGTCTGACCGTGTGTACGCAAAACCAACATCAGACAAAGTATGACGGACATGGTCCGACGGACCTGGTCCGTGGATTGTCCAACCGTGTGTATGGGGCTTAAGTGTAGCAATATGGTTACATTTAATCAAGGTACAACATTTAGCGACTCAGATGGTTGATGAATAAAACAGGCACATCTAAGTATACAGGCATCCGGGGTAAAGCTGTCCACATAGATCATCCTCCTCACCGCCATCGGTATCATCCCTTCTACACTGCGCTCCAAGAGCGGTTCAAGCCTTCGCTTTCAGAATGCTATACTGCAGGGTAGTCTTCCCGGTCACGATTGCAGACTGACGGCGTTGCGGAGGACGGTCTATGTGGACAGCTTTACCCTGAATGCCTGCATACTTAGATGTGCCTCTTTTAATAATCAACCATGTGAGTTGCTAAATTTTGTTCCTTCATTAAATGTAACCATATTGCTACACTTAGTGGTGCCTCTCTTCTCTTTTTAATCCTCTTGTGGAGGCTGCCATTTGTGAATGGACATCCTATGGTTAGACAACCTATCACATTGCTATAATATTTTTAGATGGACTATAAACTGAAGGACTTATGAATATATGGTTGTGGAAAGAATCATCTGAGTTTCCATTATTTCTTATGGGGAAATTTGCTTTAATATACAAGTGCTTTGGATTACAAGCATGTTTCCAGCACGAATTATGCTCGCAATCCAAGGTTTTACTGTATGTTGAATGTTAAACATTTTTAATAAATGTATAAACTATGTTTACTTTGAATACTCTTATTGACCTTTTTGTGCTCACATCATTTAAAGTCCCACGGGCCCCATTCTTCATTGTTGTATTTAATTTGGGGATGGAGGTGTGTCTCTGGCAACACCAGACCATTTTCTCTTTGTATAGCATTTTATTATTACTTGCAGGTTTGGTGTGCTTTCAGAAAGTGCACCATACCTGTAGGATATAAAAGAAGTCTATGCCAAAGTACAGCTAACTCGCAGGAAAGCCACAGCGCATCAGTGTGAAAGCATCCTAATGCCGCGTACACATGGTCAGACTTTCCAACGGCAAATGTGCGATCGGAGCTTGTTGTACCGTGTGTAGGCAACATCAGACAGTTTCCATCGGAATTTCTGTCACACAAAATTTGAGATCTGGTTCTCAAAATTTCTGACAACAAAATCTGTTGTTGGAAATTCCGATCGTATGTAGACAATTCCGACGCACAAAGTGCAACGCATGCTCAGAATCAAGCAGAAGAGTAGCACTGTCTATTGAACTTAATTTTTCTTGGCTCGTCATACGTGTTGTACATCACCGCCTTCTTGACGTTCGGTCTGACTCAAATCGGACCTTCCATTCACCTCTCTCAAGCAGTAAATGTAAACGGATGGTGTCCGTTTACACCCAACAACCTCCAATCTGATCTGCTAACAAAAAAAAAAAGAAGGGATCATCCCCTTTCATTTGAGTGGATTGGATCAGAGGGCCCATAGCATAGAGTGGTCTGGGTCCGCTTTGCATATGCAGAGTGCAGAGTGAACATGGACCTGTCATCTGCCGGCTTTGCTCATTGTGGCCCGCAACCGCTTACCAAGTTGCTTAAGTGGCCCCCGCTCTTTCAAAAGGTTGGGCACCCCTGACTTATAATATTGTTAGCTGCCAGGAGGCTCCTGGCTACAACAGGTTATCTAGCGCAAATCTTTCTTGTATGTTCCTCTTTTCTTTCAGTTTACTCTGAACTCACTGAAAAGGGAACTACTCACTGTTCCCTTTCCATCTCTGAACTACCTGATAGCTTTGAGCAAGTGGAATATGCATATGTATTAAGCAATTAAAGCAGCTCCATGTTTATAAACTGTATCATTCCTAACTATACGTAGCATTAATGCCTTTAGCACATAAACAACCCAATAACATGATATATGCATATCCAAATCATTAAAAAGACGATAGTTTCTCTTTATTGTTCCCATACATGAGCTGACTACTTTCCATATTTAGGTTGTTTCAGTTTTAGACTTAATTTGTTCATAATCAGCCTGTAAACAGTGTGAGCTGGAAGGGTTAACTGCTGAGAAATAGAGCATGCATAGTTGAAATTAGTGACACATCTTTGTGTATGTGTACCACTTTGGGACTTTGTCCTTGCATGACCCCTACAAGATTATAGCCAGTTCCCATTCTCTGTTCATGTATTAACCAGAAGCTACTTCTGTAAACACTGCTTTATTAAATAAGGATAAAAGCCCACACAATGCCTGATTTACTACCTACCCTGCAATAACAATGTTGGGAAGTGTTTCTATGCATTTTAATAAAATAAAAAAAGTTATCTACAATACCAAATCACATACTACAGAGTTTTTCAGATTGGCCGGGTTGGATCTAAGCTCCAGCAGATCATTCCACTCCTCTGTACTCATAACTACTGTCCCCTTTCTAGTAGAAGTATTCTTCTGCCTAAAGGATTTTGAAATTTTGCTTTTAATTTGAAAACTGTTTTGCAATGAGGCCATCTGGTGGCAGAAATTGGAAACTGTTTTCCACAGATATGAGCTGTAAAAACAGTTTGATTTTTAACGGTCGGGAAACACATTAACCTTTCAATTTATTGTTTGTTTAGCAGAAATTTTTCAACCCGTGCCTTCGATTTTTTTTGCCTCTCAAAAGTCAAAAACGATTTTATATTTGTGCCCATCAACTGGATGAAAAACAAACAAAAGGTCCAAATGACATATTTTCGAACAATGTTTTGTCTAGTGTATAGTGGCCATAAGTCTGTACAATAAAAGTTTTAAAAAAAATTAAGGAAATTAATTTTTGTTTCATATTGTCCTGTTATCCTGTTTTAGCTTTTTCTTTCTTTTTGTTTTTCGGGTCATTCGTTATGATCGAAATTCGTTATTTTAAATAAATTCGTAACTTCATAAAAATTCTAATTCGTTATGTGCCATTTGTTTTCTTATTTATTTTTATGAAGAGGTAAGTAAAACCTTTGACAGAGGGGTGGCGGTGGACGTGGTATTCTTGGATTTTGCAAAAGCGTTTGACACAGTTCCCAAAACAAGGCTCATGTGTAAGGTAAAGTCTACAGGCTTTGAAATATCAGTTTGTAAATGCATAAAAAACTGGCTAAAAGACAGAATTCAGAGAGAGTTTACGTGGCCGGTGGTCATCATGACCGCTGGTCACGAGAGAATGCGTGCCTGCTATCCCACTTAAAGTGGTTGTAAACTCTTACAGACCACTTATTAAGACCTAGATTAAGGCTTACCTGTAGGTGCAAGAAATAGCTCCTAAACCTACATGGTTTAGGAGATATTTTCAAAAAGACAGGCACCGCTGTCTACAGTGTATGCGGCATAGACAGTGGCGTGCAGGCGCACTGAGCGTGCCGTTGCTAACGGCGATCATGCAGTTAGTCGCGGCTCCTGTGGCTCTGGCCAATCACAGTGTCGGAGCCGCGAGACCCGGAAGGAAGATGGACGCTTCGTGGAAGAGGGGACATCGGTGTCATCGCTGGCTCCTGTGTCAGGTAAGTGACATATAATGGGCTACTATGCGATGCATAGTAGATCATTATGCTTTACCTTTGCAGGACAACAAAGAGGAAGTAAAACCCATCAGGGATTTACTTCCTCTTTAAAGGGGCCAACGTACAGCTACAACGCTTGGCAGGTGGTTAAACCCAAACACATTTTAATTACACAGGTTCTGTGGCTGATTACGATGATAATTAAACTCACTTGTTGCCTTATCTGTATTTAATTAGCTGCAGAACCTGTGTAAATCATATGTGTTTTAAAGGAATGAGGTGGCAACCCTACTGGGGACGGATGTAAAAAAAAACTGACATCCGTCCCATTCAGCTTTGATTCAGCAGAGATCCACTCATAGATCCCCTACTGAGTGGGCAGATTTCCTGTGAAAGAGCCCTTATACAGCAAGGCTATCAGATATTCCCTGGATGACAATAATGGTGCTATTGCTTTTAAATATTAATAACCAGTACATTAGGAAACACTCCCAGCTTTATTTTTCATTTTTTGAAAGTGTATTATGTTGGCTGCAAATATCCTGGGATTGGGTTTTACTACAAGAAAGAATTTTGCTTGCTCTAGTAAACCCAACATTTCATATTCCTGATATGTGCCTGCTGTACCATGTACTTGTATAAAAAAGTATCCTGTTCTCTTTGTAATGCTTCCTTTGTGTAAAATACCTGGTGTTTCTGCCAGTCCCTCCGCTTTCCTAATGATAACTGACCACACTAAGCATGAGACCACACTGTTGTCAGTTCTCTAGCTATGCTGGCAACTCAGCCTGCTCTCCTCCAATTATCAGACTTGTCCTGGAACCCCCTCCCCTTGAGACCTGGTGTCTGTAAAAAGATGAACTCCCAATCCAAAGACTGGGAGCCAGTCAGAAGCCTTCCTCCATTGAATGATCACTCTGACAGCCAATAGCAGTGAGAATTCAGTGTAACATTTGTAAACCAAAACAAAAGTAATACACTAATTGTCTTATCTCCTCAGTTCCTAATCTGTGATTGAGAGAGCTGCAGCTGACAAACCCATTCATTCCAACCTGTATAAGCGTATTTAACAGTTTCATCTGTTTCTATTTTTAATTCTTTTTTTGGAAAAAAAATATTATAAAGCACATATATACATTGTTATGTTTATGGATTTACTGTTAAAAACAATATGTGGTTTAGGGTATATCTGTTTTATTTTAAATCAGTAAGAACTTTAACCACTTGAGCTCCGGAAGGTTTATCCCCCTTCATGACAGGCCATTTTTTGCGATACGGCACTGCGTTACTTTAACTGACAATCAGGGACGATCCTAGGCAGGGTGCGTGGGGTGCTCCGCACCCAGGTGCCTTAGAGGTGGGGGGCGCCGAAGCTCCAGAGTGCTGCACCCCTCCCTCCTCCTCTGTGTCTAGAGGCGGAGGTGGAGCGCATGTATCGGGTGCTGCGGTTCCCCATCCTGCCGGCAACTGACAAGAGCGCATACCGCTCCCGCTGTCCCCGGAATCCGTGCTGTCTGAGTACTGCTGTGGCACCTAGTACCGGAACACGTTCCAGTACTAGACTCCACTAATCTTTCAGTCCGTTGCACGTGGAGCAGTCTCCTGTCTGCCCCGCCCCCTCTGTGTGTGTCCGCTCTTCTCTTCTGGGTTGGCCGGAACTGCTACCAATTATCCAGTGCACTCCCAGAAATGCTGTTTGAGTGCCGCCCTCCTAGTAACCAAAGATGCCACGTATGCCCCACTCCCCTGATGGGGGACACCTGCTGTGGGGGGGCTCTGATGGGGGACACATGCTGTGGGGGGGCTCTGATGGGGGACACCTGCTGTGGGGGTGCTCTGATGGGGAACACCTGCTGTGGGGGGGGCTATGATGGGGGGACACCTGCGGTGGGGAGGCTCTGATGGGGGACACACCTGCTGTGGGGGGGGCTCTGATGGGGGACACCTGCTGTGGGGGGGCTATGATGGGGGAACACCTGCTGTGGGGGTGCTCTGATGGGGACACCTGCTGTGGGGTGCTCTGATGGGGGACACCTGCTGTGGGGGGGGGGCTCTGATGGGGGACACCTGCTGTGGGGGGGGCTCTGATGGGGACACCTGCTGTGGGGGGGCTCTGATGGGGGACACCTGCTGTGGGGGGGCTCTGATGGGGGACCACTGCTGTGGGGGGGGGGGGCTCTGATGGAGGACACCTGCTGTGGGGGGGGGGGCTCTGATGGGGGACACCTGCGGTGAGGGGGGGCTCTGATGGGGGACACCTGCGGTGGGGGGCCTCTGATGGGGGACACCTGCTGTTGGGGGGCTCTGATGGGGGACACCTGCTGTGGGGGGTCTCTGATGGGGGACACCTGATGTGGGGGGGGCTCTGATGGGGGACACCTGCTGTGGGGGTGCTCTGATGGGGGACACCTGCGGTGGGGTGGGCTCTGATGGGGACACCTGCTGTGGGGAGGCACTGATGGGGAACACCTGCTGTGGGTGGGCTCTGATGGGCACTTTGATATAAGCTGCGCGTGCCGCAGGTAACTCTCTCCCCAGAATGTCCCTCATTCTCAACTTTTAAAGTTGGGAGGTACGCAGGAGCGGATCAGGGGAGGAGAGACTGTGCCACCGCCATTCCAGTTATCAACGGGAAGAGGGCTCTCTGTGTTTACTGCCAATCCCCCTCCCTCCTCCTGTCAGAGGAGGAGAGCAAAGCAGCTGGAGATCAGAGCGCCCCTGTCTGAGTGGAGAGAGAGCAGCTGTGGGCTCTTAGACCCCCCCTTCCCTCTCCTCCTCGCACTGCTGTACTAGTGAGCGGCGCTTGCCAGGTCAGCTGCCCGCTATGTTTCTTATAATAATAAAATAAGAAGGGAGCAGAGAAGTGGATTGTGGGACATGTAGTCCCGAGGACTCGTGACCCCATTGTGACCCGGAAACTTCTACCCACACAGCATGCTCAGCTGAATAAGAGAGGGGGGAGAGAGAGAGCCCCAGGAGCCCGGGAAAGCTTTCGGGGAAGTGTACCCAGGACTCCAGGGAGAGGAAGTGCTGAGGGGACGCCATCAGAAAGAGAACCCCGCTGCCCTGTGCCACCAGAGGGAAAGCCGCACAGCCTGGTGCCATCCCTGGTGAAGAAAGGAATGGAGTCATTGCCAGAATACAGGTCTGAGCACTACCCAGCGGAGTTGCCACAGGCAACGCAGAGTGAGCTGACTCCTGATCAGTAGAACTGATGTTGCTGTACCGCTGGGTCTGGTGAGAGGGCTGGTCGGTCATTATCTACTACCATCCTTAGGAACTGCAGTCTCTGATCATCTCCTGTACTGTGTCTGCAGTCTCTGATCATCTCCTGTATTATGTCTGCAGTCTCTGATCATCTCCTGTATTATGTCTGCAGTCTCTGACTATCTCATGTACTATTTCTGCAGTCTCTGATCATATTCTGTACTGTCTGCAGTCTCTGATCATCTCCTGTACTTTGTCTGCAGTCTCTGTCCATCTCCTGTATCATGCCTGCAGTATGTCTGGGGGCTCTTTCTAACAGACTCTCTAACAGAAGCCCTCTCTGTGTGCATTAGAGAGACCCCCCTCCAGGTCCCATTAGTGTACTCATTTTCTTTATTGTTAAAAGATCATGGGAGGATCCCAGGGTAATGAAGACTTCTTAGGGGAGCATCTCTGTGTTTGAGTCTTAGCCATAGAAAAATTTGTAAAGGGGAGGCGTTAGTAATATGACCATGCCCATGTGGGGGCGCCAGAAATATTTCTGCACCCAGGTGTCTGTGACCCTAGGATCGGCCCTGCTGACAATTGTGCGGTTGTGTGACACTGTACCCAAATAACATTTATGCCCTTTTTCCCCACAAATAGACCTTTCTTTTGGTGGTATTTGATCACTCCTGAGGTCTTTATTTTTTGTGCTATAAATAAAAAAAGACCAACAATTTTGAAATAAAACAATATTTCTTACTTTCTGCTATAAAACATATACAATAAAAATGGAATATAAAAATGGAAAAAAAATATTTCTTCATCATATAGATTCTTCTACATATTTTTGTTTAAAAACAAAAAAACAAGTGTATATTGATAGGTTTGCGCAAAAGTTATAGCGTCTACAAACTATGGGATAGATTTACAGAAATGTTGTTTGCTAGTGATGGAGGCAATCAGTGACTTATAGCGGGACTGCGACATTGCGGCGGACAAATTGGACACTAACTGACACTTTTTTGGGGACCAGTGACACTAACACTAATACACCAGGCCCTTAAAATACAGCGGGCAATTGAAGAACAGTGGGCCCTTGAAATACAGCGGGCCCTTGAAGAACAGCGGGCCCTTGAAGAACAGCGGGCCCTTGGAGAACAGCTGGCCCTTGAAATACAGCGAGCTCTTGAAAAACTGTGGGCTCTTGTACAACAGCAGGACCTTGAAATACAGTGGGCCCTTAAAGAACTGCGGGCTCTTGTAGAACAGCGGGCCCTTGAAGAACAGCGGGCTCTTGAAGAACAGCAGGCTCTAGAAAAACGGCAGACCCATGAAGAACAGCAGGCCCTTAAACAGCAGGCCCTTGAACAGCAGGCCCTTGAAGAACAGTGGGCCCTTGAAGAAATTGAAAAACAGCGGGCCCTTAAAGAACAGCAGGCCCTAAAAGAACAGCAGGCCCTTGAACGATGGGCCCTTGAATGAAGGGCCCTTGAACAGCAGGTTCTTGAAAATCAGGCCCTTGAACAGTGGGCTCTTGAAGAAATTGAAAAAAAGCGGGCCCTTGTACTACGGGCCCTTCAACAGCGGTCCCTTGAAAGATGGCAGGCCCATAAAAAACAGCAGGCCCTTGAAATTGAGCGGGCCCTTCAACATTGGGCCCTTGAAAGACAGCAGGCCCTTGAAAAACAGCAGGCCATTAAAGAACAGCAAGTTCTTGAAAATAAGCGGGCCCTTGAACAGCGGGCCCTTGAAAGACAGCAGGCCCTTGAAGAACAGTGGGAGCGGGCCCTTAAAGAACAGTGGGAGCGGGCCATTGAAAAAAGACAGGCTCTGGCAAAACAGTTGGCTCTTGAAAATAAGTCGGTCCTTGAACAGCGGGCTCTTGAAAAAAAGCAGGCCCTTGAATAAAAGCAGGCCCTTGGGGAACAGTGGGAGCGAGCCTTTGAAAAACGGCAGGCACTTGAAGAAAAACGGGCTCTTGAAGAACAGCGGGCTCTTGAAGAACGGAAGGCTCTTATAGAACGGCAGGCTCTTGAAAAATATCAGGCTCTTGGAAAATGGCAGGCTCTTGGGAAACGGCAGGCTCTTGAAAAACAGCAGGCCCATGAACAACAGTGGGCCCTTGAAATACAGCAGGCCCTTAAAATACAGCGGCAATTGAAGAACAGTGGGCCCTTGAAATACAGCGGGCCCTTGAAGAACTGCGGGCCCTTGAAGAACTGCAGGCCTTTGAAGAACAGCGGGCCCTTGAGGAACAGCGGGCCCTTGCGGAACAGCGGGCCCTTGGAAAAACAGCAGGCCCTTGAAATACAGCGAGCTCTTGAAAAACTGCGGGCTCTTGTAGAACAGCGGGCTCTTGAAAAACAGCGGGCTCTTGAAGAACGGAAGGCTCTTAGAGAATGGCAGGCTCTTGAAAAATGTCAGGCTCTTGGGAAACGACAGGCTCTTGAAAAACAGCAGGCCCTTAAAATACAGCGGGCAATTGAAGAACAGTGGGCTCTTGAAATACAGCAGGCCCTTGAAGAACTGCGGGCCCTTGAAGAACAGAGGGCCCTTGGAGAACAGCTGACCCTTGAAATACAGCGAGCTCTTGAAAAACTGCGTGCTCTTGTACAACAGCGGGACCTTGAAATACAGTGGGCCCTTAAAGAACTGCGGGCTCTTGTAGAACAGCGGGCCCTTGAAGAACAGCGGGCTCTTGAAGAACAGCAGGCTCTAGAAAACGGCACACCCATGAAGAACAGCAGGCCCTTTAACAGCAGGCCCTTGAAGAACAGTGGGCCCTTGAAGAAATTGAAAAACAGCGGGCCCTTAAAGAACAGCAGGCCCTAAAAGAACAGTAGGCCCTTGAACGATGGGCCCTTGAACGATGGGCCCTTGAACAGCAGGCTCTTGAAAATCAGGCCCTTGAACAGTGGGCTCTTGAAGAAATTGAAAAACAGCGGGCCCTTAAAGAACAGCAGGCCCTTGAACAGCGGGCTCTTGAAGAAATTGAAAAACAGTGGGCCCTTGAACTACAGGCCCTTCAACAGCGGTCCCTTGAAAGATGGCAGGCCCATAAAAAACAGCAGGCCCTTGAAATTGAGCGGGCCCTTCAACAGTGGGCCCTTGAAAGACAGCAGGCCCTTGAAAAACAGCAGGCCATTAAAGAACAGCAAGTTCTTGAAAATAAGTGGGCTCTTGAACAGCGGGCCCTTGAAAGACAGCAGGCCCTTGAAGAACAGTGGGAGCGGGCCCTTAAAGAACAGTGGGAGCGGGCCTTTGAAAAACGTCAGGCTCTGGCAAAACAGTTGGCTCTTGAAAATAAGTTGGTCCTTGAACAGCGGGCTCTTGAAAAACAGCAGGCCCTTGAAGAAAAGCAGGCCCTTGGGGAACAGTGGGAGCGAGCCTTTGAAAAACAGCAGGCCCTTGAAGAAAAACGGGCTCTTGAAGAACAGCGGGCTCTTGAAGAACGGAAGGCTCGTATAGAACGGCAGGCTCTTGAAAAACGTCAGGCTCTTGGAAAATGGCAGGCTCTTGGGAAATGGCAGGCTCTTGAAAAACAGCAGGCCCATGAACAACAGTGGGCCCTTGAAATATAGCAGGCCCTTAAAATACAGCGGGCAATTGAAGAACAGTGGGCCCTTGAAATACAGCGGGCCCTTGAAGAACTGCGGGCCCTTGAAGAACTGCAGGCCTTTGAAGAACAGCGGGCCCTTGAGGAACAGCGGGCCCTTGAGGAACAGCGGGCCCTTGGAAAACAGCAGGCCCTTGAAATACAGCGAGCTCTTGAAAAACTGCGGGCTCTTGTAGAACAGCGGGCTCTTGAAGAACAGCGGTCTCTTGAAGAACGGAAGGCTCTTATAGAACGGCAGGCTCTTGAAAAATGTCAGGCTCTTGGGAAACGACAGGCTCTTGAAAAACAGCAGGCCCTTAAAATACAGCGGGCAATTGAAGAACAGTGGGCCCTTGAAATACAGCAAGCCCTTGAAGAACTGCGGGCCCTTGAAGAACAGAGGGCCCTTGGAGAACAGCTGGCCCTTGAAATACAGCGAGCTCTTGAAAAACTGCGGGCTCTTGTACAACAGCGGGACCTTGAAATACAGTGGGCCCTTTAAGAACTGCGGGCTCTTGTAGAACAGCGGGCCCTTGAAGAACAGCGGGCTCTTGAAGAACAGCAGGCTCTAGAAAACGGCAGACCCATGAAGAACAGCAGGCCCTTTAACAGCAGGCCCTTGAAGAGCAGTGGGCCCTTGAAGAAATTGAAAAACAGCGGGCCCTTAAAGAACAGCAGGCCCTAAAAGAACAGCAGGCCCTTGAACGATGGGCCTTTGAACGATGGGCCCTTAAACAGCAGGCTCTTGAAAATCAGGCCCTTGAACAGTGGGCTCTTGAAGAAATTGAAAAACAGCGGGCCCTTAAAGAACAGCAGGCCCTTGAACAGCGGGCTCTTGAAGAAATTGAAAAACAGCGGGCCCTTGAACTACAGGCCCTTCAACAGCGGTCCCTTGAAAGATGGCAGGCCCATAAAAAACAGCAGGCCCTTGAAATTGAGCGGGCCCTTCAACAGTGGGCCCTTGAAAGACAGCAGGCCCTTGAAAAACAGCAGGCCATTAAAGAACAGCAAGTTCTTGAAAATAAGCGGGCCCTTGAACAGCGGGCCCTTGAAAGACAGCAGGCCCTTGAAGAACAGTGGGAGCGGGCCCTTAAAGAACAGTGGGAGCGGGCCTTTGAAAAATGTCAGGCTCTGGCAAAACAGTTGGCTCTTGAAAATAAGTCGGTCCTTGAACAGCGGGCTCTTGAAAAACAGCAGGCCCTTGAAGAAAAGCAGGCCCTTGGAGAACAGTGGGAGCGAGCCTTTGAAAAACGGCAGGCCCTTGAAGAAAAACGGGCTCTTGAAGAACAGCGGGCTCTTGAAGAACGGAAGGCTCTTATAGAACGGCAGGCTCTTGAAAAACCTCAGGCTCTTGGAAAAAGGCAGGCTCTTGGGAAACGGCAGGCTCTTGAAAAACAGCAGGCCCGTGAACAACAGTGGGCCCTTGAAATACAGCAGGCCCTTAAAATACAGCGGGCAATTGAAGAACAGTGGGCCCTTGAAATACAGCGGGGCCTTGAAGAACTGCAGGCCCTTGAAGAACAGCGGCCCTTGGAAAACATCTGGCCCTCGAAATACAGCGAGCTCTTGAAAAACTGTGGGCTCTTGTACAACAGCGGGGCCTTGAAATACAGTGGGCTCTTAAAGCACTGCGGGCTCTTGTAGAACAGCGGGCCCTTGAAGAACAGTGGGCTCTTGAAGAACAGCAGGCTCTAGAAAAATGGTAGACCCATAAAGAACAGCAGGCCCTTGAACAGCAGGCCCTTGAAGAACAGTGGGCCCTTGAAGAAATTGAAAAACAGTGGGCCCTTAAAGAACAGCAGGCCCTTGAAGAACAGCAGGCCCTTGAACGATGGGCCCTTGAACAATGGGCCCTTGAACAGCAGGCCCTTGAAAATCAGGCCCTTGAACAGTGGGCTCTTGAAGAAATTGAAAAACAGCGGGCCCTTAAAGAACAGCAGGCCCTTGAACAGCGGGCTCTTGAAGAAATTGAAAAACAGCGGGCCCTTCAACAACGGTCCCTTGAAAGATGGCAGGCCCATAAAAAACAGAAGGCCCTTGAAATTGAGCGGGCCCTTCAACAGTGGGCCCTTGAAAAACAGCAGGCCCTTGAAAAACAGCAGGCCATTAAAGAACAGCAAGTTCTTGAAAATAAGCGGGCCCTTGAACAGCGGGCCCTTGAAAGACAGCAGGCCCTTGAAGAACAGTGGGAGCGGGCCCTTAAAGAACAGTGGGAGTGGGCCTTTAAAAAACGTCAGGCTCTGGCAAAACAGTTGGCTCTTAAAAATAAGTCGGTCCTTGAACAGCGGGCTCTTGAAAAACAGCAGGCCCTTGAAGAAAAGCAGGCCCTTGGAGAACAGTGGGAGCGAGCCTTTGAAAAACGGCAGGCCCTTGAAGAAAAACGGGCTCTTGAAGAACAGCGGGCTCTTGAAGAACGGAAGGCTCTTATAGAACGGCAGGCTCTTGAAAAACATCAGGCTCTTGGAAAATGGCAGGCTCTTTGGAAATGCCAGGCTCTTAAAAAACAGCAGGCCCATGAACAACAGTGGGCTCTTGAAAAACAGCGGGCTCTTGAAGAACGGAAAGCTCTTAGAGAATGGCAGGCTCTTGAAAAATGTCAGGCTCTTGGGAAACGACAGGCTCTTGAAAAACAGCAGGCCCTTAAAATACAGCGGGCAATTGAAGAACAGTGGGCTCTTGAAATACAGCAGGCCCTTGAAGAACTGCGGGCCCTTGAAGAACAGAGGGCCCTTGGAGAACAGCTGACCCTTGAAATACAGCGAGCTCTTGAAAAACTGCGGGCTCTTGTACAACAGCGGGACCTTGAAATACAGTGGGCCCTTAAAGAACTGCGGGCTCTTGTAGAACAGCGGGCCCTTGAAGAACAGCGGGCTCTTGAAGAACAGCAGGCTCTAGAAAACGGCACACCCATGAAGAACAGCAGGCCCATTAACAGCAGGCCCTTGAAGAACAGTGGGCCCTTGAAGAAATTGAAAAACAGCGGGCCCTTAAAGAACAGCAGGCCCTAAAAGAACAGTAGGCCCTTGAACGATGGGCCCTTGAACGATGGGCCCTTGAACAGCAGGCTCTTGAAAATCAGGCCCTTGAACAGTGGGCTCTTGAAGAAATTGAAAAACAGCGGGCCCTTAAAGAACAGCAGGCCCTTGAACAGCGGGCTCTTGAAGAAATTGAAAAACAGTGGGCCCTTGAACTACAGGCCCTTCAACAGCGGTCCCTTGAAAGATGGCAGGCCCATAAAAAACAGCAGGCCCTTGAAATTGAGCGGGCCCTTCAACAGTGGGCCCTTGAAAGACAGCAGGCCCTTGAAAAACAGCAGGCCATTAAAGAACAGCAAGTTCTTGAAAATAAGCGGGCCCTTGAACAGCGGGCCCTTGAAAGACAGCAGGCCCTTGAAGAACAGTGGGAGCGGGCCCTTAAAGAACAGTGGGAGCGGGCCTTTGAAAAACGTCAGGCTCTGGCAAAACAGTTGGCTCTTGAAAATAAGTCGGTCCTTGAACAGCGGGCTCTTGAAAAACAGCAGGCCCTTGAAGAAAAGCAGGTCCTTGGAGAACAGTGGGAGCGAGCCTTTGAAAAACGGTAGGCCCTTGAAGAAAAACGGGCTCTTGAAGAACAGCGGGCTCTTGAAGAACGGAAGGCTCTTATAGAACGGCAGGCTCTTGAAAAACCTCAGGCTCTTGGAAAATGGCAGGCTCTTGAGAAACGGCAGGCTCTTGAAAAACAGCAGGCCCGTGAACAACAGTGGGCCCTTGAAATACAGCAGGCCCTTAAAATACAGCGGGCAATTGAAGAACAGTGGGCCCTTGAAATACAGCGGGGCCTTGAAGAACTGCAGGCCCTTGAAGAACAGCGGCCCTTGGAAAACAGCTGGCCCTCGAAATACAGCGAGCTCTTGAAAAACTGCGGGCTCTTGTACAACAGCGGGGCCTTGAAATACAGTGGGCTCTTAAAGCACTGCGGGCTCTTGTAGAACAGCGGGCCCTTGAAGAACAGTGGGCTCTTGAAGAACAGCAGGCTCTAGAAAAATGGTAGACCCATAAAGAACAGCAGGCCCTTGAACAGCAGGCCTTTGAACAGCAGGCCCTTGAAGAACAGTGGGCCCTTGAAGAAATTGAAAAACAGTGGGCCCTTAAAGAACAGCAGGCCCTTGAAGAACAGCAGGCCCTTGAACGATGGGCCCTTGAACGATGGGCCCTTGAACAGCAGGCCCTTGAAAATCAGGCCCTTGAACAGTGGGCTCTTGAAGAAATTGAAAAACAGCGGGCCCTTAAAGAACAGCAGGCCCTTGAACAGCGGGCTCTTGAAGAAATTGAAAAACAGTGGGCCCTTCAACAACGGTCCCTTGAAAGATGGCAGGCCCATAAAAAACAGAAGGCCCTTGAAATTGAGCGGGCCCTTCAACAGTGGGCCCTTGAAAAACAGCAGGCCCTTGAAAAACAGCAGGCCATTAAAGAACAGCAAGTTCTTGAAAATAAGCGGGCCCTTGAACAGCGGGCCCTTGAAAGACAGCAGGCCCTTGAAGAACAGTGGGAGCTGGCCCTTAAAGAACAGTGGGAGTGGGCCTTTAAAAAACGTCAGGCTCTGGCAAAACAGTTGGCTCTTAAAAATAAGTCGGTCCTTGAACAGCGGGCTCTTGAAAAACAGCAGGCCCTTGAAGAAAAGCAGGCCCTTGGAGAACAGTGGGAGCGAGCCTTTGAAAAACGGCAGGCCCTTGAAGAAAACGGGCTCTTGAAGAACAGCGGGCTCTTGAAGAACGGAAGGCTCTTATAGAACGGCAGACTCTTGAAAAACATCAGGCTCTTGGAAAATGGCAGGCTCTTTGGAAACGGCAGGCTCTTAAAAAACAGTAGGCCCATGAACAACAGTGGGCCCTTGAAATACAGCAGGCCCTTAAAATAAAGCGGGCAATTGAAGAACAGTGGGCCCTTGAAATACAGCGGGCCCTTGAAGAACTGCAGGTCCTTGAAGAACTGCAGGTCCTTGAAGAACAGCGGGCCCTTGGAGAACAGCTGGCCCTTGAAATACAGCGAGCTCTTGAAAAACAGTTGGCTCTTGAAAATAAGTTGGTCCTTGAAGAACGGGCTCTTGAAAAACAGCAGGCCCTTGAAGAAAAGCAGGCCCTTGGAGAACAGTGGGAGCGAGCCTTTGAAAAACGGCAGGCCCTTGAAGAAAAACGGCTCTTGAAGAACAGTGGGCTCTTGAAGAATGGAAGGCTCTTATAGAACGGCAGGCTCTTGAAAAATGTCAGGCTCTTGGGAAACGAGAGGCTCTTGAAAAACAGCAGGCCCTTAAAATACAGCGGGCAATTGAAGAACAGTGGGCCCTTGAAATACAGCGGGCCCTTGAAGAACTGCGGGCCCTTGAAGAACAGAGGGCCCTTTGAGAACAGATGGCCCTTGAAATACAGCGAGCTCTTGAAAAACTGCGGGCTCTTGTACAACAGCGGGGCCTTGAAATACAGTGGGCTCTTAACCACTTGACCACTGGGCACTTAAACACCCTTAATAACCAGACCAATTTTCAGCTTTCGGTGCTCTCACACTTTGAATGACAATTACTCATTCATACAACACTGTACCCATATGAAATTTTTGTCCATTTTTTCACACAAATAGAGCTTTCTTTTGGTGGTATTTAATCACCTCTGGGTTTTTTATTTTTTGCGCTATAAAAGAAAAATGACTGAAAATTCTGTAAAAAAAATGAATTTTCTTCGTTTTTGTTATAAAATTTAGCAAATTTGTAATTTTTCTTGATAAATTTTGGCCAAAATTTATACTGCTACATATCTTTGGTAAAAAAATAAGTACAAATTGGGGTATATTATTTGGTCTTTGTGAAAGTTATAGAGTCCACAAGCTATGGTGCCAATATCTGAAAATTGATCACACCTGAATTACTGACGGCCTATCTCATTTCTTGAGACCCTAACATGCCAGGAAAGTACAAATACCCCCCAAATGACCCCTTTTTGGAAATAAGACATTCCAATGTATTTAGAAAGAGGCATGGTGAGTTTTTGAAGTTGTCATTTTTTCCCACAATTCTTTGCAATATCAAGATTTTTTTTTCATTTTTTTTTTTTTTTTTCACAAAATTGTCATATTAGCAGGTTATTTCTCACATACAGCATATGCATACCACAAAATTACACCCCAAAACACATTCTGCTATTACTCCCGAGTACGGCGATACCACATGTGTGAGACTTTTACACAGCGTGGCCACATACAGAGGCCCAACATACAGGGAGCACCTTCAGGTGTTCTGGAGCACCCAGGCCAATTCTGACATTTCTCTCCTACATGTAAAAATCATCATTTATTTGCTAGAAAATTACATAGAACCCCAAAATATATATATGTTTTTTTAGCAAAGACCCTAGAGAATACAATGGCGGTCGTTGCAACTTTTTATCTAGCACGGTACTTGCGCAGCAATTTTTCGAACGTGTTTTTTTTGGAAAAAAAATGTTTTGTGCTTTACAAAAAACAAAACTGTAAATTTAGCCCAATGTTTTTGCATAATGTGAAAGATGAAGTTACGCCGAGTAAATAGATACCCAACATGTCACGCTTCAAAATTGCACACACTCGTGAAATGGCGCCAAACTTCGCTACTTAAAAATCCCTATAGGCTTTAATTTTTTTTACTGGTTACATGTTTTGAGTTACAGAGGAGGTCTAGGCCAAAATTATTGTTCTCGCTCCAACGTTCGCAGCGATACCTCACATGTGTGGTTTGAACACCGTTTTCATATGTGGGGGGGACTTACGTATGCATTCGCTTCTGCGTGCGAGCACACGGGGACAGGGGCGCTTTAAAAAACATATATATATTTTATTGTTCATTTTACTTTATTTATTTTAGTTTGACCCTTTTTTTTCC
>CM053028.1:214014765-214266070 GCA_028564925.1 Lithobates sylvaticus
AGGGTATGGAGGGATGGCTGAGCATGGATGGATGGATCGGTGGTGGCAGAGCAGGCTGTGGGCACTACAGATCCCGCCCACAGCACTGCTGCCACCGATCCCTCCCCCTCTCCTCTCATACTGTACCGATCGGTACAGAGAGAGGAGGAGAGAGGAACCGGCGTCATCAAATGACGCCGGTTTGCTTACATGTGATCACTCCGTCATTTGACGGAGCGATCACGTGGTAAACGGCCGCGATGAGCGGCCGTTTACCGTGATCCATGATCCGCCGGGTCCTCTGGACCCGGCGATCATGGATGCTCTCGAGTGCGCGCACCAGGGGGCGCGCAAGAGCAGAATTCTGGGAGGCCGTTAATTAACGGCCTCCCAGAGTTAAGCAACCGCCCTGTAGCCGTTTTTCGGCTATGGGCCGGTTGTTAACTGGTTAAAGCACTGCGGGCTCTTGTAGAACAGCGGGCCCTTGAAGAACAGTGGGCTCTTGAAGAACAGCAGGCTCTAGAAAAATGGTAGACCCATAAAGAACAGCAGGCCCTTGAACAGCAGGCCTTTGAACAGCAGGCCCTTGAAGAACAGTGGGCCCTTGAAGAAATTGAAAAACAGCGGGCCCTTAAAGAACAGCAGGCCCTTGAAGAACAGCAGGCCCTTGAACGATGGGCCCTTGAACGATGGGCCCTTGAACAGCAGGCCCTTGAAAATCAGGCCCTTGAACAGTGGGCTCTTGAAGAAATTGAAAAACAGCGGGCCCTTAAAGAACAGCAGGCCCTTGAACAGCGGGCTCTTGAAGAAATTGAAAAACAGCGGGCCCTTCAACAACGGTCCCTTGAAAGATGGCAGGCCCATAAAAAACAGAAGGCCCTTGAAATTGAGCGGGCCCTTCAACAGTGGGCCCTTGAAAAACAGCAGGCCCTTGAAAAACAGCAGGCCATTAAAGAACAGCAAGTTCTTGAAAATAAGCGGGCCCTTGAACAGCGGGCCCTTGAAAGACAGCAGGCCCTTGAAGAACAGTGGGAGCGGGCCCTTAAAGAACAGTGGGAGTGGGCCTTTAAAAAACGTCAGGCTCTGGCAAAACAGTTGGCTCTTAAAAATAAGTCGGTCCTTGAACAGCGGGCTCTTGAAAAACAGCAGGCCCTTGAAGAAAAGCAGGCCCTTGGAGAACAGTGGGAGCGAGCCTTTGAAAAACGGCAGGCCCTTGAAGAAAAACGGGCTCTTGAAGAACAGCGGGCTCTTGAAGAACGGAAGGCTCTTATAGAACGGCAGGCTCTTGAAAAACATCAGGCTCTTGGAAAATGGCAGGCTCTTTGGAAACGCCAGGCTCTTAAAAAACAGCAGGCCCATGAACAACAGTGGGCCCTTGAAATACAGCAGGCCCTTAAAATAAAGCGGGCAATTGAAGAACAGTGGGCCCTTGAAATACAGCGGGCCCTTGAAGAACTGCGGGCCCTTGAAGAAAAGCGGGCCCTTGGAGAACAGCTGGCCCTTGAAATACAGCGAGCTCTTGAAAAACTGCGGGCTCTTGTACAACAGCGGGCTCTTGTAGAACAGCGGGCCCTTGAAGAACAGCGGGCTCTTGAAGAACAGCAGGCTCTAGAAAAACGGCAGACCCATGAAGAACTGCAGACCCTTGAACAGCAGGCCCTTGAACAGCAGGCCCTTGAAGAACAGTGGGCCCTTGAAGAAATTGAAAAACAGCGGCCCTTAAAGAACAGCAGGCCCTTGAAGAAAAGCAGGCCCTTGAAAGATGGGCCCTTGAACAGCAGGCCCTTGAACAGCAGGCTCTTGAAAATCAGGCCCTTGAACAGCGGGCTCTTGAAGAAATTGAAAAACAGCGGGCCCTTGAAAGATGGCAGGCCCATAAAAAACAGCAGGCCCTTGAAATTGAGCGGGCCCTTCAACAGTGGGCCCTTGAAAGACAGCAGGCCCTTGAAAAACAGCAGGCCATTAAAGAACAGCAAGTTCTTGAAAATAAGCGGGCCCTTGAACAGCGGGCCCTTGAAAGACAGCAGGCCCTTGAAGAACAGTGGGAGCGGGCCCTTAAAGAACAGTGGGAGCGGGCCTTTGAAAAACGGCAGGCTCTTGCAAAACAGTTGGCTCTTGAAAATAAGTCGGTCCTTGAACAGTGGGCTCTTGAAAAACAGCAGGCCCTTGAAGAAAAGCAGGCCCTTGGAGAACAGTGGGAGCGAGCCTTTGAAAAACGGCAGGCCCTTGAAGAAAAACGGGCTCTTGAAGAACGGAAGGCTCTTATAGAACGGCAGGCTCTTGAAAAACGGCAGGCTCTTGGAAAATGGCAGGCTCTTGGGAAACTGCAGGCTCTTGAAAAACCGCAGGCCCATGAACAACAGTGGGCCCTTGAAATACAGCAGGCCCTTAAAATACAGCGGGCAATTGAAGAACAGTGGGCCCTTGAAATACAGCGGGCCCTTGAAGAACTGCGGGCCCTTGAAGAACTGCAGGCCCTTGAAGAACAGCGGGCCCTTGAAATACAGCGGGCCCTTGAAGAACTGCGGGCCCTTGAAGAACTGCAGGCCCTTGAAGAACAGTGGGCCCTTGAAGAACAGCGGGCCCTTGGAAAACAGCTGGCCCTTGAAATACAGCGAGCTCTTGAAAAACTGCGGGCTCTTGTACAACAGCGGGACCTTGAAATACAGTGGGCCCTTAAAGAACTGCGGGCTCTTGTAGAACAGCGGGCACTTGAAGAACAGCGGGCTCTTGAAGAACAGCAGGCTCTAGAAAAACGGCAGACCCATGAAGAACAGCAGGCCCTTGAACAGCAGGCCCTTGAAGAACAGTGGTCCCTTGAAGAAATTGAAAAACAGCGGGCCCTTAAAGAACAGCAGGCCCTTGAAGAACAGCAGGCCCTTGAACGATGGGCCCTTGAACAGCAGGCCCTTGAACAGCAGGCCCTTGAAAATCAGGCCCTTGAACAGTGGGCTCTTGAAGAAATTGAAAAACAGCAGGCCCTTAAAGAACAGCAGGCCATTGAACAGCGGGCTCTTGAAGAAATTGAAAAACAGCGGGCCTTTGAACTACGGGCCCTTCAACAGCGGTCCCTTGAAAGATGTCAGGCCCATAAAAAACAGCAGGCCCTTAATATTGAGCGCGCCCTTCAACAGCGGGCCCTTGAAAGACAGCAGGCCCTTGAAAAACAGCAGGCCATTAAAGAACAGCAAGTTCTTGAAAATAAGCGGGCCCTTAAACAGCGGGCCCTTGAAAGACAGCAGTCCCTTGAAGAACAGTGGGAGCGGGCCCTTAAAGAACAGTGGGAGCGGGCCTTTGAAAAACGGCAGGCTCTTGCAAAACAGTTGGCTCTTGAAAATAAGTCGGTACTTGAACAGCGGGCTCTTGAAAAACAGCAGGCCCTTGAAGAAAAGCAGGCCCTTGGAGAACAGTGGGAGCGAGCCTTTGAAAAATGGCAGGCCCTTGAAGAAAAACGGGCTCTTGAAGAACATCGGGCTCTTGAAGAACGGAAGGCTCTTATAGAACGGCAGGCTCTTGAAAAATGTCAGGCTCTTGGAAAATGGCAGGCTCTTGGGAAACGGCAGGCTCTTTAAAAACAGCAGGCCCATGAACAACAGTGGGCCCTTGAAATACAGCAGGCCCTTAAAATACAGTGGGCCCTTGAAGAACTGCGGGCCCTTGAAGAACAGCGGGCCCTTGAAGAACAGCGAGCTCCTGAAAAACTGCGGGCTATTGTACAACAGCGGGACCTTGAAATACAGTGGGCCCTTGAAGAACAGTGGGCTCTTGAAGAACAGCAGGCTCTAGAAAAACGGCAGACCCATGAAGAACAGCAGGCCCTCGAACAGCAGGCCCTTGAACAGCAGGCCCTTGAAGAACAGTGGGCCCTTGAAGAAATTGAAAAACAGCGGGCTCTTAAAGAACAGCAGGCCCTTGAACAGCAGGCCCTGTAAAATCAGGCCCTTGAACAGCAGGCTCTTGAAGAAATTAAAAAACAGCGGGCCCTTGAACTACGGGCCCTTCAACAGCGGTCCCTTGAAATATGGCAGGCCCATAAAAAAACAGCAGGCCCTTGAAATTGAGCGGGCCCTTCAACAGTGGGCCCTTGAAAGACAGCAGGCCCTTGAAAAACAGCAGGCCATTAAAGAACAGCAAGTTCTTGAAAATAAGCGGGCCATTGAACAGCGGGCCCTTGAAAGACAGCAGTCCCTTGAAGAACAGTGGGAGCGGGCCTTTGAAAAACGGCAGGCTCTTGCAAAACAGTTGGCTCTTGAAAATAAGTCGGTCCTTGAACAGCGGGCTCTTGAAAAACAGCAGGCCCTTGAAGAAAAACAGGCCCTTGGAGAACAGTGGGAGCGAGCCTTTGAAAAACAGCAGGCCCTTGAAGAAAAACGGGCTCTTGAAAAACGTCAGGCTCTTGGAAAATGGCAGGCTCTTGGGAAACGGCAGGATCTTGAAAAACAGCAGGCCCATGAACAACAGTGGGCCCTTGAAATACAGCAGGCTCTTAAAATACAGCGGGCCCTTGAAGAACTGCAGGCCCTTGAAGAACAGCGGGCCCTTGAAGAACAGCGGGCCCTTGGAGAACAGCTGGCCCTTGAAATACAGCGAGCTCTTGAAAAACTGCGGGCTATTGTACAACAGCGGGACCTTGAAATACAGTGGGCCCTTAAAGAACTGCGGGCTCTTGTAGAACAGCGGGCCCTTGAAGAACAGCGGGCTCTTGAAGAACAGCAGGCTCTAGAAAAACGGCAGACCCATGAAGAACAGCAGGCCCTTGAACAGCAGGCCCTTGATCAGCAGGCCCTTGAAGAACAGTGGGCCCTTGAAGAAATTGAAAAACAGCGGGCCCTTAAAGAACAGCAGGCCCTTGAAGAACAGCAGGCCCTTGAACGATGGGCCCTTGAACAGCAGGCCCTTGAAAATCAGGCCCTTGAACAGTGGGCTCTTGAAGAAATTGAAAAACAGCAGGCCCTTAAAGAACAGCAGGCCATTGAACAGCGGGCTCTTGAAGAAATTGAAAAACAGCGGGCCTTTGAACTACGGGCCCTTCAGCAGCGGTCCCTTGAAAGATGTCAGGCCCATAAAAAACAGCAGGCCCTTAAAATTGAGCGGGCTCTTCAACAGTGGGCCCTTGAAAGACAGCAGGCCCTGGAAGAACAGTGGGAGCGGGCCCTTAAAGAACAGTGGGAGCGGGCCTTTGAAAAACGGCAGGCTCTTGCAAAACAGTTGACTCTTGAAAATAAGTCGGTCCTTGAACAGCGGGCTCTTCAAGTTGGCTCTTAAAAATAAGTCGGCCCTTGAACAGCGGGCTCTTGAAAAACAGCAGGCCCTTAAAGAACAGCAGGCCCTTGGAGAACAGTGGGAGCGAGCCTTTGAAAAATGGCAGTTCCTTGAAGAACAGCGGGCTCTTGAAGAACAGCGGGCTCTTGAAGAACGGAAGGCTCTTATAGAACGGCAGGCTCTTGAAAAACGTCAGGCTCTTGGAAAATGGGGGGGGTTTTGGAAAATGGCAGGCTCTTGGGAAACGGCAGGCTCTTGAAAAAAAGCAGGCCCATGAATAACAGTGGGCCCTTGAAATACAGCAGGCCCTTAAAATACAGCGGGCAATTGAAGAACAGTGGGCCCTTGAAATACAGCTGGCCCTTGAAGAACTGCGGGCCCTTGAAGAACACTGGGCCCTTGGAGAACAGCTGGCCCTTGAAATACAGCGAGCTCTTGAAAAACTGCGGGCTCTTGTACAACAGCGGGACCTTGAAATACAGAGGGCCCTTAAAGAACTGCTGGCTCTTGTAGAACAGTGGGCCCTTGAAGAACAGCAGGCTCTTGAAGAACGGCAGGCTCTAGAAAAACGGCAGACCCATGAAGAACAGCAGGCCCTTGATCAGCAGGCTCTTGAAGAACAGTGGGCCCTTGAAGAAATTGAAAAACAGCGGGCCCTTAAAGAACAGCAGGCCCTTGAATGATGGGCCCTTGAACGATGGGCACTTGAACAGCAGGCCCTTGAAGAACAGTGGGCCCTTGAAGAAATTGAAAAACAGCGGGCCCTTAAAGAACAGCAGGCCCTTGAAGAACAGCAGGCCCTTGAATGATGGGCCCTTGAACGATGGGCCCTTGAACAGCAGGCCCTTGAAAATCAGGCCCTTGAACAGTGGGCTCTTGAAGAAATTGAAAAACAGCGGGCCCTTAAAGAACAGCAGGACCTTGAACAGCGGGCTCTTGATGAAATTGAAAAACAGCGGGCCCTTGAACTACGGGCCCTTCAACAGCGGTCCCTTGAAAGATGGCAGGCCCATAAAAAACAGCAGGCCCTTGAAATTGAGCGGGCCCTTCAACAGTGGGCCCTTGAAAAACAGCAGGCCATTAAAGAACAGCAAGTTCTTGAAAATAAGCGGGCCCTTGAACAGCGGGCCCTTAAAAGACAGCAGGCCCTTGAAGAACAGTGGGAGCGGGCCCTTAAAGAACAGTGGGAGTGGGCCTTTGAAAAAAGACAGGCTCTGGCAAAACAGTTGGCTCTTGAAAATAAGTCGGTCCTTGAACAGCGGGCTCTTGAAAAACAGCAGGCCCTTGAAGAAAAGCAGGCCCTTGGGGAACAGTGTGAGCGAGCCTTTGAAAAACGGCAGGCCCTTGAAGAAAAACAGGCTCTTGAAGAACAGTGGGCTCTTGAAGAATGGAAGGCTCTTATAGAACGGCAGGCTCTTGAAAAACGTCAGGCTCTTGGAAAATGGCAGGCTCTTGGGAAACTGCAGGCTCTTGAAAAACAGCAGGCCCATGAACAACAGTGGGCCCTTGAAATACAGCAGGCCCTTAAAATACAGCGGGCAATTGAAGAACAGTGGGCCCTTGAAATACAGCGGGCCCTTGAAGAACTGCGAGCCCTTGAAGAACTGCAGGCCCTTGAAGAACAGCGGGCCCTTGAAGAACAGCGGGCCCTTGGAAAACAGCTGGCCCTTGAAATACAGTGAGCTCTTGAAAAACTGCGGGCTCTTGTAGAACAGCGGGACCTTGAAATACAGTGGGCACTTAAAGAACTGCGGGCTCTTGTAGAACAGCGGGCCCTTGAAGAACAGCGGGCTCTTGAAGAACAGCAGGCTCTAGAAAAACGGCAGACCCATGAAGAACAGCAGGCCCTTGAACAGCAGGCCCTTGAAGAACAGCAGGCCCTTGAAGAACAGTGGGCCCTTGAAGAAATTGAAAAACAGCGGGCCCTTAAAGAACAGCAGACCCTTGAAGAAAAGCAGGCCCTTGGAGAACAGTGGGAGCAAGCCTTTGAAAAACGGCAGGCCCTTGAAGAGAAACGGGCTCTTGAAGAACAGCGGGCTCTTGAAGAACGGAAGGCTCTTATAGAACGGCAGGCTCTTGAAAAAAGTCAGGCTCTTTGAAAATGGGGGGGTTTTGGAAAATGGCAGGCTTTTGGGAAACGGCAGGCTCTTGAAAAAAAGCAGGCCCATGAACAACAGTGGGCCCTTGAAATACAGCAGGCCCTTAAAATACAGCGGGCAATTGAAGAACAGTGGGCCCTTGAAATACAGCGGGCCCTTGAAGAACTGCGGACCCTTGAAGAACAGTGGGCCCTTGGAGAACAGCTGGCCCTTGAAATACAGCGAGCTCTTGAAAAACTGCGGGCTCTTGTACAACAGTGGGACCTTAAAGTACAGTGGGCCCTTAAAGAACTGCTGGCTCTTGTAGAACAGCGGGCTCTAGAAAAACGGCAGACCCATGAAGAACAGCAGGCCCTTGAACAGCAGGCTCTTGAAGAACAGTGGGCCCTTGAAGAAATTGAAAAACAGCGGGCCCTTAAAGAACAGCAGGCCCTTGAACGATGGGCCCTTGAACGATGGGCACTTGAACGATGGGCACTTGAACAGCAGGCCCTTGAAGAACAGTGGGCCCTTGAAGAAATTGAAAAACAGCGGGCCCTTAAAGAACAGCAGGCCCTTGAAGAACAGCAGGCCCTTGAACGATGGGCCCTTGAACGATGGGCACTTGAACAGCAGGCCCTTGAAGAACAGTGGGCCCTTGAAGAAATTGAAAAACAGCGGGCCCTTAAAGAACAGCAGGCCCTTCAAGAACAGCAGGCCCTTGAACGATGGGCCCTTGAACAATGGGCCCTTGAACAGCAGGCCCTTGAAAATCAGGCCCTTGAACAGTTGGCTCTTGAAGAAATTGAAAAACAGCGGGCCCTTAAAGAACAGCAGGCCCTTGAACAGCGGGCTCTTGATGAAATTGAAAAACAGCGGGCCCTTGAACTACGGGCCCTTTAACAGCGGTCCCTTGAAAGATGGCAGGCCCATAAAAAACAGCAGGCCCTTGAAATTGAGCGGGCCCTTCAACAGTGGGCCCTTGAAAGACAGCAGGCCCTTGAAAAACAGCAGGCCATTAAAGAACAGCAAGTTCTTGAAAATAAGCAGGCCCTTGAACAGCGGGCCCTTGAAAGACAGCAGGCCCTTGAAGAACAGTGGGAGCGGGCCCTTAAAGAACAGTGGGAGCGGGCCTTTGAAAAACGGCAGGCTCTGGCAAAACAGTTGGCTCTTGAAAATAAGTCGGTCTTTGAACAGCGGGCTCTTGAAAAACAGCAGGCCCTTGAAGAAAAGCAGGCCCTTGGGGAACAGTGTGAGCGAGCCTTTGAAAAACGGCAGGCCCTTGAAGAAAAACAGGCTCTTGAAGAACAGCAGGCTCTTGAAGAACGGAAGGCTCTTATAGAACGGCAGGCTCTTGAAAAATGTCAGGCTCTTGGAAAATGGCAGGCTCTTGGGAAACTGCAGGCTCTTGAAAAACAGCAGGCCCATGAACAACAGTGGGCCCTCTAAATACAGCAGGCCCTTAAAATACAGCGGGCAATTGAAGAACAGTGGGCCCTTGAAATACAGCGGGCCCTTGAAGAACTACAGGCCCTTGAAGAACTGCAGGCCCTTGAAGAACAGCGGGCCCTTGGAGAACAGCGGGCCCTTGGAAAACAGCTGGCCCTTGAAATACAGCGAGCTCTTGAAAAACTGCGGGCTCTTGTACAACAGCGGGACCTTGAAATACAGTGGGCACTTAAAGAACTGCGGGCTCTTGTAGAACAGCGGGCCCTTGAAGAACAGCCGGCTCTTGAAAAACGTCAGGCTCTTGGAAAATGGCAGGCTCTTGGGAAACGGCAGGCTCTTGAAAAACAGCAGGCCCATGAACAACAGTGGGCCCTTGAAATACAGCAGGATTCAGATGGATGGATTCAGGGTAGGAGATGAAATGCATAAATTAGCCGCGTATGCGGACGATGTCCTGTTCTACATAAATAAACCTGACTCATCCCTGCCACGACTTATGAATATACTAAAAGACTATGGTGAACTTTCTAATTTTAAAATAAATCAAGAAAAGTCGGAAGTCCTAAACATCAATACTTGTAGTAGCCTAAAACACGAGCTCCAAAAAACCTACAAATTCCCCTGGCGTAAAGACTTAAAATACTTAGGTATTAAATTAGCACCCTCCCAAAAAAAATATTCGACTTGAACTATATCCCGTTATTAAATGAAATTAAAATGGAGAGTAGGAGACTGATGCATAGATCATTATCATGGTTCGGAAGAATTCATGCACTTAAAATGTTTATCCTCCCCAAAATCCTTTATAAATTTCAAATGACACCTATAGACTTGCCAAAGTTTTACTTTGCCAAACTCCAAACCCTGGTTTCGACTTTTATTTGGAACAACAAAAAACCTAGGATAGCATATAACACGCTTAAACAGGAGAAAAATCGTGGCGGACTGGCAGCCCCTGATATCCACCTGTATTATAGAGCGATGGTGCTGTCTAGATTTGTGGAATTTACAAAAGAGAATAAAAAAGAAAAAAGATGGGTAAACGTAGAAGATACACTTAGTAAAGCACAATTACCGTAAGTAAAATGATATGGAACCCCCAGAAGTATAGGAATATTGATAGGGACAGTAGTGAACTCACTTTAAATGCACTTAGGATTTGGGACGAAACATATAAAAAAATAAACGGTCACTATAATTCACCACTTATTGCTTTAAAAGAGAATATTTTTTTCGCTCCGGGATTAAAAATAAATGGGGGGAATTGGTTGAAATCAGAAAGAGCACAGGTGAGAGACATTATAAGGAATGGTAAGATTAGGTCACTACAGGAATTAAAGACAAAAGAGGGATTTGAAGGAATAGACGGATGGAAATACCACCAGCTCTCGCACTTCATTGAGAGCCTGCCCCACCCGCTTAGGGAACCAACAGATCTAACGCCTCTAGAGCGAATATGTATAATTAAGGATAGTAAAGGCTCTATTACAAGGTGGTATAGGCTCTTACTGGAGGGGGAGGGAATGGTGGCCCCCACATATATACACAAATGGGAAAGGGAATTAGGGACACAATGCAAGAATGACACAGTAAAAAAATCTTTAAACTGACCCACAGTTCTTTTAATGACAGCAAATCAGCTGAAACAAATTACAAAATCCTATCTAGATGGTACGCTACACCTGACAAAACTAGCAAATTCCATCAGAATGAATCAGGGGAATGTTGGAGAGGATGTAGTGAACTAGGCACCATGACTCATCTCTGGTGGAGTTGCCCAAAAATCAAAGTCTTCTGGGGAAAAATCAGGCTTTACATAAAAGAAATAACAAACATAGAAGTCGTAGATGACCCATGGAGTATCCTTTTCCATGGTACAAAAGAGGGCACCAAAATATATCTAAGGTCATTACTTCCGCTCCTCCTAAATGCTGCAAAAAAAATTATCCCCAAAAAATGGCGGGAGATAGAAGCGCCTTCAATATGGGAATGGATAGATGAGATTGAGAGTATACATAAGATGGAAAGGTCAGGTGGGAATAAAGGTAACTTGGAGGAAGACAAAACAGATAAGTGGGGAGAGTGGAGAAACTTTAAAAAAACATGGAGCTACAGAGAACAACTAAGGATCTAGGAAATTAGTAAATATAGACTGGAAAGTTTTGGTCAAGCCCTGGGGGTGGGTGGGAGGGGGGGGAGAGGGGGGAGGGAGGGAGGGGGGGGTAGAGAGGGGGAAAAAATTGGGAATGGGAAGAGGGGACAACCCAAAATGGACGAATAAATTAAATGTATGGAGTTCTTGAAAAACTGCGGGCTCTTGTACAACAGAAGGACCTTGAAATACAGTGGGCCCTTAAAGAACTGCGGGGTCTCTTGTAGAACAGCGGGCCCTTGAAGAACAGCAGGCTCTTGAAGAACAGCAGGCTCTAGAAAAACGGCAGACCCATGAAGAACAGCAGACCCTTGAACAGCAGCAGGCCCTTGAAGAACAGCGGACCCTTGAAGAACAGCGGGCCCTTGAAGAACAGCGGGCTCTTGAAAAACAGCGGGCCCTTGAAGAACAGCGGGCCCTTGAAGAACAGCGGGCCCTTGAAGAACAGCGGGCCCTTGAAGAATAGCGGGCCCTTGAAGAAAATGAAGAACAGCGGGACCTTGAAGAACAGCAGGCCCTTGAAGAACAGCAGGCCCTTGAACAGCAGGCCCTTGAAGAACAGTGGGCCCTTGAAGAAATTGAAAAACAGCGGGCCCTTAAAGAACAGCAGGCCCTTGAAGAACAGCAGGCCCTTGAACGATGGGCCCTTGAACGATGGGCCCTTGAACAGCAGGCCCTTGAAAATCAGGCCCTTGAACAGTGGGCTCTTGAAGAAATTGAAAAACAGTGGGCCCTTAAAGAACAGCAGGCCCTTGAACAGCGGGCTCTTGATGAAATTGAAAAACAGCGGGCCCTTGAACTACGGGCCCTTCAACAGCTGTCCCTTGAAAGATGGCAGGCCCATAAAAAACAGCAGGCCCTTGAAATTGAGCGGGCCCTTCAACAGTGGGCCCTTGAAAAACAGCAGGCCATTAAAGAACAGCAAGTTCTTGAAAATAAGCGGGCCCTTGAACAGCGGGCCCTTGAAAGACAGCAGGCCCTTGAAGAACAGTGGGAGCGGGCCCTTAAAGAACAGTGGGAGCGGGCCTTTGAAAAAAGACAGGCTCTGGCAAAACAGTTGGCTCTTGAAAATAAGTCGGTCCTTGAACAGCGGGCTCTTGAAAAACAGCAGGCCCTTGAAGAAAAGCAGGCCCTTGGGGAACAGTGTGAGCGAGCCTTTGAAAAACGGCAGGCCCTTGAAGAAAAACAGGCTCTTGAAGAACAGTGGGCTCTTGAAGAACGGAAGGCTCTTATAGAACGGCAGGCTCTTGAAAAACGTCAGGCTCTTGGAAAATGGCAGGCTCTTGGAAACTGCAGGCTCTTGAAAAACAGCAGGCCCATGAACAACAGTGGGCCCTTGAAATACAGCAGGCCCTTAAAATACAGCGGGCAATTGAAGAACAGTGGGCCCTTGAAATACAGCGGGCCCTTGAAGAACTGCGAGCCCTTGAAGAACTGCAGGCCCTTAAAGAACAGCGGGCCCTTGAAGAACAGCGGGCCCTTGGAAAACAGCTGGCCCTTGAAATACAGCGAGCTCTTGAAAAACTGCGGGCTCTTGTACAACAGCGGGACCTTGAAATACAGTGGGCCCTTAAAGAACTGCGGGCTCTTGTAGAACAGCAGGCCCTTGAAAAACAGCGGGCTCTTGAAGAACAGCAGGCTCTAGAAAAACGGCAGACCCATGAATAACAGCAGGCCCTTGAACAGCAGGCCCTTGAAGAACAGTGGGCCCTTGAAGAAATTGAAAAACAGCGGGCCCTTAAAGAACAGCAGACCCTTGAAGAAAAGCAGGCCCTTGGAGAACAGTGGGAGCGAGCCTTTGAAAAACAGCAGGCCCTTGAAAATACAGCAGGCCAATTGAAAACAGCGGGCCCTTGAAGAGCGGGCCCTTGAAAGACAGCAGGCCCTTGAAGAACAGCGGGCCCTTGAACAGTGGCCCTTGAAGAGAAACGGGCTCTTGAAGAACAGCGGGCTCTTGAAGAACAGCGGGCTCTTGAAGAACGGAAGGCTCTTATAGAACGGCAGGCTCTTGAAAAACGTCAGGCTCTTGGAAAATGGCAGGCTCTTGGGAAACGGCAGGCTCTTGAAAAACAGCAGGCCCATGAACAACAGTGGGCCCTTGAAATACAGCAGGCCCTTAAAATACAGCGGGCATTAGAAGAACAGTGGGCCCTTGAAATACAGCGGGCCCTTGAAGAACTGCGGGCCCTTGAAGAACAGCGGACCCTTGGAGAACAGCGGGCCCTTGAAATACAGCGGGCCCTTGGAGAACAGCTGGCCCTTGAAATACAGCGAGCTCTTGAAAAACTGCGGGCTCTTGTACAACAGCAGGACCTTGAAATACAGTGGGCCCTTAAAGAACTGCAGGCTTTTTTAGAACAGCGGGCCCTTGAAGAACAGCGGGCTCTTGAAGAACAGCAGGCTCTAGAAAAAAAGCAGACCCATGAAGAACAGCAGGCCCTTGAACAGCAGGCCCTTGAAGAACAGCGGGCCCTTGAAGAACAGTGGGCCCTTGAAGAAATTGAAAAACAGCGGGCCCTTAAAGAACAGCAGGCCCTGTAAGAACAGCAGGCCCTTGAAAAAACGGCCCTTGAAGAACAGCGGCCCTTGAAAAACAGCAGGCTCTTGAACAGCAGGCCCTTGAAAAACAGCAGGCCCTTGAAGAACAGTGAAAAACAGCGGGCTCTTGAAGAAATTGAAAAACAGCGGGCCCTTAAAGAACAGCAGGCCCTTGAACAGCGGGCTCTTGAACAGCAGGCCCTTGAAAAACAGCAGGCCCTTGAACTACCGGCCCTTCAGGGCCCTTCAACAGGGGTCCCTTGAAAGATGGCAGGCCCATAAAAAACAGCAGGCCCTTGAAATTGAGTGGGCCCTTCAACAGTGGGCCCTTGAAAGACAGCAGGCCATTAAAGAACAGCAAGTTCTTGAAAATAAGCGTGCCCTTGAACAGCGGGCCCTTGAAAGAAAGCAGGCCCTTGAAGAACAGTGGGAGCGGGCCCTTAAAGAACAGTGGGAGCGGGCCTTTGAAAAATGGCAGGCTCTTGCAAAACAGTTGGCTCTTGAAAATAAGTCGGTCCTTGAACAGCGGGCTCTTGAAAAACAGCAGGCCCTTGAAGTAAAGCAGGCCCTTGGAGAACAGTGGGAGCGAGCCTTTGAAAAACGGCAGGCCCCTGAAGAAAAACGGGCTCTTGAAGAACAGCGGGCTCTTGAAGAACGGAAGGCTCTCATAGAACGCCAGGCTCTTGAAAAACGTCAGGCTCTTGGGAAATGGCAGGCTCTTGGGAAACGGCAGGCTCTTGAAAAACAGCAGGCCCATGAACAACAGTGGGCCCTTGAAATGCAGCAGGCTCTTAAAATACAGCGGCCCTTGAAGAACTGCAGGCCCTTGAAGAACAGCGGGCCCTTGAAGAACAGCGGGCCCTTGGAGAACAGCTGGCCCTTGAAATACAGCGAGCTCTTGAAAAACTGCGGGCTATTGTACAACAGCGGGACCTTGAAATACAGTGGGCCCTTAAAGAACTGCGGGCTCTTGTAGAACAGCGGGCCCTTGAAGAACAGCGGGCTCTTGAAGAACAGCAGGCTCTAGAAAAATGGCAGACCCATGAATAACAGCAGGCCCTTGAACAGCAGGCCCTTGAAGAACAGCAGGCCCTTGAAAAACAGTGGGCCCTTGAAGAAATTGAAAAACAGCGGGCCCTTAAAGAACAGCAGGCCCTTGAAGAACAGCAGGTCCTTGAACGATGGGCCCTTGAACGATGGGCCCTTGAACAGCAGGCCCTTGAAAATCAGGCCCTTGAACAGCGGGCTCTTGAAGAAATTGAAAAACAGCAGTCCCTTAAAGAACAGCAGGCCATTGAACAGCGGGCTCTTGAAGAAATTGAAAAACAGTGGGCCTTTGAACTACGGGCCCTTCAACAGCGGTCCCTTGAAAGATGTCAGGCCCAAAAAAAACAGCAGGCCCTTAAAATTGAGCGGGGCCCTTCAACAGTGGGCCCTTGAAAGACAGCAGGCCCTTGAAAAACAGCAGGCCATTAAAGAACAGCAAGTTCTTGAAAATAAGCGGGCCCTTGAACAGCGGGCCCTTGAAAGACAGCAGTCCCATGAACAACAGTGGGCCCTTGAAATACAGCAGGCCCTTAAAATACAGCGGGCCCTTGAAGAACTGCGGGCCCTTGAAGAGCAGCGGGCCCTTGAAGAACAGCGGGCCCTTGAAGAACAGCGGGCCCTTGGAGAACAGCTGGCCCTTGAAATACAGCGAGCTCTTGAAAAACTGCGGGCTATTGTACAACAGCGGGACCTTGAATTACAGTGGGCCCTTAAAGTACTGCGGGCTCTTGTAGAACAGCAGGCCCTTGAAGAACAGCGGGCTCTTGAAGAACAGCAGGCTCTAGAAAAACGGCAGACCCATGAAGAACAGCAGGCCCTTGAACAGCAGGCCCTTGAACAGCAGGCCCTTGAAGAACAGCAGGCCCTTGAAGAACAGTGGGCCCTTGAGGAAATTGAAAAACAGGGCCCTTGAACAGCGGGCCCTTGAACTACAGGCCCTTCAACAGCGGTCCCTTGAAAGATGTCAGGCCCATAAAAAACAGCAGGCCCTTGAAATTGAGCGGGCCCTTCAACAGTGGGCCCTTGAAAGACAGCAGGCCCTTGAAAAACAGCAGGCCATTAAAGAACAGCAAGTTCTTGAAAATAAGCGGGCCCTTGAAAGACAGCAGGCCCTTGATGAACAGCGGTCCCTTGAAGAACAGTGGGAGCGGGCCCTTAAAGAACAGTGGGAGCGGGCCTTTGAAAAACGGCAGGCTCTTGCAAAACAGTTGGCTCTTGAAAATAAGTCGGTCCTTGAATAGCGGGCTCTTGAAAAACAGCAGGCCCTTGAAGAAAAGCAGGCCCTTGGAGAACAGTGGGAGCGAGCCTTTGAAAAAAGGCAGGCCCTTGAAGAAAAACGGGCTCTTGAAGAACAGCGGGCTCTTGAAGAACGGAAGGCTCTTATAGAACGGCAGGCTCTTGAAAAATGGCAGGCTCTTGGAAAATGGCAGGCTCTTGGGAAACGGCAGGCTCTTGAAAAACAGCAGGCCCATGAACAACAGTGGGCCCTTGAAATACAGCAGGCCCTTAAAATACAGCGGGCCCTTGAAGAGCAGCGGGCCCTTGAAGAACAGCGGGCCCTTGAAGAACAGCGGGCCCTTGGAGAACAGCTGGCCCTTGAAATACAGCGAGCTCTTGAAAAACTGCGGGCTATTGTACAACAGCGGGACCTTGAAATACAGTGGGTCCTTAAAGAACTGCGGGCTCTTGTAGAACAGCGGGCCCTTGAAGAACAACGGGCTCTTGATGAACAGCAGGCTCTAGAAAAACGGCAGACCCATGAAGAATAGCAGGCCCTTGAACAGCAGGCCCTTGAACAGCAGGCCCTTGAAGAACAGCAGGCCCTTGAAGGCCCTTGAAGAAATTGAAAAACAGCGGGCCCTTAAAAAACAGCAGGCCCTTGAAGAACAGCAGGCCCTTTAAAAAACAGCGGGCCCTTGATGAAAAGGGGGCCCTTGAACAGCAGGCCCTGTAAAATCAGCAGGCCCTTGAACAGCAGGCCCTTGAACAGAGGGCTCTTGAAGAAATTGAAAAACAGCGGGCCCTTGAACTACGGGCCCTTCAACAGCGGTCCCTTGAAAGATGGCTGGCCCATAAAAAACCAGCAGGCCCTTGAAATTGAGCGGGCCATTCAACAGTGGGCCCTTGAAAGACAGCAGGCCCTTGAAAAACAGCAGGCCATTAAAGAACAGCAAGTTCTTGAAAATAAGCGGGCCCTTGAACAGCGGGCCCTTGAAAGACAGCAGTCCCTTGAAGAACAGTGGGCGCGGGCCCTTAAAGAACAGTGGGAGCGGGCCTTTGAAAAACGGCAGGCTCTTGCAAAACAGTTGGCTCTTGAAAATAAGTCGGTCCTTGAACAGCGGGCTCTTGAAAAACAGCAGGCCCTTGAAGAAAAGCAGGCCCTTGGAGAACAGTGGGAGCGAGCCTTTGAAAAACGGCAGGCCCTTGAAGAACAGCGGGCTCTTGAAGAGCGGAAGGCTCTTATAGAACGGCAGGCTCCTGAAAAACGTCAGGCTCTTGGAAAATGGGGGGGTTTTGGAAAATGGCAGGCTCTTGGAAAATGGCAGGCTCCTGGGAAACGGCAGGCTCTTAAAAAACAGAAGGCCCATGAACAACAGTGGGCCCTTGAAATACAGCAGGCCCTTAAAATACAGCGGGCAATTGAAGAACAGTGGGCCCTTGAAATGCAGCGGGCCTTTGAAGAACTGCGGGCCCTTGAAGAACAGCGGGCCCTTGGAGAACAGCTGGCCCTTGAAATACAGCGAGCTCTTGAAAAACTGCGGCTCTTGTACAACAGTGGGACCTTGAAATACAGTGGGCCCTTAAAGAACTGCAGGCTCTTGTAGAACAGCGGGCCCTTGAAGAAAAGCAGGCTCTAGAAAAACGGCAGACCCATTAAGATCAGCAGGCCCTTGAATAGCGGGCTCTTGAAGAACAGAAGGCTCTTATAGAACGGCAGGCTCTTGAAAAACGTCAGGCTCTTGGAAAATGGCAGGCTCTTGGGAAACGGCAGGCTCTTGGGAAACGGCAGGCTCTTGAAAAACAGCAGGCCCATGAACAACAGTGGGCCCTTGAAATACAGCAGGCCCTTAAAATACAGCGGGCAATTGAAGAACAGTGGGTCCTTAAAATACAGCGGGCCCTTGAAGAACTGCGGGCCCTTGAAGAACAGCGGGCCCTTGGAGAACAGCTGGCCCTTGAAATACAGCGAGCTCTTGAAAAACTGCGGGCTCTTGTACAACAGCGGGACCTTGAAATACAGTGGGCCCTTAAAGAACTGCAGGCTCTTGTAGAACAGCGGGCCCTTGAAGCACAGAGGGCTCTTGAAGAACAGCAGGCTCTAGAAAAACGGCAGACCCATGAAGAACAGCAGGCCCTTGAACAGCAGATCCTTGAAGAACAGCGGGCCCTTGAAGAAATTTAAAAACAGCGGGCCCTTAAAGAACTGCTGGCCCTTGTAGAACAGTGGGCCCTTGAAGCACAGAGGGCTCTTGAAGAACAGCAGGCTCTAGAAAAACGGCAGACCCATGAAGAACAGCAGGCCCTTGAACAGCAGATCCTTGAAGAACAGTGGGCCCTTGAAGAAATTTAAAAACAGCGGGCCCTTAAAGATCAGCAGGCCCTTGAAGAAAAGCAGGCCCTTGAACGATGGGCCCTTGAACGATGGGCCCTTGAACAGCAGGCCCTTGAAAATCTGGCCCTTGAACAGCAGGCCCTTGAACAGTGGGCTCTTGAAGAAATTTAAAAACAGCGGGCCCTTAAAGAACAGCAGGCTTTTGAACAGCGGGCTCTTGAAGAAATTGAAAAACAGCGGGCCCTTAAAGAACAGCAGGCCCTTGAACAGCGGGCCCTTGAAAGATAGCAGGCCCATAAAAAACAGCAGGCCCTTGAAATTGAGCGGGCCCTTCAACAGTGGGCCCTTGAAAGACAGCAGGCCCTTGAAAAACAGCAGGCCATTAAAGAACAGCAAGTTCTTGAAAATAAGCAGGCCCTTGAACAGCGGGCCCTTGAAAGACAGCAGGCCCTTGAAGAACAGTGGGAGCGGGCCCTTAAAGAACAGTGGGAGCGGGGCTTTGAAAAACGGCAGGCTCTGGCAAAACAGTTGGCTCTTGAAAATAAGTCGGTCCTTGAACAGCGGGCTCTTGAAAAACAGCAGGCCCGTGAAGAAAAGCAGGCCCTTGGAGAAAAGTGGGAGCGAGCCTTGAAAAACGGCAGGCCCTTGAAGAAATACATGCTCATGAAGAACAGCGGGCTCTTGAAGAACGGAAGGCTCCTATAGAACGGCAGGCTCTTGAAAAACGTCAGGCTCTTGGAAAATGGCAGGCTCTTGGGAAACGGCAGGCTCTTGAAAAACAGCAGGCCCATGAACAACAGTGGGCCCTTGAAATACAGCAGGCCCTTAAAATACAGCGGGCAATTGAAGAACAGTGGGCCCTTGAAATACAGTGGGCCCTTGAAGAACTGCGGGCCCTTGAAGAACTGCGGGCCCTTGAAGAACAGCGGGCCCTTGGAGAACAGCTGGCCCTTGAAATACTGCGAGCTCTTGAAAAACTGCGGGCTCTTGTACAACAGCGGGACCTTGAAATACAGTGGGCCCTTAAAGAACTGCGGGCTCTTGTAGAACAGCGGGCACTTGAAGAACAGCGGGCTCTTGAAGAACAGAAGGCTCTAGAAAAACAGCAGACCCATGAAGAACAGCAGGTCCTTGAACAGCAGGCCCTTGAAGAACAGTGGGCCCTTGAAGAAATTGAAAAACAGTGGGCCCTTGAAAAACAGCAGGCCCTTAAAAAACAGCAGGCCCTTGAAGAACAGCAAGCCCTTGAACAATGGGCCCTTGAACAGCAGGCCCTTGAACAGCAGGCCCTTGAAAATCAGGCCCTTGAACAGTAGGCTCTTGAAGAAATTGAAAAACAGCGGGCCCTTAAAGAACAGCAGGCCCTTGAACAGCGGGCTCTTGAAGAAATTGAAAAACAGCGGGCCCTTGAACTACGGGCCCTTCAACAGCAGGCCCTTCAACAGCAGGCCCTTGAAAAACAGCAGGCCCTTGAAAAAACAGCAGGGCCCTTGAAATTGAGGGGCCCTTGAAAGGGCCTTGAAAACAGCAGGGCCCTTGAAAAACAGCAGGCCCTTGAAAAACAGCAGGGGCCCTTGAAAAACAGCAGGCCCTTGAAAAAACAGCAGGCCCTTGAAAACAGCAGGCCCTTGAAAGCGGGGGCCTTGAAAGCAGGCCCTTGAAAGAAGCAGGCCCTTGAAAACAGCAGGCCCTTGAAAGAACAGTGGGAGAAACAGGGGCCTTTGAAAAACAGCGGGCCTTGAAAACAGCGGGCCCTTGAAAAAAGCGGGCCCTTGAACAGCGGGCCCTTGAAAACAGCTGGCCCTTGAAAAACAGGGCCCTTGAAAACGGGCTCTTGAAGAACAGTGGGCCCTTGAAGAAAATAGAAAAAACATTGAAAAACGCCCTTGAAGCCCTTGAAAAAACGAAGCAGGCCCTTGAAAACAGGCAGGCCCTTGAAAAAACAGGCCCTGGCTCTTGAAAAACAGCAGGCCCTTGAAGAAAACCAGCAGGCCCTTGAAAAACAGCAGCCTTGAAAACAGCAGGCCCTTGAAAACAGCGGGCCCTTGAAAAAGCGGCCTTGAAAAAAGTGAACAGCAGGCCTTGAAAACAAATCAGGGGCCCTTGAAGAACAGCGGGCCCTTGAAAAAAGGCAGGCTCTTGCAAAACAGTTGGCTCTTGAAAATAAGTCGGTCCTTGAACAGCGGGCTCTTGAAAAACAGCAGGCCCTTGAAGAAAAGCAGGCCCTTGGAGAACAGTGGGAGCGAGCCTTTGAAAAACGGCAGGCCCTTGAAGAAAAACTGGCTCTTGTAGAACAGCGGGCTCTTGAAGAACGGAAGGCTCTTATAGAACGGCAGGCTCTTGGAAAATGGCAGGATCTTGGGAAACGGCAGGCTCTTGAAAAACAGCAGGCCCATGAACAACAGTGGGCCCTTGAAATACAGCAGGCCCTTAAAATACAGCGGGCAATTGAAGAACAGTGGGCCCTTGAAATACAGCGGGCCCTTGAAGAACAGCGGGCCCTTGAAGAACAAGAACAGGGCCCTTGAAAACAGCGGGCCCTTGAAATAACAGCGGCTCTTGAAAAACAGCGGGCTCTTGAACAACAGCGGGAAAAAAAACTGACAGCAGGCCCTTGAAAGAACAGCGGGCTCTTGAAGAACAGCGGGCCTTGAAGAACAGCGGGCCTTGAAGAACAGCCTTGAAACAACAGCAGGCACTTGAACAAAAAACAGCAGGCCCTGAAGAACAGCAGGCCCTTGAACAGCAGGCCCTTGAAAACAGCAGGCCCTTGAAGAAAAACATTGCCCTTGAAAAACAGCGGGGCCCTTGAAGAAACAGCAGGGCCCTTGAAAAACAGCAAGGCTCTTGAAAAACAGCGGGCCCTTGAAAAAACAGCAGGCCCTTGAAAATGGCAGGGGGCCCTTGAAAACAGCAGCAGCCCTTGAAGAAGGCCTGAACAGTGGGGGCCCTGAAAAAAGCAGGCCCTTGAAAAACAGCAGGGCCCTTGAAAAACAGAACAGCGGCCCTTGAAATAACAGCAGGGGCCCTTGAAAAACAGCGGGCCCTTGAAAAACAGCGGCCCTTGAACAGCAGGCCCTTGAAAAACAGCGGGCCCTTGAAACAGCGGCCCTTGAAAAACAGCAGGGGCCCTTGAAAAAAACTGGGGGCTCTTGAAGAAACAGCGGGCCCTTGAAGAACAGCGGGCTCTTGAAGAACGCAGGCCTTGAAAAACAGCAGGGCCCTTGAAAAACGGGCAGGCTCTTGAAAACAGCAGGCTCTTGAAGAACGCAGGCTCTTGAAAAACGGCAGGCTCTTGAAAATGGCAGGCTCTTGGAAAACAGGCGGCTCTTGGAAAATGGCAGGCTCTTGAAAAACAGCAGGCCCATGAACAACAGTGGGCCCTTGAAATACAGCAGGCCCTTAAAATACAGCGGGCAATTGAAGAACAGTGGGCCCTTGAAATACAGCGGGCCCTTAAAGAACTGCGGGCCCTTGAAGAACAGCGGGCCCTTGAAGAACAGCGGGCCCTTGGAGAACAGCGGGCCCTTGAGAACAGCGGGCCCTTGAAATACAGCGGCTCTTGAAAAAACTGCGGGCTCTTGAAAACAGCGGGGGGCCCTTGAAAACAGCAGGGCCCTTGAAGAAACAGCAGGCCCTTGAAGAACAGCGGGCTCTTGAAGAACAGCAGGCTCTTGAAAAACTGCAGACCCTGAAAACATTGAAAAACAGCAGGCCCTTGAACAGCAGGCCCTTGAAGAACCAGTGGGCCCTTGAAAAACAGCAGGCCCTTGAAAAACAGCGGGCCCTTGAAGAACAGCAGGCCCATGAAGAACAGCAGGCCCTTGAACGCAGGGGCCCTTGAACAGCAGGCCCTGAAAAACAGCAGGCCCTTGAAAAACAGCAGTCCCTTGAAAATCAGGCCCTTGAACAACAGCGGGCTCTTGAAGAAATTGAAAAACAGCGGGCCCTTAAAGAACAGCAGGCCCTTGAACAGCGGGCTCTTCAAGAAATTGAAAAACGTCAGGCCCTTGAAGAAAAACGGGCTCTTGAAGAACAGCAGGCTCTTGAAGAATGGAAGGCCCCCTTTAGAACGGCAGGCTCTTGAAAAACGTCAGGGTCCTGGAAAATGGCAGGCTCTTGGGAAACGGCAGGCTCTTGAAAAACAGCAGGCCCATGAACAACAGTGGGCCCTTGAAATACAGCAGGCCCTTAAAATACAGCGGGCAATTGAAGAACAGTGGGCCCTTAAAATACAGTGGGCCCTTGAAGAACAGTGGGCCCTTGAAGAACAGCGGGCCCTTGGAGAACAGATGGCCCTTGAAATACAGCGAGCTCTTGAAAAACTGCGGGCTCTTGTACAACAGTGGGCCCTTGAAGAACAGCGGGCTCTTGAAGAACAGCAGGCTCTAGAAAAATGGCAGACCCATGAAGAACAGCAGGCCCTTTAACAGCAGGCCCTTGAAGAACAGCAGGCCCTTGAACAGCAGGCCCTTGAAGAACAGCAGGCCCTTGAAAAAGCAGGGCCCTTGAAACAAACAGCAGGCCCTTGAAAAACAGCCCCTTGAAGAACAGCAGGCCCTTGAAAACAGCAGGCCTTGAAGATGGCCCTTGAACAGCAGGCCTTGAAAACAGCAGGCCCTTGAAAAGGGCCCTTGAACAGCAGGCCCTTGAAAGAAAAACAGCGGGCCCTTGAACAGCAGGCCCTTGAAAACAGCGGGCTCTTGAAGAAATTGAAAAACAGCGGGCCCTTGAAAACAGCAGGGCCCTTCAACAGCGGGCCCTTGAAAGATGGCAGGCCCATGAAAAACAGCAGGCCCTTGAAATTGAGCGGGCCCTTCAACAGCGGGCCCTTGAAAGAAAGCAGGCCCTTGAAAAACAGCAGGCCCTTAAAGAACAGCAAGTTCTTGAAAATAAGCGGGCCCTTGAACAGCGGGGCCCTTGAAAGACAGCAGGCCCTTGAAGAACAGTGGGAGCGGGCCCTTAAAGAACAGTGGGCGGGCCTTTGAAAAACGGCAGGCTCTTGCAAAACAGTTGGCTCTTGAAAATAAGTCGGTCCTTGAACAGCGGGCTCTTGAAAAACAGCAGGCCCTTGAAGAAAAGCAGGCCCTTGGAGAACAGTGGGAGCGAGCCTTTGAAAAACGGCAGGCCCTTGAAGAAAAACGGGCTCTTGTAGAACAGCGGGCTCTTGAAGAACGGAAGGCTTTTATAGAATGGCAGGCTCTTGAAAAACGGCAGGCTCTTGAAAAACGTCAGGCTCTTGGAAATTGGCAGGCTCTTGGGAAACGGCAGGCTCTTGAAAAAAAGCAGGCCCATGAACAACAGTGGGCCCTTGAAATACAGCAGGCCCTTAAAATACAGCGGGCAATTGAAGAACAGTGGGCCCTTGAAATACAGTGGGCCCTTGAAGAACTGCGGGCCCTTGAAGAACTGCAGGCCCTTGAAGAACAGCTGGCCCTTGAAGAACAGCGGGCCCTTGAAGAACAGCCGGCCCTTGAAATACAGCGAGCTCTTGAAAAACTGCGGGCTCTTGTAGAACAGCAGGCCCTTGAAGAACAGCGGGCTCTTGAAGAACAGCAGGCTCTAGAAAAACTGCAGACCCATGAAGAACAGCAGGCCCTTGAAAGAACAGCAGGCCCTTGAACAGCAGGCCCTTGAAGAACAGTGGGCCCTTGAAGAAATTGAAAAACAGCGGGCCCTTAAAGAACAGCAGGCCCTTGAAGAACAGCAGGCCCTTGAACGATGGGCCCTTGAACAGCAGGCCCTTGAACAGCAGGCCCTTGAAAATCAGGCCCTTGAACAGTGGGCTCTTGAAGAAATTGAAAAACAGCGGGCCCTTAAAGAACAGCAGGCCCTTGAACAGCGGGCTCTTCAATAAATTGAAAAACGGCAGGCCCTTAAAGAAAAACGGGCTCTTGAAGAACAGCGGGCTCTTGAAAGAACAGCAGGCCCCTTAAAAAAAGCGGCAGGCTCTTGAAAACAGCGGGCCTTGAAAACAGCGGCCCTTCAAAACAGGGCCCTTGAAAGACAGCAGGCCTTGAAAAACAGCAGGCCCTTAAAGAACAGCAAGTTCTTGAAAAAACAGCGGGGCCCTTGAAACAGCGGGCCTTGAAAACAGCAGGCCCTTGAAAACAGGCCCTTGAAGAACAGTGGTCCTTGAGCGGGCCTTTGAAAAACAGCAGGCTCTTGAAAACAGCAGGCCCTTGAAAACAGTGGGCCCTTTGAAAAACAGCGGGCTCTTGAAAAACAGGGCCCTTGAAGAAAAGCCCTTGAAAAAACAGCAGGCTCTTGAAAAAAACGGGCAGGCTCTTGAAGGCTCTTAAGGCTCTTGAAAAACAGCAGGCCCTGAACAACAGTGGGCCCTTGAAATACAGCAGGCCCTTAAAATACAGCCCTTGAAAAAGAACAGGGCCCTTGAAATACAGCGGGCAATTGAAGAACAGCGGGCCCTTAAAATACAGCGGGCCCTTGAAGAACAGCGGGCCCTTGAAGAACAGCGGGCCCTTGGAGAACAGCTGGCCCTTGAAATACAGCGAGCTCTTGAAAAACTGCGGGCTCTTGTACAACAGCGGGACCTTGAAATACAGTGGGCCCTTAAAGAACTGCGGGCTCTTGTAGAACAGCGGGCCCTTGAAGAACAGCGGGCTCTTGAAGAACAGCAGGCTCTAGAAAAACGGCAGACCCATGAAGAACAGCAGGCCCTTTAACAGCAGGCCCTTGAACAGCAGGCCCTTGAAGAACAGTGGGCCCTTGAAGAAATTGAAAAACAGCGGGCCCTTAAAGAACAGCAGGCCCTTGAAGAACAGCAGGCCCTTTAACAGCAGGCCCTTGAACAGCAGGCCCTTGAAAATCAGGCCCTTGAACAGTGGGCTCTTGAAGAAATTAAAAAAACAGCGGGCCCTTACAGAACAGCAGGCCCTTGAACAGCGTGCTCTTGAAGAAATTGAAAAACAGCGGGCCTTTGAACTACTGGCCCTTCAACAGCGGTCCCTTGAAAGATGGCAGGCCCATAAAAAACAGCAGGCCCTTGAAATTGAGCGGGCCCTTCAACAGTGGGCCCTTGAAAGACAGCAGGCCCTTGAAAAACAGCAGGCCATTAAAGAACAGCAAGTTCTTGAAAATAAGCGGGCCCTTGAACAGCGGGCCCTTGAAAGACAGCAGTCCCTTGAAGAACAGTGGGAGCGGGCCCTTAAAGAACAGTGGGAGCGGGCCTTTGAAAAATGGCAGGCTCTTGCAAAACAGTTGGCTCTTGAAAATAAGTTGGTCCTTGAACAGCGGGCTCTTGAAAAACAGCAGGCCCTTGAAGAAAAGCAGGCCCTTGGAGAACAGTGGGAGCGAGCCTTTGAAAAACGGCAGGCCATTGAAGAAAAACGGACTCTTGAAGAACAGCGGGCTCTTGAAGAACGGAAGGCTCTTATAGAACGGCAGGCTCTTGAAAAACGTCAGGCTCTTGGAAAATGGCAGGTTCTTGGGAAACGGCAGGCTCTTGAAAAACAGCAGGCCCATGAACAACAGTGGGCCCTTGAAATACAGCAGGCCCTTAAAATACAGCGGGCAATTGAAGAACAGTGGGCCCTTAAAATACAGCGGGCCCTTGAAGAACAGTGGGCCCTTGAAGAACAGCGGGCCCTTGGAGAACAGCTGGCCCTTGAAATACAGCGAGCTCTTGAAAAATTGCAGGCTCTTGTACAACAGCGGGCCCTTGAAATACAGCGGGCCCTTGAAAAAACAGGGGCCCTTAAAGAACTTGAAGAACAGCGGGCTCTTGAAGAACAGCAGGCTCTAGAAAAACGGCAGAACCATGAAGAACAGCAGGCCCTTGAAGAAATTGAAAAACAGCGGGCCCTTGAAAAACAGCAGGCCCTTGAAGAACAGCAGGCCCTTGAAGAACAGCAGGCCCTTTAACAGCAGGCCCTTGAACAGCAGGCCCTTGAAGAACAGTGGGCTCTTGAAGAAATTGAAAAACAGCGGGCCCTTAAAGAACAGCAGGCCCTTGAACAGCGGGCTCTTGAATAAATTGAAAAACAGCGGGCCCTTGAACTACTGGCCCTTCAACAGCGGTCCCTTGAAAGATGGCAGGCCCATAAAAAACAGCAGGCCCTTGAAATTGAGCGGGCCCTTCAACAGTGGGCCCTTGAAAGACAGCAGGCCCTTGAAAAACAGCAGGCCATTAAAGAACAGCAAGTTCTTGAAAATAAGCGGGCCCTTGAACAGCGGGCCCTTGAAAGACAGCAGTCCCTTGAAGAACAGTGGGAGCGGGCCCTTAAAGAACAGTGGGAGCGGGCCTTTGAAAAATGGCAGGCTCTTGCAAAACAGTTGGCTCTTGAAAATAAGTCGGTCCTTGAACAGCGGGCTCTTGAAAAACAGCAGGCCCTTGAAGAAAAGCAGGCCCTTGGAGAACAGTGGGAGCGAGCCTTTGAAAAACGGCAGGCCCTTGAAGAAAAACGGGCTCTAGAAGAACAGCGGGCTCTTGAAGAACGGAAGGCTCTTATAAAACGGCAGGCTCTTGAAAAACGTCAGGCTCTTGGAAAATGGCAGGCTCTTGGGAAACAGCAGGCTCTTGAAAAACAGCAGGCCCATGAAAAATAGTGGGCCCTTGAAATACAGCAGGCCCTTAAAATACAGCGGGCAATTGAAGAACAATGGGCCCTTAAAATACAGCGGGCCCTTGAAGAACAGTGGGCCCTTGAAGAACAGCGGGCCCTTGGAGAACAGCTGGCTCTTGAAATACAGCGAGCTCTTGAAAAACTGCGGGCTCTTGTACAACAGCGGGACCTTGAAATACAGTGGGCTCTTAAAGAACTGCAGGCTCTTGTAGAACAGCGGGCCCTTGAAGAACAGCGGGCTCTTGAAGAACAGCAGGCTCTAGAAAAACGGCAGACCCATGAAGAACAGCAGGCCCTTTAACAGCAGGCCCTTGAACAGCAGGCCCTTGAAGAACAGTAGGCCCTTGAAGAAATTGAAAAACAGCAGGCCCTTAAAGAACAGCGGCCCTTAAAGAACAGCAGGCCCTTGAATAACAGCAGGCCCTTGAACAGCAGGCCCTTGAAAATTAGCAGGCCCTTGAACAGTGGGCTCTTGAAGAAATTGAAAAACAGCGGGCCCTTAAAGAACAGCAGGCCCTTGAACAGCGTGCTCTTGAAGAAATTGAAAAACAGCGGGCCTTTGAACTAATGGCCCTTCAACAGCGGTCCCTTGAAAGATGGCAGGCCCATAAAAAACAGCAGGCCCTTGAAATTGAGCGGGCCCTTCAACAGTGGGCCCTTGAAAGACAGCAGGCCCTTGAAAAACAGCAGGCCATTAAAGAACAGCAAGATCTTGAAAATAAGCGGGCCCTTGAACAGCGGGCCCTTGAAAGACAGCAGTCCCTTGAAGAACAGTGGGAGCGGGCCCTTAAAGAACAGTGGGAGCGGGCCTTTGAAAAATGGCAGGCTCTTGCAAAACAGTTGGCTCTTGAAAATAAGTCGGTCCTTGAACAGCGGGCTCTTGAAAAACAGCAGGCCCTTGAAGAAAAGCAGGCCCTTGGAGAACAGTGGGAGCGAGCCTTTGAAAAACGGCAGGCCCTTGAAGAAAAACGGGCTCTTGTAGAACAGCGGGCTCTTGAAGAATGGAAGGCTCTTATAGAACGGCAGGCTCTTGAAAAATGTCAGGCTCTTGGAAAATGGCAGGCTCTTGGGAAACGGCAGGCTCTTGAAAAACAGCAGGCCCATGAACAACAGTGGGCCCTTGAAATACAGCAGGCCCTTAAAATACAGCGGGCAATTGAAGAACAGTGGGCCCTTGAAATACAGCGGGCCCTTGAAGAACTGCGGGCCCTTGAAGAACAGCGGGCCCTTGGAGAACAGCTGGCCCTTTGAAATACAGCGAGCTCTTGAAAAACTGCGGGCTCTTGTAGAACAGCAGGCCCTTGTAGAACAGCGGGCTCTTGAAGAACAGCGGGCTCTTGAAGAACAGCAGGCTCTTGAAGAACAGCAGGCTCTAGAAAAACTGCAGACCCATGAAGAACAGCAGACCCTTGAACAGCAGGCCCTTGAAGAACAGTGGGCCCTTGAAGAAATTGAAAAACAGCGGGCCCTTAAAGAACAGCAGGCCCTTGAACGATGGGCCCTTGAACAGCAGGCCCTTGAACAGCAGGCCCTTGAACAGCAGGCCCTTGAACAGTGGGCTCTTGAAGAAATTGAAAAACAGCGGGCCCTTAAATAACAGCAGGCCCTTGAACAGCGGGCTCTTCAAGAAATTGAAAAACGGCAGGCCCTTGAAGAAAAACGGGCTCTTGAAGAACAGCGGGCTCTTGAAGAACGGAAGGCTCTTGAAAAACATCAGGGTCGGGGGCGTGGCAACCGAGCCCTAAGATGGACGCTTGATAAACATCATTACAGGGGGCCCTTGAACAGTGGGCTCTTGAAGAAATTGAAAAACAGCGGGCCCTTAAAGAACAGCAGGCCCTTGAACACAGCGGCTCTACCACCACGCACTGCTGACCAGGCCACTCACCTCAGGAACGGAGGTGGAGGCCTCCGCTCGTCTCAGGGACACATCAACCCTCACAGCGATCCGCCATCAGGATCTTCCAGCCCCTCCACGAGGAGCCCAGCAAAATCCAAGCCCAGGCTGACCTCCCCGGTCAGGCCTCAGAACCCACATGACATGGAGGTAAGCGCACAGCAGGAGCAGGAAGCTGCAGCATCTCCACACACTCCTGACCCCATAGCAGACTTTCCCATAGCAGACAGACCCATTTCAGACACCATGCTGAAGGAAATGTTATTGTCTCTTAGATCTGCGCTGCACACTGACATGGTGAGGGGGATAAATCAGTGCCATAAGGAAGTGCAAGCTATTGGGGGCAGAGTGGACAGGATTGAGCACAGGATGGAGGAATTCACTACCACATATACAGTGGTGTGAAAAAGTGTTTGCCCCCTTCCTCATTTCCTGTTCCTTTGCATGTTTGTCACACTTAAGTGTTTCGGAACATCAAACCAATTTAAACAATAGTCAAGGACAACTAAGGGCGGCACAGTGGTGTAGTGGTTAGCACTCTCACCTAGCAGTAAGAAGGGTCGCTGGTTCGAATCCCAACCACGACACTACCTGCCTGGAGTTTGCATGTTCTCCCTGTGCCTGCGTGGGTTTCCTCCGGGTACTCCGGTTTCCTCCCACAATCCAAAGACATGCAGGTAGGTTAATTGGCTTCTGTCCAAAAAAAAAAAAATGGCCCTAGTATATGAATGGGGACCTTGGATTGTGGGCTCCTTGAGGGTAGGGACTGATGTGAGTGTGCAATGTACAGGGATAGGGACAGTTGTAGGCACTTGCTCAGGTTGAACTGGATGGACTGGTGTCTTTATTCAACCTTACTAACTATGAAACTATGAAACTATGAAACACAAGTAAACACAAAATGCAATTTGTAAATGAAGGTGTTTATTATTAAAGGTGAAAAAAAATCCAAACCATCATGGCCCTGTGTGAAAAAGTGATTGCCCCCCTTGTTAAAACATACTATAACTGTGGTTGTCCACACCTGAGTTCAATTTCTCTAGCCACACCCAGGCCTGATAATTGCCACACCTGTTCACAATCAAGGCATCACTTAAATAGGAGCTGCTTGACACAGTAAGGTCCACCAGAAGATATTTAAAAGCTACACATCATGCCGAGACCCAAAGAAATTCAGGAACAATTGAGAAAGAAAGTAATTGAGATCTATCAGTCTGGAAAGGGTTATAAAGCCATTTCCAAAGCTTTGGGAATCCAGCGAACCACAGTGAGAGCCATTATCCACAAATGGCGAAGACATGGAACAGTGGTGAACCTTCCCAGGAGTGGCCGGCCGCCCAAAATTACCCCAAGAGCGCAGCGACGACTCATCCAAGAGGTCACAAAAGACCCCACAACAACGTCCAAGGAACTGCAGGCCTCACTTGCCTCAGTTAAGGTCAGCATTCATGCCTCCACCATTAGGAAAAGACTGGGCAAAAATGGCCTGCATGGCAGAGTTCCAAGGAGAAAAACCACTGCTGAGCAAAAAGAACATCAAAGCTCGTCTCAATTTCTCCACAACACATCTTGATGATCCCCAAGACTTTTGGGACAACATTCTGTGGACCGATGAGACAAAAGTGGAACTCTTTGGAAGGTGTGTGTCCAAGTATATCTGGCGTAGAAGGAACACTGCATTTCAGAAAAAGAACATTATACCAACAGTAAAATATGGTGGTGGTAGTGTGATGGTCTGGGGCTGTTTTGCTGCTTCAGGACCTGGAAGACTTGCCGTGATAAAAGGAACTATGAATTCTGCTGTCTACCAAGAGATCCTGAAGGAGAATGTCCGACCATCTGTTCGTGTACTCAAGCTGAAACGAACTTGGGTTCTGCAGCAGGACAATGATCCTAAACACACCAGCAAGTCCACCACCGAATGGCTGAAGAAAAACAAAATGAAGACTTTGGAGTGGCCTAGCCAAAGTCCTGACCTGAATCCTATTGAGATGTTGTGGTATGACCTTAAAAAGGCCGTTCATGCTCGAAAACCCTCTAATGTAACTGAATTAGGACAATTCTGCAAAGATGAGTGGGCCAAAATTCCTCCAGGACGCCGTAAAAGCCTCATTGCACGTTATCGCAAACGCTTGGTTGCAGTTGTTGCTGCTAAGGGTGGCCCAACCAGTTATTAGGTTTAGGGGGCAATCACTTTTTCACACAGGGCCATGATGGTTTGGATTTTTTTTCACCTTTAATAATAAACACCTTCATTTACAAATTGCATTTTGTGTTTACTTGTGTTGTCCTTGACTATTGTTTAAATTGGTTTGATGTTCCGAAACACTTAAGTGTGACAAACATGCAAAGGAACAGGAAATGAGGAAGGGGGCAAACACTTTTTCACACCACTGTAATGTAATGGTGGAGGCTCATACTGCTCAAGGGGAAGATATTGCATGGCTAAAAGACAAGGTCTCAGACCTTGAAGACAGAAGCAGACGCAACAATATTAAACTGAGAGGAATCCCTGAATCTGTCCCAGCACCTCAGCTCCTGCACTATGCCCAAACCCTATTTTCCACACTTGTGCCGGCCCTCACCGCTCAGGACTTAATCATAGAAAGGATCCACAGGCTCCCCAAACCCTCCTTTCTGCCGGAGGGCACACCAAGGGACACCTTGTTAAGAATCCACTTCTTCCATGTGAAGGAACAGATATTCCAAGCAGCACACAAACAAGACACGGTCCCCTCGCAATATGCAGACCTGCAAATCCTACCTGATCTATCTAGATTTACGCTTCAGAGGAGGCGCAACCTGGCTACCATAACAAAAGCTCTGAGGAACCATAGGATTCCACACAAGTGGAAATACCCGGCCACCCTCATCATCACACACAATGGGGTAACAAAATCGGTTACCACGCTGGATTACGGCATCGCCACCCTGCAACAATGGGGGATTCTCCCTGACCAAGCAGCATACCCCTCGCCATTGCCACAGCCTCAACAGATCCATGAAGATTGGCAGGTGGTATCACACAAGCGCAACAGTAGGAAACCTGCTGGGAGCAGCTCATAATATATCTACAAAGTTATTTCAAATCTCTCTGGCTGAAGGAGTTTGTACCTAGACTCCTATCACCCCGATACCAAGTTCAGCAGCTATGTCTGCACGCGGATCAGTTCTCAGATCCCTTTTTACATGTTTGCAACCCATGCTTGTTACCCTTTGCTTTTTTTTGCTTTTTCTTCCTTACTCTTTTTTTAACTACAGTGAATACCCAACCCAGGACCTGCTCTCCAACAACACAGTGATGATCGCTACTGCAAAATCTTCTGTGACAACCAGCAGACAGGAGAACCGCCACCACCGTGAGTACACCAAGCTCCTCGCCACACACACAGACCCCCCTTGTCAAGAATGACCCTTAACTTCCTATCCCTGAATGTCAGGGGCTTGAACCATCCCGCTAAGAGGTTTTCCATGTGGAAGGAGGCCTGCAAACACAAGGCGGATGTACTCCTCATACAAGAGACACACTTTCAAGTACTCAAAACCCCTGCCTGCACAAACAAGAACTATCCGCATGTATTTTTAGCATGCACACCGGATGGCAAAAAAGGGGGTGTCATGCTGGCCATCAAAGATACTGTCTCCTTCCAACTTAAGGACTCTTTTCTTGCAGATAGCGGAAGGTTCATAATTGTCACAGGAGACTTGGACGCCAAGCCATTCACCATTGTGGCTCTCTACGCACCAAACACGCACCAAATGCGTTTTGTTCAGCAGGTGCTTAGGAAAATAAAATCCATGCTCTATGGTCGCCTCATCATAGGCGGTGACTTTAACCTCATAGCTGACCCTAAGTTAGACACCACTACTGTTGACCCAAAGAGGCCGTCCAACCTACTCACCTTCTTCCATAAGCACGATTTGTTCGACGCTTGGAGATGTATGCATGCAAGCGAAAGAAACTACACTTTTTTTTCCACGAGACACTGCTCATATTCTAGGATAGACATGTTTGTAACTGACAAGTGGCTCTTACAGCGTGTTCAGTCCACCACGATACATGATCGGGTGGTCTGATCATGCTGCGATCACATATGATGACTCTTAATACACAGGGTGCCTCCCCTTCTCCACCTATCTGGCAATGTAATGTAAAACTACTTCAAGAACCCAAATTATCCCCCATGTTATCTCAGCATCTCTCCGATTTCTTTCATTCCGATGACACCCCTGACATGGATCCGTTCTCCATCTGGAACGCTCATAAAGCATTTATGAGGGGCATACTTATTCAATTAGGGGCAATAGAGAAGAAAAAATACAACACTAAGCTTAATGACACATTAACTGCGATCCATACATTAGAAACACAAAACAAATCACTCCCCACTCCTGCCACAGCAGCCACCCTCTCCGAACTTAGGGACACCCTGAGGGAACTTCTTACATACCAATACGACAAACACCTCAGGAAGTTGCAACTCAACACATACGCCAATGCCAATAGGGCAGGAAAATACCTGGCAAATAGAATAAAAGCGGCACGTATCAGATCCAAAATTCCGTACCTAATTCACCCCAATACAAGAGATAAGATCTCGAATCCCCAGGCGATTGCTGATCAATTTGCTGATTTTTATGGGGCTTTATATAATTTACACGCAGATACTTCCACACCTCAACCTTCCCCAGATAGTATCCAAAGTTTCCTACAGAAGCTTAACCTCCCGTCCCTGTCAGAAGAACAACTGTCAAGACTCAATGCTCCATTCACAGTTCAGGAAATTGATAAAATCGCATTATCAACGCCAAACGGTAAATCTCCAGGACCTGATGGTTTTGGGAACGAATACTACAAGGTCTTCAAAGAACAACTCACCCCACACATACTAAAGGTATTTAACAAAGCTGGAGAAACTTCATCCTTTCCCCCAGAGATGCTGAAAGCCCACATCATAACACTTCCAAAACCTGGCAAGGAGCCTACCACCCCAGCAAATTTTAGACCAATCTCTCTTTTAAATACCGATGTAAAAATTTACGCAAAACTTTTAGCGAACAGATTGTCTAATATAATTCCAAATATCATACCGAAAGACCAGATGGGCTTTGTATGGGGGAGGCAAACCTCAGACACCACAAGGCGCATTGTCAATATTATCCATCATGCCACAACTTCAAAAACGCCTTCTTTGCTTCTGTCCATAGACGCAGAGAAGGCGTTTGATACAGTGCACTGGAAATATATGGAAGCTGTTCTAGAAAAATTTGGGTTTAACGGTTCAATATTTAAGGCAATAATGGCCCTCTACTCTTGCCCTTCGGCACAAGTTTACACTTCAGGGCTGCTGTCCAAACCGTTCGTTATATCGAACGGCACTAGGCAGGGGTGCCCACTCTCCGACCATATTCAACTTAATGATCGAGCCTTTAGCGGAAGCTATGCGCACGAATGACAACATTAAAGGTTTCCAGATAGGTCACACCAAACAGGTTATTAACCTCTTTGCAGACGACGTTATCCTTCTTCTGACGGACCCCCTGACCTCCCTACCACAGGCACACAAGACACTCACAGACTTCGGGGCAGTCTCGTATTATAAAGTAAACTTCACCAAATCCCAGATCCTAGATTTAGGAGTACACAAACATGTCAAACATAAATTACAAAATGCCCTACCATACTCGTGGACCAACAAATGCATTACTTACTTAGGCATTCAGGTATCTAATTCTACATCGTCCTTAGCAGACCTTAATTTCAAACCGCTTCTATTTAAACTTGAGAAACAACTTAAGGATTTGGGTAAGAGTGAAATCTCTTGGCTTGGTAGAATTGCGGCCTTCAAGATGTCAATATTACCACAAATCCTTTATATCTTCCGATCGCTCCCTATCCCTATACCTACACACTATGTTACTTCCATTACTAAAGCCACTTGGAAATTTATTTGGGGTGGCAAGAGAGCTAGATGCCCACGTAGCAGCCTTTTACCTCACAAAACAGTAGGGGGAGCAGGGTATGTGGACATGCAGGACTACTTATGGGCTACCAGACTTGATCAGTTGAGACACTGGTTTTCTCAAGAAGATCACCCACTATGGGTTGACATTGAAAAGGCTCTTACACCTACAAATGACCTTACTACTTTCCTAATGGGTGACATATGGGACCCATGGGATCCTGGGGGCTTATCCCCTACTTTGCAGATGTCCCTTCAGTCTTGGAGATTTCTCCGGACACAAATTCCCACAGACCATGAGGAGATCTCATACCAATTTCCGATTGACATTCTAGAGGCTAAAATTCCACATCTAAAAACCGCAAGACTAAAAGCAAACAACGTTTGCCATGTACAAGACTTGTTTACTGGCCACGTGCCCAAACCAACGACAAAGATTATGACTGATTACGACCTTCCAAGGGAATTATGGTTCTCATGCATGCGTATTTCCCACTTCCTGAGAGCACATCCACTACCCACAATCACTATACCCTCTAAAGCCTGGAGTTTCTACTCCACCACCACCCAAACCATTATGGGCATATCATTATTCTATAATCTTATCCATAACAAACGCACCTTCTCTAAATCATCAGCCCTCAGTAAGTGGGAAATGGACTTAGCCACCTCTTTCTCTGAAGACCAATTCCGAACTATTCAGAAGGCATCGCACTGTGAGAATCATTGGGAAATGACCTTGAAGATTGTCAATAGATGGCATTATACCCCATATAGGCTATCAATTTTCTTCCCATCATCATCCCCTCTATGCTGGAGAAACTGTGCACAGGTAGGCAACCTACTACACACACTTTGGAGCTGCCCAAGCCTAACTAGCCTTTGGAATAAAACGTTCCAATTAATCTCCGACCTTACGGATATACTGACCTCCCCTAACCCTTCCCTTGCACTGTTACAAATAGGTTTGGAACCATCTCCACATGCAGACAGGGCAATGGTAACTCATATATTATTGGCAACCAGAAATCTTATTCTTTGCAATTGGAAGAGTACTAACGCCATAAATATATCGGAAGTTATTGCATTAGTCAATAGGAATAACTCCTTTGAGAGGTTAATAGCAATTAATTCACTTCGCTGCAAAAAATTTGACAGTGACTGGAAAATGTGGACTGATAGATTTAAAATACATTGAAATCTGTCACCTCTTTGGAGGTTAGACGTATTCGAATGTTATTGATATTCTATACACATGCATAGACTTTGTTATTTAGAACATAGATGGTATTCGCTGTGACTGCGGTTTATTCACTGTATTCCCATTCTTCCCCTTGCTTTTCCCCTGTGAAATGTTTTTTGTTCTGTAAACTGTGAATTTTCAATAAAAACTATCGATTTAAAAAAAAACGTCAGGCTCTTGGAAAATGGCAGGCTCTTGGGAAACGGCAGGCTCTTGGGAAACGGCAGGCCCATGAACAACAGTGGGCCCTTGAAATACAGCAGGCCCTTAAAATACAGCGGGCAATTGAAGAACAGTGGGCCCTTGAAATACAGCGGGCCCATGAAGAACTGCGGGCCCTTGAAGAACTGTGGGCCCTTGAAGAACAGAAGGCCCTTGAACAGCAGGCCCTTGAAGAACAGTGGGCCCTTGAAGAAATTTGAAAAACATTAAAGAACAGCAAGGCCCCTTGAAAGACAGCAGGCACTTGAAGCCCTTGACGAACAGCAAGAAAAACGGGCCCTTGAACGATGGGCCCTTGAACAGCAGGCCCTTGAACAGCAGGCCCTTGAAAATCAGGCCCTTTAACAGTGGGCTCTTGAAGAAATTGAAAAACAGGGGGCCCTTAAAGAACAGCAGGCCCTTGAACAGCAGGCTCTTGAAGAAATTGAAAAACAGCGGGCCTTTGAACTATGGGCCCTTCAACAGCGGTCCCTTGAAAGATGGCAGGCCCATAAAATACAGCAGGCCCTTGAAATTGAGCGGGCCCTTCAACAGTGGGCCCTTGAAAGACAGCAGGCCCTTGAAAAACAGCAGGCCATTAAAGAGCAGCAAGTTCTTGAAAATAAGTCGGTCCTTGAACAGCGGGCTCTTGAAAAACAGCAGGCCCTTGAAGAAAAGCAGGCCCTTGGAGAACAGTGGGAGCGAGCCTTTGAAAAACGGCAGGCCCTTGAAGAAAAATGGGCTCTTGAAGAACAGCGGGCTCTTGAAGAACGGAAGGCTCTTATAGAACGGCAGGCTCTTGAAAAATGTCAGGCTCTTGGAAAATGGCAGGCTCTTGGGAAATGGCAGGCTCTTGAAAAACAGCAGGCCCATGAACAACAGTGGGCCCTTGAAATACAGCAGGCCCCTTAAAATACAGCGGGCCCTTGAAGAACTGTGGGACCTTGAAGAACAGCGGGCCCTTGAAGAACAGCGGGCCCTTGGAGAACAGCTGGCCCTTGAAATACAGAGAGCTCTTGAAAAACTGCGGGCTATTGTACAACAGCGGGACCTTGAAATACAGTGGGCCCTTAAAGAACTGCGGGCTCTTGTAGAACAGCGGGCCCTTGAAGAACAGCGGACTCTTGAAGAACAGCAGGCTCTAGAAAAACCTCTGTCACCTCTTTGGAGGTTAGACGCATTCGAATGTTATTGATATTCTATACACATGCATAGACTTTGTTATTTAGAACATAGATGGTATTCGCTGTGACTGCGGTTTATTCACTGTATTCCCCTTCTTCCCCTTGCTTTTCCCCTGTGAAATGTTTTTTGTTCTGTAAACTGTGAATTTTCAATAAAAACTATCGATTTAAAAAAAAAAAAAAACGTCAGGCTCTTGGAAAATGGCAGGCTCTTGGGAAACGGCAGGCTCTTGGGAAACGGCAGGCCCATGAACAACAGTGGGCCCTTGAAATACAGCAGGCCCTTAAAATACAGCGGGCAATTGAAGAACAGTGGGCCCTTGAAATACAGCGGGCCCATGAAGAACTGCGGGCCCTTGAAGAACAGAAGGCCCTTGAACAGCAGGCCCTTGAAGAACAGTGTGCCCTTGAAGAAATTGAAAAACAGCGGGCCCTTAAAGAACAGCAGGCCCTTGACGAACAGCAGGCCCTTGAACGATGGGCCCTTGAACAGCAGGCCCTTGAACAGCAGGCCCTTGAAAATCAGGCCCTTTAACAGTGGGCTCTTGAAGAAATTGAAAAACAGGGGGCCCTTAAAGAACAGCAGGCCCTTGAACAGCAGGCTCTTGAAGAAATTGAAAAACAGCGGGCCTTTGAACTACGGGCCCTTCAACAGCGGTCCCTTGAAAGATGGCAGGCCCATAAAATACAGCAGGCCCTTGAAATTGAGCGGGCCCTTCAACAGTGGGCCCTTGAAAGACAGCAGGCCCTTTAAAAACAGCAGGCCATTAAAGAACAGCAAGTTCTTGAAAATAAGCGGGCCCTTGAACAGCGGGCCCTTGAAAGACAGCAGTCCCTTGAAGAACAGTGGGAGCGGGCCCTTAAAGAACAGTGGGAGCGGGCCTTTGAAAAACGGCAGGCTCTTGCAAAACAGTTGGCTCTTGAAAATAAGTTGGTCCTTGAACAGCGGGCTCTTGAAAAACAGCAGGCCCTTGAAGAAAAGCAGGCCCTTGGAGAACAGTGGGAGCGAGCCTTTGAAAAACGGCAGGCCCTTGAAGAAAAACGGGCTCTTGTAGAACAGCGGGCTCTTGAAGAATGGAAGGCTCTTATAGAACGGCAAGCTCTTGAAAAATGTCAGGCTCTTGGAAAATGGCAGGCTCTTGGGAAACGGCAGGCTCTTGAAAAACAGCAGGCCCATGAACAACAGTGGGCCCTTGAAATACAGCAGGCCCTTAAAATACAGCGGGCAATTGAAGAACAGTGGGCCCTTGAAATACAGCGGGCCCTTTAAGAACTGCGGGCCCTTGAAGAACAAAAGGGCCCTTGAAGAACAGCGGGCCCTTGGAGAACAGCCGTCCCCTTTGAAATACAGCGAGCTCTTGAAAAACTGCGGGCTCTTGTAAAACAGCAAGCCCTTGAAGGACAGCGGGCTCTTGAAGAACAGCAGGCTCTAGAAAAACTGCAGACCCATGAAAAACAGCAGACCCTTGAAAAGCAGGCCCTTGAAGAACAGTGGGCCCTTGAAGAAATGTAAAAACAGCGGGCCCTTAAAGAACAGCAGGCCCTTGACGAACAGCAGGCCCTTGAACGATGGGCCCTTGAACGATGGGCCCTTGAACAGCAGGCCCTTGAAAATCAGGCCCTTGAAAAGTGGGCTCTTGAAGAAATAGAAAAACAGCGGGCCCTTAAAGAACAGCAGGCCCTTGAACAGCTGGCTCTTCAAGAAATTGAAAAACGGCAGGCCCTTGAAGAAAAATGGGCTCTTGTACAACAGCGGGACCTTGAAATACAGTGGGCCCTTAAAGAACTGCGGGCTCTTGTAGAACAGCGGGCCCTTGAAGAACAGCGGGCTCTTGAAGAACAGCAGGCTCTAGAAAAACGGCAGACCCATGAAGAACAGCAGGTCCTTGAACAGCAGGCCCTTGAAGAACAGTGGGCCCTTGAAGAAATTGAAAAACAGAGGGCCCTTAAAGAACAGCAGGCCCTTGAAGAAAAGCCGGCCCTTGAACGATGGGCCCTTGAACGATGGGCCCTTGAACAGCAGGCCCTTGAAAATCAGGCCCTTGAAAAGTGGGCTCTTGAAGAAATAGAAAAACAGGGGGCCCTTAAAGAACAGCAGGCCCTTGAACAGCAGGCTCTTGAAGAAATTGAAAAACAGCGGGCCTTTGAACTACGGGCTCTTCAAGAAATTGAAAAACGGCAGGCCCCTTAAGAAAAACGGGCTCTTGAAGAACAGCGGGCTCTTGAAGGACGGAAGGCTCTTATAGAACGGCAGGCTCTTGAAAAACTTCAGGCTCTTAGAAAATGGCAGGCTCTTGGGAAACGGCAGGCTCTTGAAAAACAGCAGGCCCATGAACAACAGTGGGCCCTTGAAATACAGCAGGCCCTTAAAATACAGCGGGCAATTGAAGAACAGCAGGACCTTTAATAACTGCGGGCCCTTGAAAAACAGTGGGCCCTTGAAGAACAGCGGGCCCTTGGAGAACAGCTGGCCCTTGAAATACAGCGAGCTCTTGAAAAACTGCGGGCTCTTGTACAACAGCGGGACCTTGAAATACAGTGGGCCCTTAAAGAACTGCGGGCTCTTGTAGAACAGCAGGCCCTTGAAGAACAGCGGGCTCTTGAAGAACAGCAGGCTCTAGAAAAACTGCAGACCCATGAAGAACAGCAGGCCCTTTAACAGCAGGCCCTTGAACAGCAGGCCCTTGAACAGCAGGCCCTTGAAGAACAGTGGGCCCTTGAAGAAATTGAAAAACAGCGGGCCCTTAAAGAACAGCAGGCCCTTGAAGAACAGCAGGCACTTGAACAGCAGGCCCTTGAAAAGCAGGCCCTTGAACAGCAGGCCCTTGAAAATCAGGCCCTTGAACAGTGGGCTCTTGAAGAAATTGAAAAACAACAGGCCCTTAAAGAACAGCAGGCCCTTGAACAGCGGGCTCTTGAAGAAATTGAAAAACAGCGGGCCCTTGAACTACGGGCCCTTCAACAGCGGTCCCTTGAAAGATGGAAGGCCCATAAAAAACAGCAGGCCCTTGAAATTGAGCGGGCCCTTCAACATTGGGCCCTTGAAAGACAGCAGGCCCTTGAAAAATAGCAGGCCATTAAAGAACAGCAAGTTCTTGAAAATAAGCGGGTCCTTGAACAGCGGGCCCTTGAAAGACAGCAGTCCCTTGAAGAACAGTGGGAGCGGGCCCTTAAAGAACAGTGGGAGCAGGCCTTTGAAAAACGTCAGGCTCTTGCAAAACAGTTGGCTCTTGAAAATAAGTCAGTCCTTGAACAGCGTGCTCTTGAAAAACAGCAGGCCCTTGAAGAAAAGCAGGCCCTTGGAGAACAGTGGGAGCAAGCCTTTGAAAAACGGCAGGCCCTTGAAGAAAAACGGGCTCTTGTAGAACAGCGGGCTCTTAAAGAACGGAAGGCTCTTAAAGAACGGCAGGCTCTTGAAAAATGTCAGGCTCTTGGAAAATGGCTGGCTCTTGGGAAACGGCAGGCTCTTGAAAAACAGCAGGCCCATAAACAACAGTGGGCCCTTGAAATACAGCAGGCCCTTAAAATACAGCGGGCAATTGAAGAACAGTGGGCCCTTAAAATACAGCGGGCCCTTGAAGAACTGCGGGCCCTTGAAGAACTGCAGGCCCTTGAAGAACTGCGGGCCCTTGAAGAACAGCGGGCCCTTGGAGAACAGCGGGCTCTTGAAGAACAGCAGGCTCTAGAAAAACTGCAGACCCATTAAGAACAGCAGGCCCTTAAAGAACAGCAGGCCCTTGAACGATGGGCCCTTGAACAGCAGGCCCTTGAACAGAAGGCCCTTGAAAATCAGGCCCTTAAACAGTGGGCTCTTGAAGAAATTGAAAAACAGCGGGCCCTTAAAGAACAGCAGGCCCTTGAACAGCGGGCTCTTAAAGAAATTGAAAAACGTCAGGCCCTTGAAGAAAAACGGGCTCTTGAAGAACAGCGGGCTCTTGAAGAACGGAAGGCTCTTATAGAACGGCAGGCTCTTGAAAAACGTCAGGCTCTTGGAAAATGGCAGGCTCTTGGGAAACGGCAGGCTCTTGAAAAACAGCAGGCCCATGAACAACAGTGGGCCCTTGAAATACAACAGGCCCTTAAAATACAGCGGGCAATTGAAGAACAGTGGGCCCTTGAAATACAGTGGGCCCTTGAAGAACTGCGGCCCTTGAAGAACAGCGGGCCCTTGAAGAACAGTGGGCCCTTGGATAACAGCTGGCCCTTGAAATACAGCGAGTTCTTGAAAAACTGCGGGCTCTTGTACAACAGCGGGACCTTGAAATACAGTGGGCCCTTAAAGAACTGCGGGCTCTTGTAGAACAGCGGGCCCTTGAAGAACAGCGGGCTCTTGAAGAACAGCAGGCTCTAGAAAAACGGCAGACCCATGTAGAACAGCAGGCCCTTGAACAGCAGGCCGTTGAAGAACAGTGGGCCCTTGAAGAAATTGAAAAACAGCGGGCCCTTAAAGAACAGCAGGCCCTTGAAGAACAGCAGGCCCTTGAACGATGGGCCCTTGAACAGCAGGCCCTTGAAAATCAGGCCCTTGAACAGTGGGCTCTTGAAGAAATTGAAAAACAGCGGGCCCTTAAAGTACAGCAGGCCCTTGAACAGCGGGCTCTTGAAGAAATTGAAAAACAGCGGGCCTTTGAACTACGGGCCCTTCAACAGCGGTCCCTTGAAAGATGGCAGGCCCATAAAAACCAGCAGGCCCTTGAAATTCAGCGGGCTCTTCAACAGTGGGCCCTTGAAAGACAGCAGGCCCTTGAAAAACAGCAGGCCATTAAAGAACAGCAAGTTCTTGAAAATAAGCGGGCCCTTGAACAGCGGGCCCTTGAAAGACAGCAGTCCCTTGAAGAACATTGGGAGCGGGCCCTTAAAGAACAGTGGGAGCGGGCCTTTGAAAAACGGCAGGCTCTTGCAAAACAGTTGGCTCTTAAAAATAAGTCGGTCCTTGAACAGCGGGCTCTTGAAAAACAGCAGGCCCTTGAAGAAAAGCAGGCCCTTGCAGAACAGTGGGAGCGAGCCTTTGAAAAACGTCAGGCCCTTGAAGAAAAACGGGCTCTTGAAGAACAGCGGGCTCTTGAAGAACGGAAGGCTCTTATAGAATGGCAGGCTCTTGAAAAATGTCAGGCTCTTGGAAAATGGCAGGCTCTTGGGAAACGGCAGGCTCCTGGGAAATGGCAGGCTCTTGGAAAACAGCAGGCCCATGAACAACAGTTGGCCCTTGAAATACAGCAGGCCCTTAAAATACAGCGGGCCCTTGAAGAACTGCGGGCCCTTGAAGAACAGCGGGCCCTTGAAGAACAGCGGGCCCTTGGAGAACAGCTGGCCCTTGAAATACAGCGAGCTCTTGAAAAACTGCGGGCTCTTGTACAACAGCGGGACCTTGAAATACAGTGGGCACTTAAAGAACTGCGGGCTCTTGTAGAACAGCGGGCCCTTGAAGAACAGCGGGCTCTTGAAGAACAGCAGGCTCTAGAAAAACGGCAGACCCATGAAGAACAGCAGGCCCTTTAACAGCAGGCCCTTAAACAGCAGGCCCTTTAAGAACAGTGGGCCCTTGAAGAAATTGAAAAACAGCGGGCCCTTAAAGAACAGCAGGCCCTTGAACAGCAGGCCCTTGAACAGCAGGCCCTTGAAAATCAGGCCCTTGAACAGTGGGCTCTTGAAGAAATTGAAAAACAGCGGGCCCTTAAAGAACAGCAGGCCCTTGAACAGCGGGCTCTTGAAGAAATTGAAAAACAGCGGGCCTTTGAACTACTGGCCCTTCAACAGCGGTCCCTTGAAAGATGGCAGGCCCATAAAAAACAGCAGGCCCTTGAAATTGAGTGGGCCCTTCAACAGTGGGCCCTTGAAAGACAGCAGGCCATTAAAGAACAGCAAGTTCTTGAAAATAAGCGGGCCCTTGAACAGCGGGCCCTTGAAAGACAGCAGTCCCTTGAAGAACAGTGGGAGCGGGCCCTTAAAGAACAGTGGGAGTGGGCCTTTGAAAAACGGCAGGCTCTTGCAAAACAGTTGGCTCTTGAAAATAAGTCGGTCCTTGAACAGCGGGCTCTTGAAAAACAGCAGGCCCTTGAAGAAAAGCAGGCCCTTGGAGAACAGTGGGAGCGAGCCTTTGAAAAACGGCAGGCCCTTGAAGAAAAACGGGCTCTTGAAGAACAGCGGGCTCTTGAAGAACGGAAGGCTCTTATAGAACGGCAGGCTCTTGAAAAATGTCAGGCTCTTGGAAAATGGCAGGCTCTTGGGAAACGGCAGGCCCATGAACAACAGTGGGCCCTTGAAATACAGCAGGCCCTTAAAATACAGCGGGCAATTGAAGAACAGTGGGCCCTTGAAATACAGCGGGCCCATGAAGAACTGCGGGCCCTTGAAGAACAGAAGGCCCTTGAACAGCAGGCCCTTGAAGAACAGTGGGCCCTTGAAGAAATTGAAAAACAGCGGGCCCTTAAAGAACAGCAGGCCCTTGAAGAACAGCAGGCCCTTGAACGATGGGCCCTTGAACAGCAGGCCCTTTAAAATCAGGCCCTTGAACAGTGGGCTCTTGAAGAAATTGAAAAACAGGGGGCCCTTAAAGAACAGCAGGCCCTTGAACAGCAGGCTCTTGAAGAAATTGAAAAACAGCGGGCCTTTGAACTACGGGCCCTTCAACAGCGGTCCCTTGAAAGATGGCAGGCCCATAAAAAACAGCAGGCCCTTGAAATTGAGCGGGCCCTTCAACAGTGGGCCCTTGAAAGACAGCAGGCCCTTGAAAAACAGCAGGCCATTAAAGAACAGCAAGTTCTTGAAAATAAGCGGGCCCTTGAACAGCGGGCCCTTGAAAGACAGCAGTCCCTTAAAGAAATGTGGGAGCGGGCCCTTAAAGAACAGTGGGAGCGGGCCTTTGAAAAACGTCAGGCTCTTGGGAAACGGCAGGCCCATGAACAACAGTGGGCCCTTGAAATACAGCAGGCCCTTAAAATACAGTGGGCAATTGAAGAACAGTGGGCCCTTGAAATACAGCGGGCAGTTTTAACCCTTTTTTGGCCGCTAGAGGGGGTTAAAACGCCCCCACTAGCGGCCGAATAGTGCCGCTAAAATTATGGTAAAGCAGCGCTAAATATAGCACTGCTTTACCACCGACACCTCCCGCCCCAGTGTGAAAGGGGCCTTAGTGTTTGGCTAAAGCCATTTATTATTAATCAACTGTGTTTACATTTTTTAAATCATAATGGCAACAGAAACTACCCAAATGTTTTTTTTTTTTAACATAAAGTTTATTTATTTTTTATTATGCCAAAAAAACAAACAAAAAATAAAAAAAAGAACAACAACTTAGACAACAACTTGCACAAGTATTTCAGACATGTACACCAGGAGACAATTTTTACGGAGAATTCAGATTTACATACTTCAAATTACAGATTACATACAGAGAGGAAGCTATACCATCTAATGCAACCTAGAGGATAACTGCCACTGTGGATTCCCTCAAGAGGAGGGGGGGGGGGGACAGGCCAGGCTCATCTAAATAATCCTGTCTATTCATAAATCTTGCTGGGGAGCATAAAGCTTCCCTGTAGACAGTATAGGCCGTCTGCCAAGTTTGAGTGTGCGAAGACCATTTCGTCATTAGTCTAAGGTCAGTTCCCTAGCCGCTACCCATGGGGCCCAGATCTTGTCAAACTTAGTCGGGCAGTTCCTACCCATGTACGTAAGTTTATAGAGAGGTAGGGCGTCATTAACCAGGGTCATCCAGAACTGCTTGGTGGGAGGCAGGGTTTGGTTCCATAGCAGAAGGATGGCTTTCCTAGCATAGAATGAGGTGTAGAAAACAAAAAGTTTTTTTCTCTGAGGGGCTTCAATGAGATCGCAGACCCCCAGTAGGAGAGTAGTTGGACTGTATGGGACCCTGATCTTTCCTATAGAGTTAATATCGTTTAGGACCTCTTGCCAGAAGGCTGCTATCGGTGGACATGACCATACAACATGAAAGAAGCCTGCGTCGTCTTGTCCACATCTGGGGCATACTGCTGAGCGGCCAGGATATATTCGTGCGAGGCGAGCTGGAGTGTATTGGGTGCGGTGTAAGAATTTCAGTTGTGTGAACCTGTCTCTAGCTGAGATCATCAGTGGTAGGTACTGCTGAATGCCCTCCTCCCAGTCGTCATCTGCTAGCTCCGGGATGTCAGTCTGCCATGCATTGTATAGCTGCGTTACCTTCGAGGTGTCTAGCACCGCCAGCATGTTATAGAGGGCAGAGAGCGTGCCCTTTTGTTCACCGGTTCTTAGGGTCATTTCTAAATCTGTCATTCGTAGCTTAGACCCTCGGGGAAATTGAGAGTGGTATGCGTGACGTAGCTGGAGGAACCTGAAGAACATGTGGTTCGGTAGGTCTCTGTCCCTCTTCAGCATGTCAAAGGAGGTCAGGTGGTCCGCCACCACTACGTCCCTCAATTGTGTAATGCCATATCTGACCCAGATAACCGGGTCCGGGATGGAGTGAAAGTGGGGCAGATTCGGGTTCCCCCACAATGGAGTATGAGGGGACCACGTATCCGGTTCTCGCACCAACGCGTGAACTGTGTTCCACACCTTAAGAGTCGTTCTCATTGGTGCAGATACCCCTTTGTTGGATTTGGGGCCCCTGAAGATCAGACTCCTGAGCTCGTCGTGGGATCCCAGGAGTGCGGCCTCTAATGCGGACGCAGGGTTGCTCGGGACCTCAGCCAGCCACCACCTGACAGTGACCAGCATTGCTGCCCAATAGTATTTTGTCAAGTTAGGCAGAGCCAGTCCCCCGAGCGTGAGCGGGAGTTGAAGGGTTGTTTTCGCTATACGAGGGGTTGTGCCTTTCCATATAAAGTTAGTGAGGATGCTGTCCACCTGTCGGAAGAATGTAAGAGGTATGGGCACCGGGCTTTGTCTGAAGAGATAGTTAAATTTGGGGAGTATCGTCATCTTAATCAAGTTAACTCGTCCAATCGGTGACAGTGGAAGGGACTTCCATATCGCGCACCTCTGAGACATGTGGGACATTGCCGGGGATAGGTTTAGTTCGATGAAGTGGCCCAGGTCCCGATGTATCTCCACCCCAAGGTATTTAAATTGGGAGACCCTCCTGAGCTGTGCGTCCGATGGGCTAGGCGCGCTGCCAGAGTGTAAGGGAAATAAAATGGACTTATCCCAGTTGATACACAGCCCGGAATACCCCCCAAAGGTATTGATCACCAACAGCGCCCTCTGGAGGGAGACATCATCATCCCTGAGATATAGAAGGGTGTCGTCAGCGTATAACGACACCTTTTCGTGTAATGCACCCACTTGGATTCCCTGTATGGTCTGGTTGGACCGTATGAGGGCCGCCAATGGTTCTATTGCCAGTGCAAACAGTCCCGGTGATAGGGGGCACCCCTGTCTCGTACCCCTGCCCAGTTTAAAGGGCGGGGAGAGAACAGTTCCCGTGCGGACTCTGGCTGTCGGGTCCTTGTACACGGCTTCGACCCAGGAGATGAAATTGGGTCCGAATCCGAACTTGCGGAGGACCTCCCACAGATAGGGCCACTCGACCGAATCAAAGGCCTTCTCCGCATCCAGGGAGGCCACTACCGCCGGTTGAACATTTCCACTCCCCGAGGCCAAGACCGCGTACAACCTACGTAAGTTAATGTCCGTGCCCTTACCCGGCATAAAGCCCGTTTGGTCTCCGTGGATTAACGTATGTATTATCTCATTTAGTCGTCTGGCAAGAATCTTGGTGAGGACTTTGGCGTCTGAGTTGAGAAGGGATATGGGCCGGTAGGACGAGCACAGCTGAGGGTCCTTGCCCGGCTTTGGAATAACTACTATTATGGCTTGGGCCATTGATGGGGGGAGTGCTCTTTCATGTAGGGTTTTTGTGAACATGGCATGGAGTTTGGGTACTAGTTCTTCAGCGTATTGCTTATAAAATTCTGGTGGCAGCCCGTCTAAGCCCGGAGTCTTGCCCGTCTGCATTGAGCCAAGCGCTACCTGCACCTCCTCAATGGTGATTGGGGCATCCAGGAGTTCCCTCTCAGGAAGTGTGAGGGTCGGAAGGGACACTGTGTCCAGGTACGCCCTCAGTTCTCCCTCTGTGGACCGGACCCTCGGGGAGTACAGTCTGTTATAGTAATCTACAAAACACGCGTTAATCTCCACCGGGTCTAGCGTCAGAGTTCCATCGCCTCGCATTATTCGTGGAATAGCGGAGACTGTGGACTGCTCCTTGGAGATCCAGGCCAGCATTCTCCCCGTTTTGTCCCCCTGTTCGAATATCCTCTGCGTCTGGGTCAATAGTCTCTTGTTGGCCTTTGCTGTCCTAAGCAACGTGACCTCCCTATATGCCACTCTCATGTCTTGTGCCGTTACGGGGTTGGCCGTTTGTGCAAAACGTATCTCTAACGCTTGGGCCTTCTCCTCTGCTTCTTCTAAACATATCTGGTCATTTCTGCGTTCCCTATTTATAGAGGTGATATAGCAGCCCCTAATATAGGCTTTAAAAGCCTCCCAATCTGTGGCCGGGGAAGTGGAGCCTCCATTTATCAACCAGTATTGTGCTATCTGCTTGGCCATCTCAATTTCTAGGGTTGGGTGGTTTATCCAGTATTTAGATAGTCGCCAGATTCTGTCTGCCTGGGGCGTCGCGGTTTGTATTGTGCATAGCAATGGAGAGTGGTCGGAGATACCACGGGGAAGCATCGCGATATCCCGGATTTTGGTCAGTACGCTAGGGCTACCGTAGACAAGGTCAATACGAGACAGGGTATTATGCGACGAAGAGTGGCATGAGTAGAGACGTTCCAGGGGATGCTTCCACCGCCATATGTCCACCAGACCATAGCTCTGTGCCCATCTCGATAATGGTGAGTCCACAGCAGGGTCAGGGGAGAGCCTGTCTAGAGAGGGGTTCGGGGTCATGTTGAAGTCCCCCAGAAGGAGTACATTGTCTGTCGGGAGTGTTGTGAGGATAGTGGCAATAGATCTTAGGGTCGTGAGGGTTGCAGGGGGGGGTATATAGAGCCCGACTATCACCAAGTCTATTGTGTCAACGACAGCGTGTATAACCACGTATCGCCCTTCCGGGTCCAGCTTGACTGTCAGTAGTTCGAACGCCAGTGACTTATGAACTAGGATACTGACTCCTCGGGCATGGCTGGAGTAGGTGGCATGATAATGGTGGTTAACCCATGGGCGTTTAAGACCCATGATCCTCCCACCCACCAGGTGCGTCTCTTGGAGTACGCATATGTGGGGATTATATTTTTTAATGTAGGCGAAAACAAGGGAGCGCTTGATCTTATCATTCAATCCCCTGACGTTCCAAGAGAGTACCTTCAGGGGAGCCATAGCACGGTCAGATCTGGAAGATTGGCAGGATAATATTTATTACAGCCCCCCATGGAGTCCTCAAGTCCCCGTACCTGTGGTCCAGTCCTAATCGACTGGGATATTGGGAAATTGGGTATGGTGGCATAGGTCCTCGTCTTAGTGGTATGTTTGCCTGTATGCGTCTGTCCCCTAATAGTGCAGTAGTTAGTCTGAAAAAGCAAGAAATCAACAACCAAAAAACACAAAAAAAACATTAAACATAGCACCCAGCCCATCCCTCCCCACGCCGTGATCAACATATCACAGGACGTTTGTGTACCCAGAACCCAGAACTTTTTAACCTAGGAAGTAATCCTATGGGGGCGGTGTGTACAGATAGCACACCAAGGACACTGTCACATCTGCGGGGATAGGACACTCCGCGTACAGATGCGATAGAGGCAGCATCTAGAAAAACCACATGTCATGTAAAACCTACATTACTCAGGGTGGATGCCACCCAACACTTAGAGATATCTAAGGGCGCTTACTTAGTTGCATATAAACCTATTTACACATCACGTTAGCACAGTATCATAGGGCTGAGAAAGTACAGTATAAAATAAGGGTTGAAAAAGGGGGGGGGGTAAAACATAAAACTTAGCCCAGTCCTTTGAGCTGGTTACTCCAAAAAGAGATATGGTAGAAGACTCCATGTAAAATCAATCTCCTCCCTGCCCCCGACGATCGGGGGGAGAAGGGGGGGAAGAAATTGGGGGAGACCGCCACTGTGCAAGCAAAAACCCTCCCCCCCGCCACAACCCGCCACCCTCCCCGGCTCACCACATCAGGTTGGCTCTTCGTAGCTGGGGGCCATAGCAGAGTCATCCCCGGGGGGGCAGCGTGGGCTTGTTAGCCACAGTTAGTAGATCAGGAGACAACACAGGAGCAGTCTAGGGGGGGAGAGAGGGAGAAGGGGCCTCCAGTGCTCGCCCGCCCCGCAGTAAGGAGCGTTGTGCAGTCTCGGGGGGGGACATCCGGGGGTTGCCGGGTGTCAGCAATAGAGGTCCATCCGTCCCCTGGGCATGAAGTATAGCTGCTGCTTTCCCCAATTATGGTGTCTCCCGATCGTCAACAGTTGTAAAAAGAAGGTTGCCCCCCCCCCCCCCCCCGGGTCTCGTGTCAGTTACCTGCGCGTCCCGAGCCTTTTTTTCCTTTGCTTCACAGCGGGTGAACAATCCTCTTCGCAGCCGCAAAGAGGTGTAGCATAGCAGGCAGACACTTTCTTCAATGATGGCGGTGAGTGTGGAGATCGTAGCGGAGGGGGGTCATCACGGATGGGTAGGTTAGCGGTCTCTAGGGAGGGTCTCCACCCATCTCGAAGCCTCTTCAGGGGAAGTGAAGAATCTTGAAGTTTCACCATCGAGGACCTTCAGGCGCGCGGGGAAAAGCATGTTGTATTTTATCCCCCTCGTGCGGAGCAGCGCCTTCACTTGATCAAATGTTCGTCTTTTCCGCTGGGTTTCCATAGAGTAGTCCGGAAATATCATGAGCTTTACATTCTCATGGCAAAGGTCCCCCACCTTTCTTGCCTCTCTAAGGACCAAGTCCCGGTCCCGGAAATTGAGCAGCCGAAAGATAAAAGTCCGCGGAGGGGCTCCGGGTGGGCCTCTAACCGAGGGCATGCGATGGGCCCTCTCTACCACGAAGTGTGGAGAGAAGGGTGCCTGGGGAAAAAGCGCGCGAAGGAGTTGCTCCGTGTACTGTACCGGGTCTCGGCCTTCGATTCCCTCAGGGAGTCCCACCACACGGAGGTTGTTCCTCCTATTGCGGTTCTCCTGATCTTCTGCACGGGTTTCCACCGCTTTCATCCTGATCTGGAGGGTGCGGATAGAGGAGTCATGCTCCCGGAGAGTGTCCTCGGCGTCCCCGACTCTTCGCTCCGCTTCTGTCAGCCGGTCACGGACCTTGTCCATGTCTCTCCTGACCAGGCCCATCTCCATCTGTACTTGCTCAATTTTTGCCGTCAGGGAGGTCTGGCAGCCCGCAATCGCTTGCATGAGGGCGTTGAACTGGTCCGTCCCGAGCGTGGACGGGTCTGCTTGGTCGGTCTGGGACGCCATGTCCGTTGCGCACAGCACGCGAGGGCCCCAGGTTGTAGCAGGGGTTTTCTGTGCCGGAGGACGTTTGCGGTGGGATCCGGAGCTGCCCCTTCTCATGCCCAGAGGAATCCGGTGCTGCTTGTCAGTGTTAGCTGTAGTTAGATGTGTCGTAGGACGGATAAAATAGCCTCTAGTTGCGGAGCTCCTGACTCACACGTCCTACTCGGTCGCCATCTTGACCACGCCCCCCAACAAGGCCTATGATTAAAGGTACGGAGGTGGGTCGCTAATGTTTTGGGGATGTGTGAAAGGGGGCAATACACGGTATTAAGAACTGGGGTATGTAAACGTTTGATCAGGGTCATTTGGGTAGTTTCTGTTGCCATTATGATTTAAAAAGAGTAAACACAGTTGATTGATAATAAATGGCTTCAGCCAAACACTAACCATGAGTGAAAGAATTTTTTTTGTTATCATTCATATTCTCTGAAAAATGGCCAAAAAATCATAAATTCTGCCAGGGTATGTAAACGTATGAGCACAACTGTATATTACAGTACAGGCAGTGTATAATACATAATACAGTGCAGTCAGTGTAGTGTATATAACGCAGTGCACAGTATAAACTACAGTGCAGAGTGTATATACTGCAGTGCATAGTATATACTTCAGTGCAGTGCAGAGTATATCGTGCAGTGCATAGTATATACTAAAGTGCCGTGCAAAAGGTGTATACTGCAGTCCAGAGTATATAGTGTAGTGCATAGTATATACTACAGTGCAGTGTATATATTACAGTGAAGTGCACAGTATATAGTGCAATGCAGAGTATATAATACAGTGTACTGTGGTGTGAATGACACAGTATAGTGCAGTGTAGGGATGAGCCGAACACCCCCGGGTTCGGTTCGAACCAGAACCTTCGAACGGACCGAAAGTTCGCGCGAATTTTCGAACCCTATACGTTATAATGGACGCGAACGTTCGAAATCAAAAGTGCTAATTACAACGGCCAATATGCATGTTAATGTCATAAAACAGGTTTGGGGACCCGGGTCCTGCCCCAGGGGACATATATCAATGCAAAAAGAACTTTTAAAAACTAACGTTTTTTCGGGAGCAGTCATTTTAATGATGCATAAAGTGAAAAAAAAAAAGTGACATTTTCCTTTAAATATGGTACCTGGGGGGTGTCCAAAGTATGCCTGTGAAGTGGCATGTGTTTCCCGTGTTTAGAACTGTCCTTGCACAAAATGACATTTGTAAAGGAAAAAAAGAAGCCATTTAAAACCACTTGCGGCTTTAGGTTTGATCTTAAGTAGAATCTGAACAGGTACATTATGAAGTGTAGCTCCATCCCAAAAAAATCTATTTTTAAGCTTTTTGGAGAACATAGGGAGGGGTTATCACCCCTGTAACATTTGCTGTCTTTGCACATCTGTTCAGAACATGTCACCTCACTTTCCGTCCCAATGATAAATGTTTTTGGAAAAGTGGGGTTTTAATTGAAACAAGGATTGGTGATAAAGTATCAGTAGAGAGGAGATACCTTTTTCCCAAATTAAATCTAACAGGATAGAATTTCCCTTCCTAGGGGTAGATTTCCTCTCACTTCCTGTTTTCTCTTTCCATTTGCAAGTAGGAGTCGTTTGTAAGTTGGATGTTTGAAAGTAGGGGCCTGGCGTATATACTCTGCAGAAATTTGCCCTATTAGATGTTGGTGTAGCCACAAGACTGGTGGGCACAGGAATGGGCCCTGCTGTGAGTTAATAGATCAAGATTTGTAATTGCATGCACCTGTTGAACAGGGCAGAAAAATTGGGGGTGGTGGTGGTGGTGGTGGTGGTGGTGGACGGTTTTGCCACAAGACTGTAAGCTCTCACAGTTACTCTTGGTGGGCGCAGGAATGGGCCCTGCTGTGAGTTATTAGATCAAGATTTGTAATTGCAAGCACCTGATGAACAGGGCAGAAAAATTGGGCCTTTGGCGGTGGTGGTGGACGGTGTTGCCACAAGACTGTAGGCCCTCATAGTTACTCTTGGTGGGCGCAGGAATGGGCCCTGCTGTGAACTATTAGATCAAGATTTGTAATTACCCGCCCCTGTTAAACAGGGGCTGAAAAATTGTGCCTTAGGCACTGGTGCTGGTGCCACAACACTGCAACCCCTCACAGAGACTGTACTTGGAGCACAGCAGTCACACGTGTTGCGAAGCATTTTTTTAAAAAATTGTAAGTACACGCCCCTGTTAAACAGGGGCTGAAAAATTGTGCCTTAGGCACTGGTGCTGGTGCCACAACACTGCAACACGGCCCTCACAGAGACTGTACTTGGAGCACAGCAGTCACACGTGTTGCGAAGCATTTTTTTAAAAAATTGTAAGTACACGCCCCTGTTAAACAGGGGCTGAAAAATTGTGCCTTAGGCACTGGTGCTGTGGCATGGATCATTGAGGAGGAGGAAGAGGATAGTCAGTGAACATAAGAGGACAGTCACTCAGCATCAGCATAGGCAGTCTTGAAGGGATGTGACATTAAAAATTATTCGGTTATATCCGCCTCAGGTGCCTGGTAGCTGGTGGTGATCCAAGACTGATTCATTTTGATGAATGTCAGTCGATCAACCGAGGCGGTGGACAGGCGCACCCTATGATCAGTCACAAATCCTCCAGCAGCACTGAATGTGCGTTCGGAAAGAACGCTGGAGGCAGGACAGGCCAGTAGCTCAATTGCATACTGTGCAAGCTCTGGCCAGTGATCCATCCTCAGGACCCAGTAAGCCAGAGGATTTTCGGTGGGAAAGGTGTCCAAGTCTGACCTTGCCCCAAGGTATTCCTGCACCATGTATATCAGACGCTGGCGATGGTTGCTGGAACCGATCATACCTTGGGGCTGCGGACTAAAAAATTGTCTGAACGCATCGGTCAGACGTCCACCTTCCCCACCGCTCCTTCTGCCACTGACCGAAGCCTCAGCAACTCGTCGCCCAGGACCAGGAGTTTGTAGCCTCCCAGTTTCTGGGAACGCGTTGCACAGACCTTTCTGCAAGGCCTCCCTGAGATGTCTCATCCTCTGCTCCCTCTGCGACGGCAAGATAAGGTCCGCAACCTTACCCTTGTACCGCGGATCAAGGAGAGTGGCCAGCCAGTAATGGTCCCTCTCCTTGATCCGAAGAACACGAGGATCCTTCCGCAGGCTTTGCAGGATCAGGGAGGCCATGCAGCGTAGGTTAGCTGAGGCATTCGGTCCGGAGTCTTCTGGGTCACTGAGGATGACATGATCGCCAGCCACCTCCTCCCAGCCACGTACAAGTCCACTGGCTTGTTGGGACTGTACATCATCCCTAAAAGACTGCTGCTGCTGATGCTGAGTGCCAGGCTCCACCTCCATGCTCACACAATCCTCCTCCTCCTCCTCCTCCTCCTCCTCCTCATCCTCTTCCTGTGTGATGGGTGGGACAGAAGGAACACTGTCCGGATAAAGGGGGCCTTGAGAGGCAAGGAAGTCCTCCTCTTCCTGCCTCTGTTCTGCCTCAAGTGCCCTGTCCATTATCCCACGCAGCGTATGCTCCAACAGGTGGACAAGAGGGACAGTGTCACTGATGCATGCACTGTCACTGCTCACCATCCTCGTGGCCTCCTCAAATGGTGAGAGGACAGTGCATGCATCCCTGATCATGCTCCACTGACGTGGGGAAAAAAACCCAAGCTCCCCTGACCCTGTCCTGGTGCCGTAGTCGCAAAGGTACTCATTGATGGCCCTCTGCTGCGTGTGCAGTCGCTGCAGCATGGCCAACGTTGAGTTCCACCTGGTGGGCATGTCAGATATTAGGCGGTTCTTGGGCAGGTTCAGCTCCTTTTGCAGCTCAGTCAGCCGAGCACTGGCATTATAAGATCGGCGGAAATGCACACAGACTTTCCTGGCCTGCCTCAGGACATCCTGTAAGCCTGGGAACCTGCCCAAGAACCGCTGCACCACCAGGTTGAGGACGTGAGCCATGCAGGGCACATGGGTGAGCTGCCCCTGTCGCAGGGCGGAGAGGAGGTTGGTGCCATTGTCAGAAACGACCATTCCTGGCTTAAGCTGACGTGGCGTCAACCACCTCTCGGCCTGCCCCTGCAGAGCTGCCAGAACCTCTGGCCCAGTGTGGCTCCTGTCCCCCAAACACACCAGCGCAAGCACGGCATGGCATCTTTTTGCCTGCGTACTTGCGTAGCCCCTTGTACGCCTACGGAGCACCGCTGGTTCCAAGGACAGAGCACTGGAGGAAGAAGAAGAGGAGGGGGTGGAGGAGAGAGAGGTGTGTCACAACCAGTAGCAGTAGTCGCGTTTTGGAGGCGTGGTGGCGGAACAACCTCCAACACTACTGCACCTTGTCCTGCATCCCTCCCAGCTGCCAATAGAGTGACCCAATGGGCCGTGAAAGAAAGGTACCGTCCCTGTCCATGCCTGCTGGACCATGAGTCAGCGGTAATATGCACCTTACCGCTGACCGCCCTGTCCAGCGAGGCATGGACATTGCCCTCCACATGCCGGTAGAGAGACGGAATCGCCTTCCGCGAGAAAAAGTGGCGTTTGGGAACCTGCCACTGAGGAACCGCACATTGAACAAACTCACGGAAGGGGGCCGAGTCTACCAACTGAAAAGGCAGCAGTTGAAGTGCTAGCAATTTAGCAAGGCTAGCATTCAACCGCTGGGCATGTGGATGGCTGGGAGTGTACTTCTTTCTACGGTCCAGCAGCTGGGGCAGGGAAATTTGCCTGCTGCATTCGGACGTCGGTGTACTGCAAGTACTTGGTTGTGACACACCGAATTCTACACCTTCAGTCCTCTCAGAGCAGCTTTCAGAGAGGACTGAAGGTGTAGTGGGGATGGAGATCCCAGCTGAGGAGGAGCAAGGAGAGGTCCGCTTAGTTCTTTGGTGTGGGTCTTTTATGTGTGCCTGCCAACGAGCTGCATGGCAGGTCGCCATATGTCTGGTCATGCTTGTCGTGCCCAAGCGGCTGATGTTTTGGCCACGCGAGATACGCTTGAGACAAATATTGCAAATAGCAGTGGTGCGATCTGCTGCACTCGTCTCAAAAAAGGCCCACACCAAAGAACTTTTCTGATAACGTGCAGAGGCAGCGCCCTGCACAGGCGGAGCTCTGCGGTGTTGTACAGTTGCTGTGCTGGCCTCTACCTGGCCTCCAGGGGGCATCCTGCCTCGTTGGACATGTGACGCCGCATCCTCCTCCTCCTCGTCCTCCTCCTCATCCTCTCTCCCTTGAGGCACCCACGTGGAGTCAGTGACCTCATCATCCCCTCCCTCTTCACCACTAGAGCAAACCTGGCAGTAAGCTGCAGCTGGTGGAACTGTACTGCCAGATTCCTCAAGCTGGGTATCGTCATCCGAGCCTTCGAATCGTTGGGCATCCTCCTGGAGCATGTACCCAACACTGTGCTCAAAGAGTTCGGGGGACTCCTCAGGAGGACATGGTGGGTCTAGGGAAGGGGTGGCTGATGATGCTCTGTCAGTACCCTGAGCCTGGGTGAGAGAGGATGAGGAGGATGAGGAGGGCTTGGTCATCCATTCTACCAAGCCTTCAGCATGATGCGGCTCCACATGTCCAGCTGCCGAAAACAAAGACGCGCGTGTCCCATGGCCACGTGCTGATGACGATGCACGACCACGTCCACGTCCACGGCCACGTCCACTAGAAACAGAGCCTGCCTGCCCTGTGTTCTTGGCTCTGCACGCTCTGCCTCCCCTTGGCGGTCTTCCAGCCATTGTAGTCGGTAGTCCTGTGGGTGCTGCTGAGAAGAAAATATAGGAGCTCTGTGTGATGCCACTAACACACTAGAAGTCCTATGGGTGCTTCTGCAAAGAAAATAGAGGAGCTCTGTGTGATGCCACTAACACACTAGAAGTCCTGTGGGTGCTTCTGCAAAGAAAATAGAGGAGCTCTGTGTGATGCCACTAACACACTAGAAGTCCTATAGGTGCTTCTGCAAAGAAAATATAGGAGCTCTGTGTGATGCCACTAACACACTAGAAGTCCTGTGGGTGCTGCTGAGAAGAATATATAGGAGCTCTGTGTGATGCCACTAACACACTAGAAGTCCTATGGGTGCTTCTGCAAAGAAAATAGAGGAGCTCTGTGTGATGCCACTAACACACTAGAAGTCCTGTGGGTGCTTCTGCAAAGAAAATAGAGGAGCTCTGTGTGATGCCACTAACACACTAGAAGTCTGTGGGTGCTGCTGAGAAGAATATATAGGAGCTCTGTGTGATGCCACTAACACACTAGAAGTCCTATGGGTGCTTCTGCAAAGAAAATAGAGGAGCTCTGTGTGATGCCACTAACACACTAGAAGTCCTGTGGGTGCTTCTGCAAAGAAAATAGAGGAGCTCTGTGTGATGCCACTAACACACTAGAAGTCCTGTGGGTGCTTCTGCAAAGAAAATAGAGGAGCTCTGTGTGATGCCACTAACACACTAGAAGTCCTATGGGTGCTTCTGCAAAGAAAATAGAGGAGCTCTGTGTGATGCCACTAACACACTAGAAGTCCTGTGGGTGCTTCTGCAAAGAAAATAGAGGAGCTCTGTGTGATGCCACTAACACACTAGAAGTCCTATAGGTGCTTCTGCAAAGAAAATATAGGAGCTCTGTGTGATGCCACTAACACACTAGAAGTCCTGTGGGTGCTTCTGCAAAGAAAATAGAGGAGCTCTGTGTGATGCCACTAACACACTAGAAGTCCTATAGGTGCTTCTGCAAAGAAAATATAGGAGCTCTGTGTGATGCCACTAACACACTAGAAGTCCTGTGGGTGCTGCTGAGAAGAATATATAGGAGCTCTGTGTGATGCCACTAACACACTAGAAGTCCTATGGGTGCTTCTGCAAAGAAAATAGAGGAGCTCTGTGTGATGCCACTAACACACTAGAAGTCCTATGGGTGCTTCTGCAAAGAAAATAGAGGAGCTCTGTGTGATGCCACTAACACACTAGAAGTCCTGTGGGTGCTTCTGCAAAGAAAATAGAGGAGCTCTGTGTGATGCCACTAACACACTAGAAGTCCTATAGGTGCTTCTGCAAAGAAAATATAGGAGCTCTGTGTGATGCCACTAACACACTAGAAGTCCTGTGGGTGCTGCTGAGAAGAATATATAGGAGCTCTGTGTGATGCCACTAACACACTAGAAGTCCTGTGGGTGCTGCTGAGAAGAATATATAGGAGCTCTGTGTGATGCCACTAACACACTAGAAGTCCTATGGGTGCTTCTGCAAAGAAAATAGAGGAGCTCTGTGTGATGCCACTAACACACTAGAAGTCCTGTGGGTGCTTCTGCAAAGAAAATAGAGGAGCTCTGTGTGATGCCACTAACACACTAGAAGTCCTGTGGGTGCTTCTGCAAAGAAAATAGAGGAGCTCTGTGTGATGCCACTAACACACTAGAAGTCCTGTGGGTGCTTCTGCAAAGAAAATAGAGGAGCTCTGTGTGATGCCACTAACACACTAGAAGTCCTGTGGGTGCTTCTGCAAAGAAAATAGAGGAGCTCTGTGTGATGCCACTAACACACTAGAAGTCCTGTGGGTGCTGCTGAGAAGAATATATAGGAGCTCTGTGTGATGCCACTAACACACTAGAAGTCCTGTGGGTGCTTATGCAAAGAAAATAGAGGAGCTCTGTGTGATGGGACTAACACACTTCAAGTCCTATAGGTGCTTCTGGGAAGAAAATATTGCTCTGTGTGTGTAATGGGACTAACACACTTCAAGTCCTATAGGTGCTTCTGGGAAGAAAATATAGCTCTGTGTGTGTAATGGGACTAACACACTTCAAGTCCTATAGGTGCCTCTGGGAACAAAATATAGGAGCTCTGCCTGCCTGCCACGAACACACTACAAGTCCTATAGGTGCTTCTGGTAACAAAATATAGGAGCTCTGCCTGCCTGCCACTAACACACTACAAGTCCTATAGGTGCTTCTGGGAAGAAAATATAGCTCTGTGTGTGTAATGGGACTAACACACTTCAAGTCCTATAAGTGCTTCTGGGAACAAATATAGGAGCTCTGCCTGCCTGCCACGAACACACTACAAGTCCTATAGGTGCTTCTGGGAAGAAAATATAGCTCTGTGTGTGTAATGGGACTAACACACTTCAAGTCCTATAGGTGCTTCTGGGAAGAAAATATAGCTCTGTGTGTGTAATGGGACTAACACACTTCAAGTCCTATAGGTGCTTCTGGGAACAAAATATAGCTCTGTGTGTGTAATGGGACTAACACACTTCAAGTCCTATAGGTGCTTCTGGGAAGAAAATATAGCTCTGTGTGTGTAATGGGACTAACACACTTCAAGTCCTATAGGTGCTTCTGGGAACAAAGTATAGCTCTTTGTGTGTAATGGGACTAACACACTTCAAGTCCTATAGGTGCTTCTGGGAAGAAAATATAGCTCTGTGTGTGTGATGGGACTAACACACTTCAAGTCCTATAGGTGCTTCTGGGAACAAAATATAGCTCTGTGTGTAATGGGACTAACACACTTCAAGTCCTATAGGTGCTTCTGGGAACAAAATATAGCTCTGTGTGTGTGATGGGACTAACACACTTCAAGTCCTATAGGTGCTTCTGGGAAGAAAATATAGCTCTGTGTGTGTAATGGGACTAACACACTTCAAGTCCTATAGGTGCTTCTGGGAAGAAAATATAGCTCTGTGTGTGTAATGGGACTAACACACTTCAAGTCCTATAGGTGCTTCTGGGAAGAAAATATAGCTCTGTGTGTGTAATGGGACTAACACACTTCAAGTCCTATAGGTGCTTCTGGGAAGAAAATATAGCTCTGTGTGTGTGATGGGACTAACACACTTCAAGTCCTATAGGTGCTTCTGGGAACAAAATATAGCTCTGTGTGTGTAATGGGACTAACACACTTCAAGTCCTATAGGTGCTTCTGGGAAGAAAATATAGCTCTGTGTGTGTAATGGGACTAACACACTTCAAGTCCTATAGGTGCTTCTGGGAACAAAATATAGGAGCTCTGCCTGCCTGCCACGAACACACTACAAGTCCTATAGGTGCTTCTGGGAAGAAAATATAGCTCTGTGTGTGTAATGGGACTAACACACTTCAAGTCCTATAGGTGCTTCTGGGAACAAAGTATAGCTCTTTGTGTGTAATGGGACTAACACACTTCAAGTCCTATAGGTGCTTCTGGGAAGAAAATATAGCTCTGTGTGTGTGATGGGACTAACACACTTCAAGTCCTATAGGTGCTTCTGGGAAGAAAATATAGCTCTGTGTGTGTAATGGGACTAACACACTTCAAGTCCTATAGGTGCTTCTGGGAACAAAGTATAGCTCTTTGTGTGTAATGGGACTAACACACTTCAAGTCCTATAGGTGCTTCTGGGAAGAAAATATAGCTCTGTGTGTGTGATGGGACTAACACACTTCAAGTCCTATAGGTGCTTCTGGGAACAAAATATAGCTCTGTGTGTGTAATGGGACTAACACACTTCAAGTCCTATAGGTGCTTCTGGGAACAAAATATAGCTCTGTGTGTGTGATGGGACTAACACACTTCAAGTCCTATAGGTGCTTCTGGGAACAAAATATAGCTCTGTGTGTGTAATGGGACTAACACACTTCAAGTCCTATAGGTGCTTCTGGGAACAAAATATAGCTCTGTGTGTGTGATGGGACTAACACACTTCAAGTCCTATAGGTGCTTCTGGGAAGAAAATATAGCTCTGTGTGTGTAATGGGACTAACACACTTCAAGTCCTATAGGTGCTTCTGGGAAGAAAATATAGCTCTGTGTGTGTAATGGGACTAACACACTTCAAGTCCTATAGGTGCTTCTGGGAAGAAAATATAGCTCTGTGTGTGTAATGGGACTAACACACTTCAAGTCCTATAGGTGCTTCTGGGAACAAAATATAGGAGCTCTGCCTGCCTGCCACGAACACACTACAAGTCCTATAGGTGCTTCTGGGAAGAAAATATAGCTCTGTGTGTGTAATGGGACTAACACACTTCAAGTCCTATAGGTGCTTCTGGGAACAAAGTATAGCTCTTTGTGTGTAATGGGACTAACACACTTCAAGTCCTATAGGTGCTTCTGGGAAGAAAATATAGCTCTGTGTGTGTGATGGGACTAACACACTTCAAGTCCTATAGGTGCTTCTGGGAAGAAAATATAGCTCTGTGTGTGTAATGGGACTAACACACTTCAAGTCCTATAGGTGCTTCTGGGAACAAAGTATAGCTCTTTGTGTGTAATGGGACTAACACACTTCAAGTCCTATAGGTGCTTCTGGGAAGAAAATATAGCTCTGTGTGTGTGTGATGGGACTAACACACTTCAAGTCCTATAGGTGCTTCTGGGAACAAAATATAGCTCTGTGTGTGTAATGGGACTAACACACTTCAAGTCCTATAGGTGCTTCTGGGAACAAAATATAGCTCTGTGTGTGTGATGGGACTAACACACTTCAAGTCCTATAGGTGCTTCTGGGAACAAAATATAGCTCTGTGTGTGTGATGGGACTAACACACTTCAAGTCCTATAGGTGCTTCTGGGAACAAAATATAGCTCTGTGTGTGTAATGGGACTAACACACTTCAAGTCCTATAGGTGCTTCTGGGAACAAAATATAGCTCTGTGTGTGTGATGGGACTAACACACTTCAAGTCCTATAGGTGCTTCTGGGAACAAAATATAGCTCTGTGTGTGTAATGGGACTAACACACTTCAAGTCCTATAGGTGCTTCTGGGAACAAAATATAGCTCTGTGTGTGTGATGGGACTAACACACTTCAAGTCCTATAGGTGCTTCTGGGAAGAAAATATAGCTCTGTGTGTGTAATGGGACTAACACACTTCAAGTCCTATAGGTGCTTCTGGGAAGAAAATATAGCTCTGTGTGTGTAATGGGACTAACACACTTCAAGTCCTATAGGTGCTTCTGGGAAGAAAATATAGCTCTGTGTGTGTAATGGGACTAACACACTTCAAGTCCTATAGGTGCTTCTGGGAAGAAAATATAGCTCTGTGTGTGTAATGGGACTAACACACTTCAAGTCCTATAGGTGCTTCTGGGAACAAAGTATAGCTCTTTGTGTGTAATGGGACTAACACACTTCAAGTCCTATAGGTGCTTCTGGGAAGAAAATATAGCTCTGTGTGTGTGATGGGACTAACACACTTCAAGTCCTATAGGTGCTTCTGGGAAGAAAATATAGCTCTGTGTGTGTGATGGGACTAACACACTTCAAGTCCTATAGGTGCTTCTGGGAACAAAATATAGGAGCTCTGCCTGCCTGCCACGAACACACTACAAGTCCTATAGGTGCTTCTGGTAACAAAATATAGGAGCTCTGCCTGCCTGCCACTAACACACTACAAGTCCTATAGGTGCTTCTGGTAACAAAATATAGGAGCTCTGCCTGCCTGTCACTAACACACTACAAGTCCTATAGGTGCTTCTGGTAACAAAATATAGGAGCTCTGCCTGCCTGCCACTAACACACTACAAGTCCTATAGGTGCTTCTGGTAACAAAATATAGGAGCTCTGCCTGCCTGTCACTAACACACTACAAGTCCTATAGGTGCTTCTGGTAACAAAATATAGGAGCTCTGCCTGCCTGTCACTAACACACTACAAGTCCTATAGGTGCTTCTGGTAACAAAATATAGGAGCTCTGCCTGCCTGCCACTAACACACTACAAGTCCTATAGGTGCTTCTGGTAACAAAATATAGGAGCTCTGCCTGCCTGTCACTAACACACTACAAGTCCTATAGGTGCTTCTGGTAACAAAATATAGGAGCTCTGCCTGCCTGCCACTAACACACTACAAGTCCTATAGGTGCTTCTGGTAACAAAATATAGGAGCTCTGCCTGCCTGCCACGAACACACTACAAGTCCTATAGGTGCTTCTGGTAACAAAATATAGGAGCTCTGCCTGCCTGCCACGAGCACACTACAAGCCCCTCTTTGTCAATCAATCTTTGTAACTGAATCTATCTAACTCAATCTCTGCAAGTGAATCTCTCTCTCTATCTATCTAAATGCAGCAGAGTGTCACAGGAACAGCCTGCTCAATCTGCGCCGGAACAGCATGTGACCGGCGCAGACGGCGTGGCGGCGTTTTATAGGGGGGGGCGTGTACTACAGCCCCTGAGCTGTAATTGGCTACAGGCGTCCTGCCTGTAGCCAATTATGGCTCTTCGAGTTTCCGGGGCTGTGATTGGCCAAGCATGCGGGGTCACAGTGCATGCTTGGCCAATCATCAGCCAGCAATGCACTGCGTCGGCCGCGCCGGCCGCAATGCATTGCGGGGCCGCTCGCATCACACGAACGTGATGCGAGCGGCCAAAATAGTTCTGGGCTCGCCGAGCGAGCGAACGCCCGGTGCTCGATGCGAACGTGGGTTCGCATCGAGCACCGGGCCCATCCTTAGTGCAGTGTATATAATACAGTGCAGTATAGTGTGACTTAAACAGTGTTGTGGTGCTACTGAAGTGTCAAACCTCGTACACACAATCGGATTGTTGGCCAACAAAACCGTGGAATTTTGTCCAAAGGGCAAACTTGTTTTGCATACACACGGCAACACAATTGTTGGCCAACAAACACGAACGTAGTGACATACTACGTTGTTTTTCAGCTCTTTAGCGCCACCCTTTGGGCTCTTTCTGCTAATTTCGTGTTAGTAGAAGTTTGGTGAGTGTTGATTCGCGCTTTTCATTTCGCACTTTTCATTTCGCACTTTTCAGTTCACACTTTCAACGGCCATTCGTCAACCAGCCATGTTGCGGAATCAGAGGAGATAACGTGTTATTTATTATTGGCCTTGGAGTTATTGCTTTGACATTATTTTTTGATTTAAAAATGATTTGATTTGGTATATTTTCTATATTTTTGGAAGCATAGAATGCACTTTTTGGTTAAGTTCTATTGGCAGATAGCATGTCTAATTGTATTTGTTTTCTTTTTTAATGCACAAAAAAAAAATTGTGTAGAATAATACTTGGCTATGTGTTTTACTTCAAATGACAGTTTTTTTAAAGGCAGTTACATTTAAAAAAAATACAATGTAAAAGTATCTTTGATCTTAAACTATGGGATAATGGTGTTGTGGTAACTTGCCCAAATCAAAAAAAAAAAAAAAAAAAGGACAAAAAAAATTTGTTTGCAATAACTCCATCACTATCACCAGCAAAGCAGCTTCATTATTATCCCATTAAAGAAGAAGAAAATTGCGCGCTGCATTTCGAGAATTCAAGACCGACCGCTTCTGGCTCGTCCTTGCTTCTGAACATGCGTGTTTGTACATTGGAATTTTGTCCGACAGACTTGTTTGCGGAAAATTTTAAAACATGCTAGCCAACATTTGTCCGCGGAAAACCTGACAACAATTGTCCGATGGAGCATACACGGATACACAGTCGGATTTACCGCCAACAGTCTGTCATCGAACATTTCCCGTCAGAAAGTCCAATCGTGCATACAAGGCTTTAATGTGCCATCACCATTGATCCCATTTTTTTTTCATTAATCTTAATCAGGTATTATTCCTTCTGCATCAGCACAGCAGTGGTATACCTTTTATTTATTTTTTTTCCGTGGCGCAGCAGCACTAAGAAAATTTAGGGCACTTTTCAGTTCACACTTTCAACGGCCATTCGTCAACCAGCCATGTTGCGGAATCAGAGGAGATAACGTGTTATTTATTATTGTCCTTGGAGTTATTGCTTTGACGTTATTTTTTGATTTAAAAATGATTTGATTTGGTATATTTTCTATATTTTTGGAAGCATAGAATGCACTTTTTGGTTAAGTTCTATTGGCAGATAGCATGTCTAATTGTATTTGTTTTCTTTTTTAATGCACAATAAAAAAATTGTGTAGAATAATACTTGGCTATGTGTTTTACTTCAAATGACAGTTTTTTTAAAGGCAGTTACATTTAAAAAAATACAATGTAAAAGTATCTTTGATCTTAAACTATGGGATAATGGTGTTGTGGTAACTTGCCCAAATCAAAAAAAAAAGGACAAAAAAAATTTGTTTGCAATAACTCCATCACTATCACCAGCAAAGCAGCTTCATTATTATCCCATTAAAGAAGAAGAAAATTGCGCGCTGCATTTCGAGAATTAAAGACCGACCGCTTCTGGCTCGTCCTTGCTTCTGAACATGCGTGTTTGTACATTGGAATTTTGTCCGACAGACTTGTTTGCGGAAAATTTTAAAACATGCTAGCCAACATTTGTCCGCGGAAAACCTGACAACAATTGTCCGATGGAGCATACACGGATACACAGTCGGATTTACCGCCAACAGTCTGTCATCGAACATTTCCCGTCAGAAAGTCCAATCGTGCATACAAGGCTTTAATGTGCCATCACCATTGATCTCATTTTTTTTCATTAATCTTAATCAGGTATTATTCCTTCTGCATCAGCACAGCAGTGGTATACCTTTTATTTATTTTTTTTCCGTGGCGCAGCAGCACTAAGAAAATTTAGGGCATAATTGCTGTCCCCCCTTCTGCATCGCAGGTGTTTCTCTTTCTGTGTTAGCAGTGGTTCCCTAAAAACCCCAAAAATAACCATCATGTCTGGACGGCCAACAAGGAGAGGCAGACGCTCACAAGCCTCTAAAAGAGGGCAAGCAGCCTCTGTGTCTACAGTGAAAAATGTTGGTCGCGGACATGGTGCATCCTCTGCAGGCAGGGCACGCTTGTCCTTTTTTTCCGCTGCTTGCCGTGTTATTGAGCCACAACATGCAGAAGAGTTGGTGGAGTGGATAACTAAGCCGTCCTCATCCTCCTCATCCTCTGTCACCCAGGCTCATACTAGTTTGCATTCCACCGCAGCTGCCAAAGCGGCCTATTTCACCGGCTCCTTGTCCACAGCTACTCCTTCTGTAGCCCCACCATCATGCACAGAGGAGTCACCAAAATTATTCAATCACAGTGTCGGTTACACGTTGCTGGAGGATGCACACCAATTTGAATGCTCCGATGTTGGTTTCCAGGTTGAGGAAGGAAGTAACGTGAGCCTAGAGAGAGGGGGTGCCACAGAAGGACAAGGAACTAGCAGTCATGTTCCCCCAGCTGCAGCATACTGCCAAGTTTGTAGTGGGGTATTCCTGCGCTACCGTGGAAGGGGGAGGGTAAGGGTGGGTGGTGGGGACTGACTGTGGGGGGACTGCTGCAGGCACCTGGTGTAGGTCAAACCGTACCTACCAAACTAGATATATAGAAGTGGGGGTGGTGCTGCGCTGTTCCCCAGGGAGGTGGCCAAATCTACCACAAGGTGGCAGTAATGGGATAAAGACGTAAACCCTTTAAGTGTAGCAATCATATGAGACAAAAATAGTTGATGATGCGACTATTAAGTCGAAGTAATGCGAGTTGAGATAGATAATTCCCTTACTATACAAGATAGGGGGTATGGTGTGACCAATACCGGTTAATAAAAATTGCTATGGGTGAACCCAGGTAAAGATATATATAATAATAAAATTGTAAATAGTACTAAGGTGCGAGAGTGTAAATTGAACTAATAGCACCTAAATAAAACTACTAATAAAACACCATAAGCGGGTAATAAAAAAAATCAGATATACATATAAAATCATATAAGTGAACATATGGTAAAAATGTGTCTATAGATAAACAATTCCAAAGTGCATAGTAGATGGTGAACAAACTATAAAGTCCTTAAAGTGCTAGTGCAAGTGTGCACAGGCTAAAAATGCGACTGAGTGATTGAGTGACGGATAAAACGATAAATATAATCGCATTGCAGATATGTGATGAGTAGAGGTATGTGCAGAAAAGTTGCACTGGAGTGAACAGTAGAACAATAAATATAAAGTGCAAAGTATGCGAGCATACAAAATAGTGTATAAGCTGGATGAAACTAGTCAGCGTGACTATAGATGAAAAAATCCCTGGCAAAATATAAAGCTACCAGTAAACAAAGTGCAGTAGAATAAAGTTTGAAATATAAAATATAACGAAATGCTAGGTGCAGTCGCAAAGTGCACACACAGATATCCTATAGGTAAAATCGCATAATGCAGGATGTGTAAAAAAAAGTCATATGCGACTAAAATCGCATAGTGTAGGATGCGTATAAAATAGTCATCTGCGACTATGTTGCATGCATATAAGTCCGTGATAAATAAGTCAATCCTCAATAGTTTATAAGTATATAATCATTTCTTGTGGTAAGAAGGTGAGGATAGTGATGTGATCCTTGGGTCAAAGGTGATATCCGTGCAGTGGCGTGTTTTATACAGTGGGGGTCACTCCTCTTCTTGTGTGGTACACTAAAGTGAGCAATGGTCATGTGACTTCATCAGGGGATAAAGTCCCATGACGCCACGCGTAGGGACAGGAGAGGCATTCAATACAAACAAGGAAACAGAGGAAACGAGCTCGGTGCTCGTCTAAGATAAGAGAAAATATTTATTGTTATTCTGTGAGTTCTATTGTGAGTACTAGGTACTATATTAAACAGTTTTTATTGAGCAAATACATTTTAAACATACTACACTGGCAGCTGGGAAGGATGCAGGGCAGGGTTCAGTACTGAAGCTTGTTCCACCACCACACCTCCAAAAAGCTGGTGGTGATTCTGCCACATCTGTCTGCTCCACCCCTTCTCTTCTTCTTCCTCTATCGCCTCTTCTGCTGAATTGGCCTCTGAACCAGCCGTGCTCCCTAGGCGTTCAATGGGCTACGCAAGCAGTCAGGCTACAAGATGCCATGCGGTGCCTCAGTTGGCACCAACCTTCTCTCCGCCCTCCGACAGGGACAGTTGACACATTTTTGTGATCACGTCCTGAATTTGGTGGTGCAGCGTTCCTTGAACAGATATCCAGGCTTACAAGATCTTCTGAGGCAGGCCAGAAAAGTCTGTGGCCATTTCCGACGGTCATACAATGCTCGGCTGGCTGACATTCAAAGGGAATTCGACCTGCCCACCAACTCAACATTGGCAATGCTGCAGCTGCTTCACACACACAGCAGAGAGCAATCAATGAGTACCTGTGTGAGTATGGCCCAAGGACAGGCTCAGGGGAGCTTGGCTTCTATTCGCCATGCCAGTGGCTACTGATAAAGGATGCATGCACTGTCCTGTCACCATTTGAGGAGGCCACAAGGATGGTGAGCAGCGACAATGCATGCATCAGTGACACTGCCCTCTTGTCTTCCTGCTGGAGCACACACTTCGCACTTGAGGCAGAACAGCGAGAGGAAGAGAAGAACTTCCTTTCCTCTCAAGGCCCCCTTTATGCAGATTCTATTTCTGCGGGGCCGCAAAACACACAGAAGGAAGAGGATGAGAAGGAGGATTGTGTCAGCATGGATGTGGAGCATAAAATACAGCAGTCTTCAAGGGATGGTTTTCAGTCCCCAGAAACCCAAGGAGTTGTATGTGGCTGGGAGGAGGTAGTTCCTGACAATGTCATCCTTGGTGACCCAGAGAACTCAGAATTTCATGCCTCTTCAAACTTACCCTCCATGTGCTCCCTGATTCTGCATAGTCTGTGAAAGGAACTGAGGATTTGTGATATCAAGGAGAGGGATCACTGGCTGGCAACCCTTCTTGATCCACGTTACAAGGGTAAAGTTGCAGAGCTCATCCTAGCTTCATAGAGGGAGCAGAGGACGAAACATGTTCAGGACGCCTTGAAGAAAAATGTATTTAACGCCTTTCCAGACCCTGGGAAGTTACCATTTCCTGGACAACGTGTTTCTGAGGCTTCGTTTGGTCAGAGGAAGAGCGGTGGAGAAGGTGGCCGACTGACTGACAGATGCCTTTAAACAATTCTTTAGTCCTCAGCACCCAGGGCTGTTAGGTTTATGCAACCATCGGAAGCGTCTTCATTATATTGTGCAGGAATATCTAGGGGCAAGAGCAGACTTGGAGACCTTTCCAACTGAGCATCCACTAGGTTACTGGGTCTTGAGGATGGACCACTGGCCAGAACTTGCTCAATATGCAATCGAGCTACTGGCCTGTCCTGCATCCAGCGTGCTTTCTGAACAGACATTCAGTGCTGCTGGAGGGTTTGTGATAGATCAAAGAGTTCGCCTGTCCACAGACTCTGTTAATAGGCTGACATTTATCACAATGAATCAGTCCTGGATCCACAGCTATCAAGCCCCTGATGCTGATGTAACTGATTGAATTTACTAGGGATCTGGGATCCCCTGAAGACTGCCTATGCTGCCTATCCCATTCTTGAATCTAGATTATGCTAGCTTCCAACAATATTTTTGGTTTAGGGCACTACCAAAACCCAAGGCCCAATTTTGCTGCACCTGTTTGACAGGGGCATGTAATTTCAATTTGTTTACAAATTTTTAACAACAGGGCCTGTTCCTGCGTCCAACAAGAGTAACTGTGATGGGTTACAGTGTTTAGGCACCACCAACACTGAAGGCCCAATTTTTCTGCACCTTTTTGACAAGGGGCATGTAGGTTCAATTATTTTTTCACATTTTTAACAGCAGGGCCCGTTCCTGTGATCAACAAGAGTAACTGTGAGGGGTTACAGTGTTCAGGTACCACCAACACCCAAGGCCCAATTATTTTGCACCTGTTTGACAGGGAAATGTAATTACATTTTTTTTACAAATTTTTAACAGCAGGGCCCGTTCCTGCACCTAATTAGAGTAACTGTGAGGGGTTTCAGTGTTCAGGCACTACTTGGGATGGGTGAACGTTTTGGGCCAAGCATAAGTTTGGCCTGAACATCGCCTGCCGAGCGCACCGTCAATATATTGTTAAAGGGCTTGTAAAGTCTTGTTATTTTTTTTTAAATAACAAACATGTCATACTTACCTCCTCTGTGCAAGGGTTTTGTACAAAGTGGCCCCGATCCTTCTCTTCTGGGGTCCCCCAGTTGCGCTCCTGGCTCCTCCACACACTGAGTGCCCCCATGGATAAGCGCTTTCCCTGGGGGGCACTTGTGCGGGCATGCTCCCGTTTCCTGCTTCTGCATCCATTGACACAGACAGCAGGATTCGGCCCAGCCCCTGTCTCCCACATTATTGTATTTGATTGAGAGCAGCGGGAGCTGCTGCTATTAATCTATCCAATAAGGACCCTAGACACCGGCTGGAGCTGGTGTACTCGCCCCGTCACTTAAAACTGTTCAAATGGGGGCGTGGCTAGCCAGTGCTGAAGATGGACGCTTAGCTTCACAGCTTGTCAGTGAGGGAGATCACCGGAGTGACCCAGGATCACTAGAAGCAGCAATCCATTGTCATCTTCACCCCAGGGCAGCAGCACATTCCCGCCGACAATGTCCCGCAAACAGATGGGGGAACACAAGCCCAAGAAGCTGACTACATTCATGTTCCCTCTGGAGGACAATGTCAGCGATCTCCAAGATGGTGGCGGCGGCCTAGCAGCGCTGCGAGATGCATACACAAATCTGCCGGATGACACCCAGGGAGAAATGGGCATATCAGCACTACCCTTGTCCCCCACACAGAACCCAGGTCCGAACCCCCTCACAAGCAGCCCTGTCAAGGCCCGGATGTGGATGGATGCTTCGCATCCGTGGCCGCCTCAGCCCTAATAGAGGCCCAGGCCTTCAATCCGCTGCAATCCAACCAGGCCTTACATCACTCCATGGCATCCTTCCCCACTACAGGGCAGCCAGTCATGGATACCGCCTTAAAGGACAAGCTCCTGTCGTTACAAACATCACTGATGACAGACCTCTCATCCCTGTTTCACAAAATCTCCACAGACATGCATTCTATGGGACAAAGAGTCACTGCCATTGAAACAGGTATGACAGAATGCACAACCACAGTAAATTACCTAATTGACACATATGAGGAAGTAAAAGAGGAGCAGGAATGGGTTCAGGCCAAACTGGCCGATTTAGAAAACCACTCAAGACGTAACAACGTTAAGCTACGGGGGTCCCTGAATCTATCCTACCAGCAGATCTACCTAAGTACGCCAGAGACCTCATACACACCATTTTACCTGATGCATCCCCCAGAGATATAATTATAGACAGGATCCACAGAATAGCAAAACCTCTTCATCTAGCAGCGTCTGTACCGAGAGACGTGCTCATGCGGATGCATTTCTTTCACACCAAAGAAAGAATGATGTCAGAAGCCAGGTCCAAATTACCACTGCCTCGACCATACAAGGGTATACAGCTCTACCCAGACCTCTCCAAATATACGCTACAGCTCAGAAGGAATCTGAACCCTATCACCAAAGGCCTGCACAACCATAAAATCTTGTATAAGTGGCGCTATCCTGCGACTCTCCTTATTTCCAAGAAAGGTATGCATCTTCTGCACGACTGGGGCATCATCTTAGAGCCCCCCAAAGATGAAATCCCACCTTTGCAGCAACGCAGATCTTCGCAATCACGCCGTAACCAGGGGACCAAAAGCTATCAACCACAGGTTAACACCTGATCTGGATGGGCCCATCCTCAACAAAGTTTTCTCCCTCACTGCATACTGTTTAATACACAGTTCTTCTCAGTTACTGTTTCCCCCCACAGCGGCCTAGCAGACTCCAGCTTTTATTTTTATCTACGCCGCCTCAAAATCTTTATAGAACAAATAACACATAACAGAAAAGTTTCAAAAGTTATACCCGTTAACATAGATAATCTGACTTGTTGCTTTCTCTCGCAGCTCTAGAACCAAGCTCACAACATCACGGATTTTACCCTCCAGCGAACCCACAACTTCTGGTCAAGTCATCCTTCCCCGTCACGCGCCTAAAAGCAACTAACTTAAGTGTTTATCGACCCTCTTTTTACCACTTATGTAATTACCAGTAATGCCGCTTACCATTATATCACTCAACGCTAAAGGAATAAACCACCCAGCCAAAAGACTCCTTATGGCACACAGCTGAAAAGCTCAACAGTGGCATCATATGTGTCCAAGAGCTACACTTACTACTCATGTCAGCAGCCCTTTGCTCCAATAACAAATACTCCCACATCTACCATGCTATTTATACCTCCAAAAAAAGAGTCCTCATAGCAATAAAAAATAATGTAGACTTCCACCTCCTTCAAGAGGTATCCTTCCTGAGGACTGGTGCCCAGAACTGGACAGCATATTCTAGGTGCAGCAGGACCAGGGTCTTGTAGAGCAAGAGAATTATCATTTTATCTCTGGAGTTGATCCTTTTTAATGCATGCAAATATTCTGTTTGCTTTGTTAGCAACAGCTTGGCATTGCATGCCATTGCTGAGCCTATCATCTACTAGGACCCCCAGGTCCTTTTCCATCCTAGATTCCCCCAGAGGTTTCCCCCCAGTGTATAGATTGCATTCATATTTTTGCCACCCAAATGCATTATTTTACATTGTTCTACATTAAACCTCATTTTCCATGTAGTTGCCCACCCCATTAATTTGTTCAGATCTTTTCGCAAGATTTCCACATCTTGCGGAGAAGTTATTGCCCTGCTTAGCTTAGTATCAGCCTCAAATACAGAGATTGCACTGTTTACCCCATCCTCCAGGTAGTTTATGAACAAATTAAATAGGATTGGTCCCAGCACAGAAGCCACTACCCCCCTGACCATTCCGAGTACTCCCCATTTATCACCACCCTCTGAACTCGCCCTTGCAGCCAGTTTTCAATCCATGTACTCACCCTATGGTCCATGTCAACTGACCTTATTTTGTACAGTAAACGTTAACGTTTATGGGAAACTGTGTCAAATGCTTTTGCAAAATCCAGATACACCACGTCTACGGGCCTTCCTTTATCTAGATGGCAACTGGCCTCCTCATAGAAGGTTAATAGATTGGTTTGGCAAGAATGATTCTTCATGAATCCATGCTGATTGCTGCTAATGATACCATTCTCGTTACCAAAATCTTGTATATAATCCCTTATCATCCCCTCCAAGAGCTTGCATACTATTAATGTTAGGCTAACTAGCCTGTAATTCCCAGGGATGTATTTTGGGCCCTTTTTAAATGTTGATGCTACATTGGCTTTTCTCCAATCAGCTGGTACCATTCCAGTCAGTAAAAATTAGGAACAATGGTTTGGCAATTACTTGACTGAGTTCCCTAAGTACCCTCGGATGCAAGCCTTCTGGTCCCGGGAGATTTATTAATGTTAAGTTTCCCAAGTCTAATTTTAGATTTGTCCTCTGTTAACCATGGAGTAGCTTCCTGTGATTTGTCATGAGGATACACACTGCAGTTTTGGTTATTGAAGCCCCCCGATTCCCTCGTGAAGACCGAGGAGAAGAATAAATTCAATACCTACGACATCTCCCCATCCTTTGTAACCAGATGTCCTTCTTCATTCTTTATGGGGCCAATATGGTCTGTCCTCCATTTTTTACTATGTGTAAAAAATAGTGTATCTTTAAAAAGGTCTATCTCAATAAACTGAGAAAAACATGAAGTGACTCAAAACAACCTGTGAATGAAAATGTTAAGTGCAAAAATCATACACACAAGTGAATATATCATGATAAACACAAAAGTCTTAAAGTCCACACAGATGTATAAGAGTGGAAAAGTTCTTCACCCTCAATCTCCACCTGGAGTTAAAACGTGTAGTTAAGTGAATGGTAAAATACACTTGTGGACACTTCAGGGAAATTCACAAGGGTACAGTTGGATACTTGGATTACCAGATGTAATGGACACACCTACCATACGGCAGTGCGTCAAACAGGCTCATTCCCCGAACGTTTTGATATATTTGGATATGCCCCAGTTAAAGAATCTTTAGTCGAAATGCGTCGGGCCAGCAGTTCCTTGCCTCCCACATTGCTTTTTATCGATTCATGATCACTTTTTTTATCTTTTTATCCTACATTTCGTTGTAAGATACTTTTTATTATAGTAAACCATTTTTTGGTTGACCTGCGCCATATGGAGCTCCTTTTTTCTCTTTGTTTTATATCTGGGCACTGTTGAGTATCTGTCCACCAACATTACCTCTGGGGTTGGCCCAGTTGTCGAGTGTTCTGGAGTGTTCTGGAGCCGCAAACCAGCTAGCGAGTGGTCTGGAGTCGTTGATCCACGAATACAACTCAGAGTGGCATCCTCATACCACCAGGAACCCAGCATTACAAGCCTGTTTGACGCACTGCCTTATGATAGGTGCGTTCATCACATCTGCTAAGAGTACCCAACTGTACCCTTGTGAATCTCCCTGAAGTGTCCACAAGTGTATTTTACCGTTCACGTAACTACACGTTTTAACTGCAGGTGGAGATTGAGGATAAAGAACTTTTCTACTCTTATACATCTGTGTGGACTGTAAGACTTCTACCGCAGGGCTACAGCTGTGGCAGAGGTATGTCGGGGGTGCAAAGGTGTGCAAAGAGGGTACAGTGGTGACAGAGTTGTGCAAAGGGGTACAGAGATGTGTGAGATGGCTACAGTGATGGCAGAGGTGTGCAGGTGGAGAACAGTTGTGGCAGAGGAGTACTGGGGGGAGGGGGTGCAGAGGTGTTTCCGAGGGCATAATAATGAAAAGTTGTTGGGGAGGGAAAAAGTGTTGGCAGAGGTGTGCACGGGCATCAGTGGTGGAAGAGGTGTGCAAAGGGTACATTTATGTTAGAGGTGGGTGTGGTGGGTTCTGTGGTGGCAAAGGTATACAAAGGAGTACAATGGTGGCAAACGTGTGCGGAGAACACAGTGGTGGAAAAGGTGTGCAAAGAGGTACAGTGGGGGCAGAGGTATGCAGGGGGAGTCCAGTTGTGGCAGAGGTGTGCTGGGGGAGGGGAGCAGAGTTGTATGAGAGAGTATAATAATGCAAGATATTTGGTAAGGTGAAAAAATGGTGGCAGAGGTGTACAAGGAGTTTAGTGGTGGAAGAGGTGTGTGAAGGGATACAGTGGTGGCAGAGATGTGTCAAGGGGTACAGTGGTGACAGAGGTGTGCAAAGGGTACATTTAAGGTGTGCAGAAAGTGCCATAGTGGCATAAGTGTGCAAAGAGGTATGCTGGTGGCAGAGGCATGTAGGTAATGCAATGATGGAAGAGGTGTGCAAGAAGTGCAGTAGTGGAAGTGTTTAAAGGGGTACAGTGGTGAAAGAGGTGTTCAAAAGGCATAGAGTGGTGGAAGAGGTGTGCGAAGGTGTACAGTGGCAACGGTGGTGTACAAAAGGGTAGTGCAGCAGTGGCAGAGATGTGAAGGGGTAGAGTGGTGGCAAAGGTGTGCAGGGAGTGCAGTGGTGGAAGAGGTGTGCAAAGGTGTACAGTAGTGTCAAAGGTGTTCAGGGTAAAGAAGGGATAGAGTTGTGCAGGGAGTTCAGTGGTGGCCAGGTATGCAAAAGGCTACAATGGTGACAGAGGTGTATGAAGGGGTACAGTGTTGGCAGAGGTGATCAGGGACTGCAGAGGTGGAAGAGCTGTGCAGAGAGTTCAGTGGTGCAAAAGGTGTGCAGGGAGTTCAGTGGTGGAAGAGGTGTGCGGGGAGTGCAGCGGTGGAAGAGGTGTGCAGGGAGTTCAGTGGTGGAAGAGGTGTGCGGGGAGTGCAGTGGTGGAAGAGGTGTGCGGGAGGCGCAGTGGTGCAAAAGGTATGTGGGAAATGCAGAGGTGGAAGAGGAGCGTGAAAGTGTACAGTAGTGTCAGAGGTGTGCAGAGAGTGAAGAGGTATGTGGAGAGTTCAGTGGTGGCAGAGGTGTGCAAAGGAGTACAGTGGTGGCAGAGGTGGGCAGGAAGTGCAATGGGGGAATAGGTGTGGAATGAGTGCAGTGGTAGACAAGGTGTGTGGATTGATACAGTGGTGGCAGAAGTGTGCAACAGGGGTAATGTGTTGACAAAGGTGTGCAAATGATGAAAGAGGTTTGCAGGGGAAACAGTGGTGAAAGAGGTGTTCAGGGATGCTGGTAATGCAATGGAAGGAAGATACAGGGGCTTCTGACCTCTGCACTTTGTATGCTGGGAGTTAAGCAGTCAGGAATGTGCAATCTATAGCACAGCATACAGACTGTAGCATAGTGAAGCACAAATTGAAGTAGCATTCTGTAGTATCAAACCATAACGATTATTCAAAAACGTATATTTAAGAATGTATTTAGAATGCATACTAACCCATCTGCTTAAAGCTTAATTATACTCACCTTGGCAGGTGTTTTCGTACTGTAAATGTGCACCAAGCACAGCAGCCCAGCAGTTTGACAACTTTTAAAGTGTGCAAGGCGCTTTGGCACACTCACTATAGTGAGGTAGATGATGGATCTCCAACTTGTGCATGCATAACAATAGGGCTCACATGGACCGTATAGATGCATAAAGCATCATCACTGTGCAGTTTCTAAATGAGGTGCTGAGGTTCATTTGCAAGCATGATGCCTGAGGCAGGATAGCAGTGCTAAAGAGTAGCATGGATCCTTTTTTATTATTATTAACTTTTTTTATTAAAGTATCACTAGACCCACAAGAGTAAAATATGTCTGTATATGCAGCATAGCATGCTTGTTATACTCACTGTGGAACTTAAGGGGTTAATCCTCTGCATTGTGTAAAAAGGATGTTTTATCCTGTATGCACAGATCCTTCCCTTCTTGCATTGTCTATCTTGGGAAGGCCAGCTAACACACAGGCAGTAACCAACCTGCACATGTGTCTTTTATGCTGGTGATAACATTTACTTGTTCTCAGAGCTAGCCAGGTCACTTGATATTGGCATCACACATTTGGACGTGTATACAGGCTGCAGTGGAAATCTCTGCCTACCAGACAAAAAGGTATATAGTGGCAATATTTTAATGTAGAAAGAAGATTAATAAACTGTGGCCACTGTGGGGGGGGGGGGGGCGATGAACTAATTTCATATTACTGGGTTTAGTAACACTTTAAATCATGCTGCGATTTGTGAATATTCTGCGGTGGATTATAGAAAGTAGTAGAAAGAAGTAATACTTGTCAGTGGATCCCTTTTACTGGTCAGACATCCTACATCCAATTAGCCTCCATTGTTGAGGCCCAGACTATACTTGGAGGTGGAGCATCAATCACATCGGATAAAAGGAAGATTCTAACCAGGGTCCACTGGCTGACCACTTCTGAACGATAATTGGCTTCTGACAGTAAAGGACCACTCTGCACACACATGAAAACATGCAAGAGAAAGGACTGCCATAAACCAGAGACTTACGGAAAAAAGTATTCTCAGTTCTCATACTCTCCAGCTCAGGAGCAGACAAACAGAGTTTAATTATTACATGTGGGGTTTTGACTTCACATTGCATTTCAGTTTTTACTAACGCTGTGGAATTATATTATTTACAAATTATGGTAAATCACTTGAAAGACCTTCAATAAAATATTTGTCCTAAAGGCTATGTTCCCATATATTTTAGATATGGCTGTTCTCCCATAAAATTGTTAACTTCTTCTAGTTTTTTGAATTAAGGTAGCTAATTCTATAATATTGGTGGTGTCTGGGTTTGAAGCCATAACTTGATCAATCTCTGCATTTGTATAAACACCACATAATAAAGCATATATTTCTTTTCTTTGATTCAAATGAGTGTCTGTCAACAGCCTATAATTATCCTTTAGCACTGAAGAAGAGCAGTCATTCCCAGTATAATGGCCATGGTTCCAGGATGGTTTCATTATGGCTAGATGCTGTCGCTGAGTCATGTGATCATTTGGTTCCTTATAAATATTGTTCACACTTTCATGGTACAAAGAAGTGTCTATTCTCTGACAACGTGTATGTTTGCTGCTATTTTTCAAATGGCCGCTATGTTCATGTAAACAAAGCAATTGTCTTCTTCCCCGATGGTCACAGTAACCAGTTTGTGTATGGATGTGTTGAGGAAGAGTCTCAGACAAAAAATTACATGGAAGGTAATGTTGTTTGATGCAAGTACAGTCCATGCTATGTGTATGAGGAATGAGGAAGAGGTCTGTATTAATGGAATTACAGCTACAGCAGTGATTTAGATCTGTCATTCTGTATTGCTTCTGTTCACCATCTCCCTGTGGATGAGTCCATTTGCACATATGCACTGTTGAAAATGTATGTTCAGCAATACTCGTTTCCCTATACAGAATTGGATTTTGTCGTTCTAAGGTGTTTAAGGTTGATTCTTGATGGCAACTGCTCCCAGCCCAATTGCTCATATCAGAGTACCCCAGCTGCCTTTCCTTTGGTATCTGCTTCATCTTTAAACTTGGAGATGTTTCTTTGGTACTCACAAATTGTTCTGGCCAATTGTGGCAGCATGGAAGGGAGAAAACCGGGTTGAGCCTTGCATGAGTTTTTGTCAGCAACTCATTACAATGTTCAGACTCTATGAAGGCATGCTTTGTTTTGGCCCTTAGTTCGTCTGCAACTGATAGCTGCTGCTGATTTAGTCTTTCTGGATGGGAAAATTTACACTTGATGCCATAAGTGCATTTTTGTCCTAAATGGAAAAGAACAAATCATTTTAGGAATATTATAGGAATATAGTTTCAAAAATGGTGTTTAACCAAAGGCAATTAATAGCTAAACAGTTGAATACATAAAGCCCTACAGACATACTCTTTTCTTGTAAAACCTAATTATTTATTTTTGAACAGAAATGGTGGGTTGTCCACCTGTTCATTGACAGATAAGTAAACTGAACCTGGAGTAGGGATAGGCATTAAAAATTGTCGAACTTGATTTCTCTGCCAAGTTGGTTTTACATTTGCTGAAATTTTAGCAAAAAGTGCCCTTAATTTTGCCTAGTACTACCAGGGAAGATTAGAAAAAAATGTGAATCATTTAACCTGGCCATAATAGACACGTAGCTTTAAAAACAGGATAGCTTTGTGTACTGGACTTATCGTGTAGAAAAGTTCAGGCATTACCTGTTGTAAGATAATTGTAGTGCAATGTTTGCACCAACATTGTCTCCCTGTCACTCTTGATGAAGCCTTTGTAAATGGACAAAGGCTTCTCACTTTCCAAAGGCTTCAATAAATGGATTTTACTACTTCCCAAACATCGCATTCATTGTTCTCAGTGTAAGAATACAACAGGTGTCCTTATTTATGTTTTTAGAGTGTTTTCAAAATGTTCTATTTCCATAACGGTTCAAAAATAGAGAAGTCCATTCATAAAAAGATGTTTTTTTCTTTAATCAATGGAACCTCTTAATTAATGAGCTGTTCTATAAACAGGTCTTGCTGTTTAGCAAGCTGTGTGTATTACAAGGATGGCTGGCAAAAACCTGACAAAACGTTTGGTAAAAATAAATGCATTTTGTGTATGCTGTTAAATAAAACATACCATATGGACAAGGTTGTCTTTCTGGGTCAAACGGAGCATGTGTTTTCCTGAGGAAGTTGGAGAGTGTAGGTCCATGACGGCCTAATGGATCATCTGGAGGCATAAATCTATATGAACATAAATACAGTATCAGCCTTAAAATATTTCCATAAGTCACCATTTTATTTAGTCATTGTTGTCACTGTTTATACAGCGGGTCCAGAAATTATGCTAAAAAGTAAGTCATCTAAGGACTATTTTACTAGTTCTAGTGATCTCAAATATGCATAATTAAAGCTGATGTAAGGCTTTGCCATTCCAGATGTGGTTCCCTCATTCATAAAAAAGCCAATTACTGCGCAGATACTACATACAGCTAATGCAAGTCACAAACAGGAATTTATTAAAAGATCAGTCCACACAAAAATGATTTTTCAGCTATACAGTAGGTCGAGTTTTATGGGATACATTTCTTTGTGGCTGCCCAAATGATCTGGCTGCCCTAAGTTGTTGTCTGTTTCAACACACTTTACAGTTTTTTTTTTTTTTTCTGTCATCCTCTTGCATTTTCCATTATATCAATCAAAATAGAATTTCAAATTAGAGCAAAATGTGAATTGTTGGGCAACACTCCTTTATTTCTGCTTGCCATCTATCAATGTATTTACTAAAATACAACAAACTAGGATTATTTTATTTTTTTGCGCTAGTAATTTTTTAGCCTATACAAATTTATTTTATTATTGTATTTTCATTTTACTGCCAATAATATATTAAGATATTGTAACTTACTTATCATTTACAAAGGAATACATTAGCAATCTTTTTTCTATGAAGCGCTTCCAGTCTACATTTTCACATTGTAGGTCACGATAATTATCATTGGATACAATAATGGCATCTTTCTCAAAGGCCAGTTTGACAATGTAGCGGTCATCATAGCATACAATCCTTTTGCCATTAATGTTTCTAGATGGAGTGTAAACTAGAATCATTTTCTTTTCCAGATCATCAAGAATGTGCTTGTCTATAAAAACAAAAAAGTTTTCAATTACTGAATACAATCTTGTATTTGGAAAATCTATAACCAATGTATTGTTATTCACAGGGCTGTATGGATTATTTTAAAATATCACATATGTGTGCAGTTGTTATTTTTCATTCATTTTACCTTTACAAACCTTTTACAAGTTTACAAGTATTCAGCTTTTACAGGCTCACAATCAATGCCCATCTGGAGCATGTCATGGAATTATTGTTGTTTCCTTGTTCCTGTAGAAAAACAGTTTTTATTATCTCCTATGATATCATCACCACACCTGCTGGAATCTCATTACCTATTGATGTAGGCATGCCCCCCCAAAAAATATATCTCCCAAAAGCACTTTCTCTACACTTGGTGGGTTTTGGGAGTCAATACAGCAGCCATTTGTTTTGCTGTGAAACAAAACCAATATATGCATGTGGAGACTGAGGGGATATGGGCTGCTGCTTCAGATATTTGTACAGTATAGGTACTGCTTTGCGGGCCAAACAGGAAGTTGGGAGAACACTGGATTTTTGGCAAATGACAGTCATTTTTATGGTAAATGTGTATCTACTGCAGAGATATATTGCATAGGTTTTTTTCTACTTTGTTCCTGATAAACACTTTAAGAAATGAAAAATAGTATTTTAACCACTTTCAGACCGGACCAATTTGCAGCCAAAGGACCAGGCCCCTTTTTGCGATTCGGCACTGCGTCGCTTTAACTGACAATTGCGCGGTCGTGCGACGTGGCTCCCAAACAAAATTGACGTCCTTTTTTTCCCACAAATAGAGCTTTCTTTTGGTGGTATTTGATCGCCCCTGCGGTTTTTATTTTTTGCGCTATAAACAAAAATAGAGCGACAATTTTTGAAAAAAATGCATTATTTTTTATTTTTTGCTATAATAAAATATCCCCAAAAAATATATAAAAAAACATTTTTTTTCCTCAGTTTAGGCCGATACGTATTCTTCTACATATTTTTGGTAAAAAAAAATCGCAATAAGCGATTATTGATCGGTTTGCGCAGAAGTTATAGCGTTTACAAGATAGGGGATAGTTTTATAGCATTTTTATTAATAATTTTTTTTTATTATTAATGGCGGAGATCTGCGATTTTTTTTGTGACTGCGACATTATGGCGGACACATCGGACATTTTGACACATTTTTGGGACCATTGTCATTTATACAGCAATTAATGCATTTAAATGCATTGATTTCTGTATAAATGACACTGGCAGTGAAGGGGTTAACCACAAGGGGGCAGTGAAAGAGTTAAGTATGCCTAGGGGTGTGTTTTTTTACTGTGGGGGGCGTGGCTGTCAGCTAGTGAATGCTGATCTCTGCTCCAATCACAGGGAGCAGAGATCGGCGTCACGTAGTTGCTAGGCAGAACGGGGAGATGCTGTTTATCTCGGCATCTCCCCGTTCAGCCGCACCGTGAGACGATCGTGGGAGTCCCCGCGGCGATCGAGTCCGCGGGGACCGCGGCCGGACTCACGGGGGTTCCGACCGGCGCGGGAGCGCGCCGCTCCCGGCGCGCTCCCGATGGCACGGACAGGCTAAAGGAGGGACGTATATATACGCCCTCCTGCCTGTACGTGCCATTCTGTCGACGTATATCGTCGTGCGCCGGTCGGCAAGTGGTTAAATTTACTTTTCACATACAATCCTGCAATGTCCTGTAATTACAGTGAAGCCAAAGAAAGCATGTAAAACAATTTTAGGTAAATATGCCTCATACTGTTGCTCTGTACCTTTAAATACATCAAATGTGCTAAGAATTAAAAAAATAAACTGTCAAATGGGATTCTAAAACAATAAAGTGCCAACACCTCAAGTAATAAATATACTCTGTGTAATATGATGAGATCATTCACATCAATCCGGCAAGAGAAATAAACAGCATCCCATAGTGCAAATCTGATAGCTTTAATGGTCTATATACTGCATATATACTCACATCTCAATGCATGAAACAGGCATAACGAAATCTCCACACCGCCATTAGCTCTGGCGTGCATGATTATGTCAGCACAGGCTCCCGGGAGTGTCCCCTGCAGCTTTCACTGGTTCCTTCTGCCACTCTTCAAGTCACTACTGTTTACTTTAATTAGTGGAGGTCAGCAGGAGAAAGTGTGCATTTCCCAATAGAGTTTATGGGACCATTTTGTTTTGCATGCATGTTTGTTGCTGTGTCCCTATCACTCAGCAAAAGTGAAACTACTGGATGCCCCCACACAGAAGAAAACCGCACAATTTTTTTATGCTCCTCTCTCTCTCTCTCTTTCTCTCAACCCCTTCTCTCTCACTCCTTTCTTTCTCCCTCTTTTGCCTTCTCTCTCTTTTCCCTCGCACTTGCCACCCTCTCTCACTTCTTACTTCTCTTTGCTTCTTACTCGCCCTCTCTCTCTACCCTTTCTCTCTCCATTCCATCCCTCTCTCTTTCCCACTCTTCCCTATGTAACATAATCCTGACTGATGCACATAAATGTTGCTGTGATTTACATATTTTCTTTATTATGTGTTCATTGTCTCAACAGTTGCTGGTTTTACTGAAGTTCTTCTTTACGGGCAGCTTAGAACAAGTGATCATTCTTTATATGCAAAAAAACACATGTAATGAAAGAGTTTACTTTTTTTAAGTGATCTTTTGCCCCGAGGTTTATTTATGTCTGTGAGAATGTCACTTGTGGTACATTAATTAGGAATATTTTGTGGGTACAAACATTTGTGGGGACTGTAGCATACTATATGTGTACAGTGCATACAGCAAATATATTTATTCATCCCCCCTTTTAAGCCACTCCCACTGTTTGGCACAATCTTACCATAGCCACTGTTTTCCACTGCACACTTCATAAGCTGCAGAACCCTGAATTCTGTCCCAGGGTGCCCTAGGCCTTTTATAATCCAGGTTTCCAAGCTCAAACTTACCAACCAGCCAGCGACCAACTGAATTGACCTGTCTAACAATATGCATTAAGAACAGGGGTTTAGTTGCACACATTTGCAAATACATGCGTAAACTGCAGGCCCCGCTATGGAACACTGTTTCCTGCATTCCCTAACTACTGAAAGTCTCCATCTTGGAAGCACATGCATTTATAATGGATAGGTAGGGGACAGGTGAGCCTGAAAGGAGCCACCCCTCCTTAAAGGTACAAATTCACACTGAACACCCAGGACATAGCACTATGGCAGCAAGGGCGTCAGTGTGTTGCCTGACCAATATATTCAAGGTACAAAAAGTGTCCACTGCCCCCACTGGAGGAAGAGGAGGGGTATCTCCTTCCAGGCTCACCTGTCCCCTATCTATCCATTATAAATGCATGTGCCTCCAATATGGAGGCTTTCAGTAGTTAGGGACTGCAGGAAACAGGGTGCCTTGGTGGGGCCTGTAGCTTACGCATGTATTTGCCAATGTGTGCAACTAAACCCCTGTTCTTAACACATATTGTTAGACCGGTCAATTCAGTTGGTCGCTGGTTGGTTGGTAAGTTTGTGCTTGGAAATCTCTTTATATTTGCTTAACATTAGGGATGAGCCGAACACCCCCGGGTTCGGTTCGAACCAGAACCTTCGAACGGACCGAAAGTTCGCGCGAATTTTCGAACCCTATACGTTATAATGGACGCGAACGTTCGAAATCAAAAGTGCTAATTACAACGGCCAATATGCATGTTAATGTCATAAAACAGGTTTGGGGACCCGGGTCCTGCCCCAGGGGACATATATCAATGCAAAAAGAACTTTTAAAAACTAACGTTTTTTCGGGAGCAGTCATTTTAATGATGCATAAAGTGAAAAAAAAAAAAAGTGACATTTTCCTTTAAATATGGTACCTGGGGGGTGTCCAAAGTATGCCTGTGAAGTGGCATGTGTTTCCCGTGTTTAGAACTGTCCTTGCACAAAATGACATTTGTAAAGGAAAAAAAGAAGCCATTTAAAACCACTTGCGGCTTTAGGTTTGATCTTAAGTAGAATCTGAACAGGTACATTATGAAGTGTAGCTCCATCCCAAAAAAATCTATTTTTAAGCTTTTTGGAGAACATAGGGAGGGGTTATCACCCCTGTAACATTTGCTGTCTTTGCACATCTGTTCAGAACATGTCACCTCACTTTCCGTCCCAATGACAAATGTTTTTGGAAAAGTGGGGTTTTAATTGAAACAAGGATTGGTGATAAAGTATCAGTAGAGAGGAGATACCTTTTTCCCAAATTAAATCTAACAGGATAGAATTTCCCTTCCTAGGGGTAGATTTCCTCTCACTTCCTGTTTTCTCTTTCCATTTGCAAGTAGGAGTCGTTTGTAAGTTGGATGTTTGAAAGTAGGGGCCTGGCGTATATACTCTGCAGAAATTTGCCCTATTAGATGTTGGTGTAGCCACAAGACTGGTGGGCACAGGAATGGGCCCTGCTGTGAGTTAATAGATCAAGATTTGTAATTGCATGCACCTGTTGAACAGGGCAGAAAAATTGGGGGTGGTGGTGGTGGTGGTGGTGGTGGTTTTGCCACAAGACTGTAAGCTCTCACAGTTACTCTTGGTGGGCGCAGGAATGGGCCCTGCTGTGAGTTATTAGATCAAGATTTGTAATTGCAAGCACCTGATGAACAGGGCAGAAAAATTGGGCCTTTGGCGGTGGTGGTGGACGGTGTTGCCACAAGACTGTAGGCCTCATAGTTACTCTTGGTGGGCGCAGGAATGGGCCCTGCTGTGAGTTATTAGATCAAGATTTGTAATTGCAAGCACCTGATGAACAGGGCAGAAAAATTGGGCCTTTGGCGGTGGTGGTGGTGGTGGACGGTGTTGCCACAAGACTGTAGGCTCTCACAGTTACTCTTGGTGGGCGCAGGAATGGGCCCTGCTGTGAGTTATTAGATCAAGATTTGTAATTGCAAGCACCTGATGAACAGGGCAGAAAAATTGGGCCTTTGGCGGTGGTGGTGGACGGTGTGCCACAAGACTGTAGGCCCTCATAGTTACTCTTGGTGGGCGCAGGAATGGGCCCTGCTGTGAGTTATTAGATCAAGATTTGTAATTGCAAGCACCTGATGAACAGGGCAGAAAAATTGGGCCTTTGGCACTGGTGGTGGTGCCACAAGACTGCAACCCGGCCCTCACAGTTACTCTTGGTGGGCGCAGCAATGGGCCCTGCTGTGAACTATTATTTCAAGATTTGTAAGTACCCGCCCCTGTTAAACAGGGGCTGAAAAATTGTGCCTTAGGCACTGGTGCTGGTGCCACAACACTGCAACCCCTCACAGAGACTGTACTTGGAGCACAGCAGTCACACGTGTTGCGAAGCATTTTTTTAAAAAATTGTAAGTACACGCCCCTGTTAAACAGGGGCTGAAAAATTGTGCCTTAGGCACTGGTGCTGGTGCCACAACACTGCAACCCGGCCCTCACAGATACTGTACTTGGAGCACAGCAGTCACACGTGTTGCGAAGCATTTTTTTAAAAAATTGTAAGTACACGCCCCTGTTAAACAGGGGCTGAAAAATTGTGCCTTAGGCACTGGTGCTGGTGCCACAACACTGCAACACGGCCCTCACAGAGACTGTACTTGGAGCACAGCAGTCACACGTGTTGCGAAGCATTTTTTTAAAAAAATTGTAAGTACACGCCCCTGTTAAACAGGGGCTGAAAAATTGTGCCTTAGGCACTGGTGCTGGTGCCACAACAATGCAACACGGCCCTCACAGAGACTGTACTTGGAGCACAGCAGTCACACGTGTTGCGAAGCATTTTTTTTAAAAAATTGTAAGTACACGCCCCTGTTAAACAGGGGCTGAAAAATTGTGCCTTAGGCACTGGTGCTGGTGGCATGGATCATTGAGGAGGAGGAAGAGGATAGTCAGTGAACATAAGAGGACAGTCACTCAGCATCAGCATAGGCAGTCTTGAAGGGATGTGACATTAAAAATTATTCGGTTATATCCGCCTCAGGTGCCTGGTAGCTGGTGGTGATCCAAGACTGATTCATTTTGATGAATGTCAGTCGATCAACCGAGGCGGTGGACAGGCGCACCCTATGATCAGTCACAAATCCTCCAGCAGCACTGAATGTGCGTTCGGAAAGAACGCTGGAGGCAGGACAGGCCAGTAGCTCAATTGCATACTGTGCAAGCTCTGGCCAGTGATCCATCCTCAGGACCCAGTAAGCCAGAGGATTTTCGGTGGGAAAGGTGTCCAAGTCTGACCTTGCCCCAAGGTATTCCTGCACCATGTATATCAGACGCTGGCGATGGTTGCTGGAACCGATCATACCTTGGGGCTGCGGACTAAAAAATTGTCTGAACGCATCGGTCAGACGTCCACCTTCCCCACCGCTCCTTCTGCCACTGACCGAAGCCTCAGCAACTCGTCGCCCAGGACCAGGAGTTTGTAGCCTCCCAGTTTCTGGGAACGCGTTGCACAGACCTTTCTGCAAGGCCTCCCTGAGATGTCTCATCCTCTGCTCCCTCTGCGACGGCAAGATAAGGTCCGCAACCTTACCCTTGTACCGCGGATCAAGGAGAGTGGCCAGCCAGTAATGGTCCCTCTCCTTGATCCGAAGAACACGAGGATCCTTCCGCAGGCTTTGCAGGATCAGGGAGGCCATGCAGCGTAGGTTAGCTGAGGCATTCGGTCCGGAGTCTTCTGGGTCACTGAGGATGACATGATCGCCAGCCACCTCCTCCCAGCCACGTACAAGTCCACTGGCTTGTTGGGACTGTACATCATCCCTAAAAGACTGCTGCTGCTGATGCTGAGTGCCAGGCTCCACCTCCATGCTCACACAATCCTCCTCCTCCTCCTCCTCCTCCTCCTCCTCCTCCTCTTCCTGTGTGATGGGTGGGACAGAAGGAACACTGTCCGGATAAAGGGGGCCTTGAGAGGCAAGGAAGTCCTCCTCTTCCTGCCTCTGTTCTGCCTCAAGTGCCCTGTCCATTATCCCACGCAGCGTATATGCTCCAACAGGTGGACAAGAGGGACAGTGTCACTGATGCATGCACTGTCACTGCTCACCATCCTCGTGGCCTCCTCAAATGGTGAGAGGACAGTGCATGCATCCCTGATCATGCTCCACTGACGTGGGGAAAAAAAACCAAGCTCCCCTGACCCTGTCCTGGTGCCGTAGTCGCAAAGGTACTCATTGATGGCCCTCTGCTGCGTGTGCAGTCGCTGCAGCATGGCCAACGTTGAGTTCCACCTGGTGGGCATGTCAGATATTAGGCGGTTCTTGGGCAGGTTCAGCTCCTTTTGCAGCTCAGTCAGCCGAGCACTGGCATTATAAGATCGGCGGAAATGCACACAGACTTTCCTGGCCTGCCTCAGGACATCCTGTAAGCCTGGGAACCTGCCCAAGAACCGCTGCACCACCAGGTTGAGGACGTGAGCCATGCAGGGCACATGGGTGAGCTGCCCCTGTCGCAGGGCGGAGAGGAGGTTGGTGCCATTGTCAGAAACGACCATTCCTGGCTTAAGCTGACGTGGCGTCAACCACCTCTCGGCCTGCCCCTGCAGAGCTGCCAGAACCTCTGGCCCAGTGTGGCTCCTGTCCCCCAAACACACCAGCGCAAGCACGGCATGGCATCTTTTTGCCTGCGTACTTGCGTAGCCCCTTGTACGCCTACGGAGCACCGCTGGTTCCAAGGACAGAGCACTGGAGGAAGAAGAAGAGGAGGGGGGGAGGAGGAGAGAGGTGTGTCACAACCAGTAGCAGTAGTCGCGTTTTGGAGGCGTGGTGGCGGAACAACCTCCAACACTACTGCACCTTGTCCTGCATCCCTCCCAGCTGCCAATAGAGTGACCCAATGGGCCGTGAAAGAAAGGTACCGTCCCTGTCCATGCCTGCTGGACCATGAGTCAGCGGTAATATGCACCTTACCGCTGACCGCCCTGTCCAGCGAGGCATGGACATTGCCCTCCACATGCCGGTAGAGAGACGGAATCGCCTTCCGCGAGAAAAAGTGGCGTTTGGGAACCTGCCACTGAGGAACCGCACATTGAACAAACTCACGGAAGGGGGCCGAGTCTACCAACTGAAAAGGCAGCAGTTGAAGTGCTAGCAATTTAGCAAGGCTAGCATTCAACCGCTGGGCATGTGGATGGCTGGGAGTGTACTTCTTTCTACGGTCCAGCAGCTGGGGCAGGGAAATTTGCCTGCTGCATTCGGACGTCGGTGTACTGCAAGTACTTGGTTGTGACACACCGAATTCTACACCTTCAGTCCTCTCAGAGCAGCTTTCAGAGAGGACTGAAGGTGTAGTGGGGATGGAGATCCCAGCTGAGGAGGAGCAAGGAGAGGTCCGCTTAGTTCTTTGGTGTGGGTCTTTTATGTGTGCCTGCCAACGAGCTGCATGGCAGGTCGCCATATGTCTGGTCATGCTTGTCGTGCCCAAGCGGCTGATGTTTTGGCCACGCGAGATACGCTTGAGACAAATATTGCAAATAGCAGTGGTGCGATCTGCTGCACTCGTCTCAAAAAAGGCCCACACCAAAGAACTTTTCTGATAACGTGCAGAGGCAGCGCCCTGCACAGGCGGAGCTCTGCGGTGTTGTACAGTTGCTGTGCTGGCCTCTACCTGGCCTCCAGGGGGCATCCTGCCTCGTTGGACATGTGACGCCGCATCCTCCTCCTCCTCGTCCTCCTCCTCATCCTCTCTCCCTTGAGGCACCCACGTGGAGTCAGTGACCTCATCATCCCCTCCCTCTTCACCACTAGAGCAAACCTGGCAGTAAGCTGCAGCTGGTGGAACTGTACTGCCAGATTCCTCAAGCTGGGTATCGTCATCCGAGCCTTCGAATCGTTGGGCATCCTCCTGGAGCATGTACCCAACACTGTGCTCAAAGAGTTCGGGGGACTCCTCAGGAGGACATGGTGGGTCTAGGGAAGGGGTGGCTGATGATGCTCTGTCAGTACCCTGAGCCTGGGTGTGAGAGGATGAGGAGGATGAGGAGGGCTTGGTCATCCATTCTACCAAGCCTTCAGCATGATGCGGCTCCACATGTCCAGCTGCCGAAAAAACAAAGACGCGCGTGTCCCATGGCCACGTGCTGATGACGATGCACGACCACGTCCACGTCCACGGCCACGTCCACTAGAAACAGAGCCTGCCTGCCCTGTGTTCTTGGCTCTGCACGCTCTGCCTCCCCTTGGCGGTCTTCCAGCCATTGTAGTCGGTAGTCCTGTGGGTGCTGCTGAGAAGAAAATAATAGGAGCTCTGTGTGATGCCACTAACACACTAGAAGTCCTATAGGTGCTTCTGCAAAGAAAATAGAGGAGCTCTGTGTGATGCCACTAACACACTAGAAGTCCTGTGGGTGCTTCTGCAAAGAAAATAGAGGAGCTCTGTGTGATGCCACTAACACACTAGAAGTCCTATGTGCTTCTGCAAAGAAAATAGAGGAGCTTGTGTGATGCCACTAACACACTAGAAGTCCTGTGGGTGCTGCTGCAAAGAAAATAGAGGAGCTCTGTGTGATGCCACTAACACACTAGAAGTCCTGTGGGTGCTTCTGCAAAGAAAATAGAGGAGCTCTGTGTGATGCCACTAACTAACACACTAGAAGTCCTGTGGGTGCTGCTGAGAAGAAAATATAGGAGCTCTGTGTGATGCCACTAACACACTAGAAGTCCTATGGGTGCTTCTGCAAAGAAAATAGAGGAGCTCTGTGTGATGCCACTAACACACTAGAAGTCCTGTGGGTGCTTCTGCAAAGAAAATAGAGGAGCTCTGTGTGATGCCACTAACACACTAGAAGTCCTGTGGGTGCTGCTGCGAAGAAAATAGAGGAGCTCTGTGTGATGCCACTAACACACTAGAAGTCCTGTGGGTGTTGCTGCAAAGAAAATAGAGGAGCTCTGTGTGATGCCACTAACACACTAGAAGTCCTGTGGGTGCTGCAAAGAAAATAGAGGAGCTCTGTGTGATGCCACTAACACACTAGAAGTCCTGTGGGTGCTTCTGCAAAGAAAATAGAGGAGCTCTGTGTGATGCCACTAACACACTAGAAGTCCTGTGGGTGCTTCTGCAAAGAAAATATAGGAGCTCTGTGTGATGCCACTAACACACTAGAAGTCCTGTGGGTGCTTCTGCAAAGAAAATAGAGGGCTCTGTGTGATGCCACTAACACACTAGAAGTCCTGTGGGTGCTTCTGCAAAGAAAATAGAGGAGCTCTGTGTGATGCCACTAACACACTAGAAGTCCTATGGGTGCTTCTGCAAAGAAAATAGAGGAGCTCTGTGTGTGTGATGCCACTAACACACTAGAAGTCCTGTGGGTGCTTCTGCAAAGAAAATATAGGAGCTCTGTGTGATGCCACTAACACACTAGAAGTCCTGTGGGTGCTTCTGCAAAGAAAATAGAGGAGCTCTGTGTGATGGCACTAACACACTACAAGTCCTATGGGTGCTTCTGTGAAGAAAATATAGGAGCTCTGTGTGATGCCCTAACACACTAGAAGTCCTATGGGTGCTTCTGCAAAGAAAATATAGGAGCTCTGTGTGATGCCACTAACACACTAGAAGTCCTATGGGTGCTTCTGCAAAGAAAATAGAGGGAGCTCTGTGTGATGGGACTAACACACTCAAGTCCTATAGGTGCTTCTGGGAAGAAAATATAGCTCTGTGTGTGTGTGTGATGGGACTAACACACTTCAAGTCCTATAGGTGCTTCTGGGAAGAAAAATATAGGAGCTCTGTGTGTGTAATGGGACTAACACACTGGAAGTCCTATAGGTGCTTCTGGGAACAAAATATAGCTCTGTGTGTGTGTGGGGACTAACACACTTCAAGTCCTATAGGTGCTTCTGGGAAGAAAATATAGGAGCTGTGTGTGTGATGGGACTAACACACTTCAAGTCCTATAGGTGCTTCTGGGAACAAAATATAGCTCTGTGTGTGTGTGTGATGGGACTAACACACTTCAAGTCCTATAGGTGCTTCTGGGAACAAAATATAGCTCTGTGTGTGTGTGATGGGACTAACACACTTCAAGTCCTATAGGTGCTTCTGGGAAGAAAATATAGCTCTGTGTGTGTGTGTGGGACTAACACACTTCAAGTCCTATAGGTGCTTCTGGGAACAAAATATAGCTCTGTGTGTGTGATGGGACTAACACACTTCAAGTCCTATAGGTGCTTCTGGGAACAAATATAGCTCTGTGTGTGTGATGGGACTAACACACTTCAAGTCCTATAGGTGCTTCTGGGAACAAAATATAGCTCTGTGTGTGTGTGGGACTAACACACTTCAAGTCCTATAGGTGCTTCTGGGAAGAAAATATAGCTCTGTGTGTGTGATGGGACTAACACACTTCAAGTCCTATAGGTGCTTCTGGGAACAAAATATAGCTCTGTGTGTGTGATGGGACTAACACACTTCAAGTCCTATAGGTGCTTCTGGGAACAAAATATAGCTCTGTGTGTGTGTGTGTGGGACTAACACACTTCAAGTCCTATAGGTGCTTCTGGGAAGAAAATATAGCTCTGTGTGTGTGATGGGACTAACACACTTCAAGTCCTATAGGTGCTTCTGGGAACAAAAATATAGCTCTGTGTGTGTGATGGGACTAACACACTTCAAGTCCTATAGGTGCTTCTGGGAACAAAATATAGCTCTGTGTGTGTGTGTGGGACTAACACACTTCAAGTCCTATAGGTGCTTCTGGGAACAAAATATAGCTCTGTGTGTGTGTGATGGGACTAACACACTTCAAGTCCTATAGGTGCTTCTGGGAACAAAATATATAGCTCTGTGTGTGTGATGGGACTAACACACTTCAAGTCCTATAGGTGCTTCTGGGAACAAAATATAGCTCTGTGTGTGTGATGGGACTAACACACTTCAAGTCCTATAGGTGCTTCTGGGAACAAAATATAGCTCTGTGTGTGTGATGGGACTAACACACTTCAAGTCCTATAGGTGCTTCTGGGAAGAAAATATAGCTCTGTGTGTGTGTGATGGGACTAACACACTTCAAGTCCTATAGGTGCTTCTGGGAACAAAATATAGCTCTGTGTGTGTGATGGGACTAACACACTTCAAGTCCTATAGGTGCTTCTGGGAACAAAATATAGCTCTGTGTGTGTGTGGGACTAACACACTTCAAGTCCTATAGGTGCTTCTGGGAACAAAATATAGCTCTGTGTGTGTGATGGGACTAACACACTTCAAGTCCTATAGGTGCTTCTGGGAACAAAATATAGCTCTGTGTGTGTGATGGGACTAACACACTTCAAGTCCTATAGGTGCTTCTGGGAAGAAAATATAGCTCTGTGTGTGTGTGGGACTAACACACTTCAAGTCCTATAGGTGCTTCTGGGAACAAAATATAGCTCTGTGTGTGTGATGGGACTAACACACTTCAAGTCCTATAGGTGCTTCTGGGAACAAAAATATAGCTCTGTGTGTGTGATGGGACTAACACACTTCAAGTCCTATAGGTGCTTCTGGGAACAAAATATAGCTCTGTGTGTGTGGGGACTAACACACTTCAAGTCCTATAGGTGCTTCTGGGAACAAAATATAGCTCTGTGTGTGTGATGGGACTAACACACTTCAAGTCCTATAGGTGCTTCTGGGAACAAAATATAGCTCTGTGTGTGTGATGGGACTAACACACTTCAAGTCCTATAGGTGCTTCTGGGAAGAAAATATAGCTCTGTGTGTGTGTGGGGACTATCTCACTTCAAGTCCTATAGGTGCTTCTGGGAACAAAATATAGCTCTGTGTGTGTGATGGGACTAACACACTTCAAGTCCTATAGGTGCTTCTGGGAACAAAATATAGCTCTGTGTGTGTGATGGGACTAACACACTTCAAGTCCTATAGGTGCTTCTGGGAACAAAATATAGCTCTGTGTGTGTGATGGGACTAACACACTTCAAGTCCTATAGGTGCTTCTGGGAACAAAATATAGCTCTGTGTGTGTGATGGGACTAACACACTTCAAGTCCTATAGGTGCTTCTGGGAAGAAATATATAGCTCTGTGTGTGTGATGGGACTAACACACTTCAAGTCCTATAGGTGCTTCTGGGAACAAAATATAGCTCTGTGTGTGTGATGGGACTAACACACTTCAAGTCCTATAGGTGCTTCTGGGAAGAAAATATAGCTCTGTGTGTGTGATGGGACTAACACACACTTCAAGTCCTATAGGTGCTTCTGGGAACAAAATATAGCTCTGTGTGTGTGTGATGGGACTAACACACTTCAAGTCCTATAGGTGCTTCTGGGAACAAAATATAGCTCTGTGTGTGTGATGGGACTAACACACTTCAAGTCCTATAGGTGCTTCTGGGAACAAAATATAGCTCTGTGTGTGTGATGGGACTAACACACTTCAAGTCCTATAGGTGCTTCTGGGAACAAAATATAGCTCTGTGTGTGTGATGGGACTAACACACTTCAAGTCCTATAGGTGCTTCTGGGAAGAAAATATAGCTCTGTGTGTGTGATGGGACTAACACACTTCAAGTCCTATAGGTGCTTCTGGGAACAAAATATAGCTCTGTGTGTGTAATGGGACTAACACACTTCAAGTCCTATAGGTGCTTCTGGGAACAAAATATAGGTGCTCTGTGTGTGTGATGGGACTAACACACTTCAAGTCCTATAGGTGCTTCTGGGAAGAAAATATAGCTCTGTGTGTGTGTAATGGGACTAACACACTTCAAGTCCTATAGGTGCTTCTGGGAACAAAATATAGCTCTGTGTGTGTGATGGGACTAACACACTTCAAGTCCTATAGGTGCTTCTGGGAACAAAATATAGCTCTGTGTGTGAATGGGACTAACACACTTCAAGTCCTATAGGTGCTTCTGGGAAGAAAATATAGCTCTGTGTGTGTGATGGGACTAACACACTTCAAGTCCTATAGGTGCTTCTGGGAAGAAAATATAGCTCTGTGTGTGTGATGGGACTAACACACTTCAAGTCCTATAGGTGCTTCTGGGAACAAAATATAGGAGCTCTTCCTTCCTGGGACTAACACACTTCAAGTCCTATAGGTGCTTCTGGGAACAAAATATAGGAGCTCTGCCTGCCTGGACCACACTACAAGTCCTACACTACAAGTCCTATAGGTGCTTCTGGTAACAAAATATAGGAGCTCTGGCTTCCTGCCACTAACACACTACAAGTCCTATAGGTGCTTCTGGTAACAAAATATAGGAGCTCTGCCTGCCTGCCACTAACACACTACAAGTCCTATAGGTGCTTCTGGTAACAAAATATAGGAGCTCTGCCTGCCTGCCACGAACACACTACAAGTCCTATAGGTGCTTCTGGGTAACAAAATATAGGAGCTCTGCCTGCCTGCCACGAACACACTACAAGTCCTATAGGTGCTTCTGGTAACAAAATATAGGAGCTCTGCCTGCCTGCCACGAACACACTACAAGTCCTATAGGTGCTTCTGGTAACAAAATATAGGAGCTCTGCCTGCCTGCCACGAGCACACTACAAGCCCCTCTTTGTCAATCAATCTTTGTAACTGAATCTATCTAACTCAATCTCTGTAAGTGAATCTCTCTAACTATCTATCTAAATGCAGCAGAGTGTCACAGAATCAGCCTGCTCAATCTGCGCCGGAACAGCATGTGACCGGCGCAGACGGCGTGGCGGCGTTTTATAGGGGGGGGGCGTGTACTACAGCCCCTGAGCTGTAATTGGCTACAGGCGTCCTGCCTGTAGCCAATTATGGCTCTTCGAGTTTCCGGGGCTGTGATTGGCCAAGCATGCGGGGTCACAGTGCATGCTTGGCCAATCATCAGCCAGCAATGCACTGCGTCGGCCGCGCCGGCCGCAATGCATTGCGGGGCCGCTCGCATCACACGAACGTGATGCGAGCGGCCAAAATAGTTCTGGGCTCGCCGAGCGAGCGAACGCCCGGTGCTCGATGCGAACGTGGGTTCGCATCGAGCACCGGGCCCATCCTCATTGTTCCATTTTGGATGTAACTCTCCTTACCAAATGGTACAAATTTTATCAAGGGGCAAACTACCCCCACTATTCCCAAACCAACTAAGACATTCACACATGCTATCCAAATGGCTGGCCCATCCACAGCTTAAGTCTGTCACTCATTTACCACATTTACATTTACCACATACCTGTCAAATTAGCAGGCCCTGGTTGGAAAAAGGGAATATTGGCGGGGAGAAAAATCAAAGATACTGGGAGAAATAAAATTATCCAGCTCAAGGACAGACTCACCGCCACCAGCATGTACCCGGGGTTCAAAAACAATGCAACAGGGTGATGGAAAGTAGCCCAAAGCTGCTGGGGGAATAAAGGAAAGAATCCTCTAAAGGGGCCCCCAAGAAGACACAACTCATGGATATGAATTGGGCCAACTACAGGGGTCTGCAGGATTGGGGTGAAAACGGGAGAGACTCCATTAATGGGGAAGTGTCCACCAACACACACCTAGGCTCACTAAAGGGGCCCAGGGGGGTTTTTTGGTGGGGGGGTTGGGGGTTTGGGGGGGTGGGGGGGGGGGGGGCCAGGGGGGGTTTTTTGGTGACAAGCAATTCCCCAAGTGAGAACAAAAACCACTGGCAACATGGCTCACTGACGGACCGAAAATTATCAGTCCAAACATGAGCCTAAAACAGCCTCAGGGGATCGGATTGCATCCCCCCCCGGGGGAAAAGTGTCCCAGGGGGGAGGTCCAAGTGTCCCCCCCCCCCCACTCCCCCCCATGAAGCTGGAAAAATGGGGGGGTATTTGGAAAAAGGGGGGGTATTTTTAAACACATATCATCCCATGAGGCTGGGATGCCAGGTAGAGAGAATAAAGGAAAAATTTCTACCCAAGACATCTACAAAAAATCCCCGGGGTTCGAGTCTTCATGGGTTAGCAACACCATTTACAAATGAATAAGCAAATAATAAATAACAGAAAACAACCCCAATGAAAATTAATGTTTATATCCTGGTACAAGGGGGGTAACTAATGTGCTCAACCAATATAGATAGAAATATTAAAAATAATAAATATAAAGGGAAAAACGGCAGGCTCCTGAAAAACGTCAGGCTCTTGGAAAATGGGGGGGTTTTGGAAAATGACAGGCTCTTGGGAAACGGCAGGCTCTTAAAAAACAGAAGGCCCATGAACAACAGTGGGCCCTTGAAATACAGCAGGCCCTTAAAATACAGCGGGCAATTGAAGAACAGTGGGCCCTTGAAATACAGCGGGCCTTTGAAGAACTGCGGGCCCTTGAAGAACAGCGGGCCCTTGGAGAACAGCGGGCTCTTGAAGAACAGCAGGCTCTAGAAAAACTGCAGACCCATGAAGAACAGCAGGCCCTTGAACAGCAGGCCCTTGAAGAACAGTGGGCCCTTGAAGAAATTGAAAAACAGCGGGCCCTTAAAGAACAGCAGGCCCTTGAACGATGGGCCCTTGAACAGCAGGCCCTTGAACAGCAGGCCCTTGAAAATCAGGCCCTTGAACAGTGGGCTCTTGAAGAAATTGAAAAACAGCGGGCCCTTAAAGAACAGCAGGCCCTTGAACAGCGGGATCTTAAAGAAATTGAAAAACGTCAGGCCCTTGAAGAAAAACGGGCTCTTGAAGAACAGCGGGCTCTTGAAGAACGGAAGGCTCTTATAGAACGGCAGGCTCTTGAAAAACGTCAGGCTCTTGGAAAATGGCAGGCTCTTGGGAAACGGCAGGCTCTTGAAAAACAGCAGGCCCATGAACAACAGTGGGCCCTTGAAATACAGCAGGCCCTTAAAATACAGCGGGCAATTAAAGAACAGTGGGCCCTTGAAGAACTGTGGGCCTTTGAAGAACAGCTGGCCCTTGAAATACAGCGAGCTCTTGAAAAACTGCGGGCTCTTGTACAACAGCGGGAACTTGAAATACAGTGGGCCCTTAAAGAACTGCGGGCTCTTGTAGAACAGCGGGCCCTTGAAGAACAGCGGGCTCTTGAAGAACAGCAGGCTCTAGAAAAACGGCAGACCCATGAAGAACAGCAGGCCCTTGAATAGCAGGCCCTTGAAGAACAGTGGGCCCTTGAAGAAATTGAAAAACAGCGGGCCCTTAAAGAACAGCAGGCCCTTGAAGAACAGCAGGCCCTTAAACGATGGGCCCTTGAACAGCAGGCCCTTGAAAATCAGGCCCTTGAACAGTGGGCTCTTGAAGAAATTGAAAAACAGCGGGCCCTTAAAGAACAGCAGGCCCTTGAACAGCGGGCTCTTGAAGAAATTGAAAAACAGCGGGGCTTTGGACTACGGGCCCTTCAACAGCGGTCCCTTGAAAGATGGCAGGCCCATAAAAAACAGCAGGCCCTTGAAATTGAGCGGGCCCTTCAACAGTGGGCCCTTGAAAGACAGCAGGCCCTTGAAAAACAGCAGGCCATTAAAGAACAGCAAGTTCTTGAAAATAAGCAGGCCCTTGAACAGCGGGCCCTTTAAAGAAAGCAGTCCCTTGAAGAACATAGGGAGCGGGCCCTTAAAGAACAGTGGGAGCGGGCCTTTGAAAAACGGCAGGCTCTTGCAAAACAGTTGGCTCTTGAAAATAAGTCGGTCCTTGAACAGCGGGCTCTTGAAAAACAGCAGGCCCTTGAAGAAAAGCAGGCCCTTGAAGAACAGTGGGAGCGAGCCTTTGAAAAACGGCAGGCCCTTGAAGAAAAACGGGCTCTTGAAGAACAGCGGGCTCTTGAAGAACGGAAGGCTCTTATAGAACGGCAGGCTCTTGAAAAATGTCAGGCTCTTGGAAAATGGCAGGCTCTTGGGAAACGGCAGGCTCCTGGGAAACGACAGGCTCTTGAAAAACAGCAGGCTCTTGAAAAACAGCAGGCCCATGAAGAACAGTGGGCCCTTGAAATACAGCAGGCCCTTAAAATACAGCGGGCCCTTGAAGAACAGCGGGCCCTTGAAGAACAGCGGGCCCTTGGAGAACAGCTGGCCCTTGAAATACAGCAAGCTCTTGAAAAACTGCGGGCTATTGTACAACAGCGGGACCTTGAAATACAGTGGGCCCTTAAAGAACTGCGGGCTCTTGTAGAACAGCGGGCCTTTGAAGAACAGCGGGCTCTTGAAGAACAGCAGGCTCTAGAAAAACGGAAGACCCATGAAGAACAGCAGGCCCTTAAACAGCAGGCCCTTGAACAGCAGGCCCTTGAAGAACAGTGGGCCCTTGAACAAATTGAAAAACAGCGGGCCCTTAAAGAACAGAAGGCCCTTGAATAACAGCAGGCCCTTGAACGATGGGCCCTTGAATGATGGGCCCTTGAACAGCAGGCCCTTGAAAATCAGGCCCTTGAACAGCGGGCTCTTGAAGAACGGAAGGCTCTTATAGAACGGCAGGCTCTTGAAAAATGTCAGGCTCTTGGAAAATGGCAGGCTCTTGGGAAACGGCAGGCTCTTGAAAAACAGCAGGCCCATGAACAACAGTGGGCCCTTGAAATACAGCAGGCCCTTAAAATACAGCGGGCAATTGAAGAACAGTGGGCCCTTGAAATACAGCGGGCCCTTGAAGAACATCGGGCCCTTGAAGAACAGCGGGCCCTTGGAGAACAGCCGGCCCCTTTGAAATACAGCGAGCTCTTGAAAAACTGCGGGCTCTTGTAGAACAGCAGGCCCTTGAAGAACAGCGGGCTCTTGAAGAACAGCAGGCTCTAGAAAAACTGCAGACCCATGAAGAACAGCAGACCCTTGAACAGCAGGCCCTTGAAGAACAGGGGGCCCTTGAAGAAATTGAAAAACAGCGGGCCCTTAAAGAACAGCAGGCCCTTGAACGATGGGCCCTTGAACAGCAGGCCCTTGAAAATCAGGCCCTTGAACAGTGGGCTCTTGAAGAAATTGAAAAACAGCGGGCCCTTAAAGAACAGCAGGCCCTTGAACAGCGGGCTCTTCCAGAAATTGAAAAACGGCAGGCCCTTGAAGAAAAACGGGCTCTTGAAGAACAGCGGGCTCTTGAAGAACGGAAGGCTCTTATAGAACGGCAGGCTCTTGAAAAACGTCAGGCTCTTGGAAAATGGCAGGCTCTTGGGAAACGGCAGGCTCTTCAAAAACAGCAGGCCCATGAACAACAGTGGGCCCTTGAAATACAGCAGGCCCTTAAAATACAGCGGGCAATTGAAGAACAGTGGGCCCTTAAAATACAGCGGGCCCTTGAAGAACAGTGGGCCCTTGAAGAACAGCGGGCCCTTGGAGAACAGCTGGCCCTTGAAATACAGCGAGCTCTTGAAAAACTGCGAGCTCTTGTACAACAGCGGGACCTTGAAATACAGTGGGCCCTTAAAGGACTGCGGGCTCTTGTAGAACAGCGGGCCCTTGAAGAACAGCGGGCTCTTGAAGAACAGCAGGCTCTAGAAAAATGGCAGACCCATGAAGAACAGCAGGCCCTTTAACAGCAGGCCCTTGAACAGCAGGCCCTTGAAGAACAGTGGGCCCTTGAAGAAATTGAAAAACAGCGGGCCCTTAAAGAACAGCAGGCCCTTGAAGAACCGCAGGCCCTTGAACAGCAGGCCCTTGAAAAACAGCAGGCCCTTGAACAGTGGGCCCTTGAAATACAGCAGGCCCTTAAATTTTCAGCGGGCAATTGAAGAACAGCGGGCCCTTGAAGAACTGCGGGCCCTTGAAGAACAGCGGGCCCTTGGAGAACAGCTGGCCCTTGAACTACAGAGAGCTCTTGAAAAACTGCGGGCTCTTGTACAACAGCGGGACCTTGAAATACAGTGGGCCCTTAAAGAACTGCGGGCTCTTGTAGAACAGCGGGCCCTTGAAGAACAGCGGGCTCTTGAAGAACAGCAGGCTCTAGAAAAACAGCAGACCCATGAAGAACAGCAGGCCCTTTAACAGCAGGCCCTTGAACAGCAGGCCCTTGAAGTACAGTGGGCCCTTAAAGAACTGCGGGCTCTTGTAGAACAGCGGGCCCTTGAAGAACAGCGGGCTCTTGAAGAACAGCAGGCTCTAGAAAAACAGCAGACCCATGAAGAACAGCAGGCCCTTTAACAGCAGGCCCTTGAACAGCAGGCCCTTGAAGAACAGTGGGCCCTTGAAGAAATTAAAAAACAGCGGGCCCTTAAAGAACAGCAGGCCCTTGAAGAACAGCAGGCCCTTGAACAGCGGTCCCTTGAAAGATGGCAGGCCCATAAAAAACAGCAGGCCCTTGAAATTGAGCGGGCCCTTCAACAGTGGGCCCTTGAAAGACAGCAGGCACTTGAAAAACAGCAGGCCATTAAAGAACAGCAAGTTCTTGAAAATAGGCGGGCCCTTGAACAGCGGGCCCTTGAAAGACAGCAGTCCCTTGAAGAACAGTGGGAGCGGGCCCTTAAAGAACAGTGGGAGCGGGCCTTTGAAAAACGGCAGGCTCTTGCAAAACAGTTGGCTCTTGAAAATAAGTTGGTCCTTGAACAGCGGGCTCTTGAAAAACAGCAGGCCCTTGAAGAAAAGCAGGCCCTTGGAGAACAGTGGGAGCAAGCCTTTGAAAAGCGGCAGGCCCTTGAAGAAAAACGGGCTCTTGTAGAACAGCGGGCTCTTGAAGAACGGAAGGCTCTTATAGAACGGCAGGCTCTTGAAAAATGTCAGGCTCTTGGAAAATGGCAGGCTCTTGGGAAACATCAGGCTCTTGGGAAACATCCGGCCCCTTTGAAATACAGCGAGCTCTTGAAAAACTGCAAGCTCTTGTAGAACAGCAGGCCCTTGAAGAACAGCAGGCTCTTGAAGAACAGCAGGCTCTAGAAAAACTGCAGACCCATGAAGAACAGCAGACCCTTGAACAGAAGGCCCTTGAAGAACAGTGGGCCCTTGAAGAAATTGAAAAACAGCGGGCCCTTAAAGAACAGCAGGCCCTTGAACGATGTGCCCTTGAACAGCAGGCCCTTGAACAGCAGGCCCTTGAAAATCAGGCCCTTGAACAGTGGACACAGTGAAATTGAAAAACAGCGGGCCCTTAAAGAACAGCAGGCCCTTGAACAGCGAGCTCTTCAAGAAATTGAAAAACGGCAGGCCCTTGAAGAAAAACGGGCTCTTGAAGAACAACGGGCTCTTGAAGAACGGAAGGCTCTTATAGAACGGCAGGCTCTTGAAAAACGTCAGGCTCTTGGAAAATGGCAGGCTCTTGGGAAACGGCAGGCTCTTGAAAAACAGCAGGCCCATGAACAACAGTGGGCCCTTGAAATACAGCAGGCCCTTAAAATACAGCGGGCAATTGAAGAACAGTGGGCACCTTGAAGAACTGCGGGCCCTTGAAGAACAGCGGGCCCTTGAAGAACAGCGGGCCCTTGAAGAACAGCGGGCCCTTGGAGAACAGCTGGCCCTTGAAATACAGCGAGCTCTTGAAAAACTGCGGGCTCTTGTACAACAGCGGGACCTTGAAATACAGTGGGCTCTTGAAGAACAGCAGGCTCTAGAAAAACGGCAGACCCATGAAGAACAGCAGGCCCTTTAACAGCAGGCCCTTGAACAGCAGGCCCTTGAAGAACAGTGGGCCCTTGAAGAAATTGAAAAACAGCGGGCCCTTAAAGAACAGCAGGCCCTTGAAGAACAGCAGGCCCTTGAACAGCAGGCCCTTGAACAGCAGGCCCTTGAACAGCAGGCCCTTGAACAGTGGGCTCTTGAAGAAATTGAAAAACAGCGGGCCCTTAAAGAACAGCAGGCCCTTGAACAGTGGGCTCTTGAAGAAATTGAAAAACAGCGGGCCTTTGAACTACTGGCCCTTCAACAGCGGTCCCTTGAAAGATGGCAGGCCCATAAAAAACAGCAGGCCCTTGAAATTGAGTGGGCCCTTCAACAGTGGGCCCTTGAAAGACAGCAGGCCATTAAAGAACAGCAAGTTCTTGAAAATAAGCAGGCCCTTGAACAGCGGGCCCTTGAAAGACAGCAGTCTCTTGAAGAACAGTGGGAGCGGTCCCTTAAAGAACAGTGGGAGCGGGCCTTTGAAAAACGGCAGGCTCTTGCAAAACAGTTGGCTCTTGAAAATAAGTCGGTCCTTGAACAGCGGGCTCTTGAAAAACAGCAGGCTCTTGAAGAAAAGCAGGCCCTTGGAGAACAGTGGGAGCTAGCCTTTGAAAAACGGCAGGCCCTTGAAGAAAAACGGGCTCTTGTAGAACAGCGGGCTCTTGAAGAACGGAAGGCTCTTATAGAACGGCAGGCTCTTGAAAAATGTCAGGCTCTTGGAAAATGGCAGGCTCTTGGGAAACGGCAGGCTCTTGAAAAACAGCAGGCCCATGAACAACAGTGGGCCCTTGAAATACAGCAGGCCCTTAAAATACAGCGGGCAATTGAAGAACAGTGGGCCCTTGAAATACAGCGGGCCCTTGAAGAACTGCGGGCCCTTGAAGAACTGCAGGCCCTTGAAGAACAGCGGGCCCTTGGAGAACAGCCGGCCCATTTGAAATACAGCGAGCTCTTGAAAAACTGCGGGCTCTTGTACAACAGCGGGACCTTAAAATACAGTGGGCCCTTAAAGAACAGCGGGCTCTTGAAGAACAGCAGGCTCTAGAAAAACTGCAGACCCATGAAGAACAGCAGACCCTTGAACAGCAGGCCCTTGAAGAACAGTGGGCCCTTGAAGAAATTGAAAAACAGCGGGCCCTTAAAGAACAGCAGGCCCTTGAAGAACAGCAGGCCCTTGAACGATGGGCCCTTGAACGATGGGCCCTTGAACAGCAGGCCCTTGAAAATCAGGCTCTTGAACAGTGGGCTCTTGAAGAAATTGAAAAACAGCGGGCCCTTAAAGAACAGCAGGCCCTTGAACAGCGGGCTCTTCAAGAAATTGAAAAACGTCAGGCCCTTGAAGAAAAATGGGCTCTTGTACAACAGCGGGACCTTGAAATACAGTGGGCCCTTAAAGAACTGCGGGCTCTTGTAGAACAGCGGGCCCTTGAAGAACAGCGGGCTCTTGAAGAACAGCAGGCTCTAGAAAAACGGCAGACCCATGAAGAACAGCAGGTCCTTGAACAGCAGGCCCTTGAAGAACAGTGGGCCCTTGAAGAAATTGAAAAACAGAGGGCCCTTAAAGAACAGCAGGCCCTTGAAGAAAAGCCGGCCCTTGAACGATGGGCCCTTGAACGATGGGCCCTTGAACAGCAGGCCCTTGAAAATCAGGCCCTTGAAAAGTGGGCTCTTGAAGAAATAGAAAAACAGCGGGCCCTTAAAGAACAGCAGGCCCTTGAACAGCGGGCTCTTCAAGAAATTGAAAAACGGCAGGCCCCTTAAGAAAAACGGGCTCTTGAAGAACAGCGGGCTCTTGAAGGACGGAAGGCTCTTATAGAACGGCAGGCTCTTGAAAAACTTCAGGCTCTTGGAAAATGGCAGGCTCTTGGGAAACGGCAGGCTCTTGAAAAACAGCAGGCCCATGAACAACAGTGGGCCCTTGAAATACAGCAGGCCCTTAAAATACAGCGGGCAATTGAAGAACAGCAGGCCCTTTAATAACTGCGGGCCCTTGAAAAACAGTGGGCCCTTGAAGAACAGCGGGCCCTTGGAGAACAGCTGGCCCTTGAAATACAGCGAGCTCTTGAAAAACTGCGGGCTCTTGTACAACAGCGGGACCTTGAAATACAGTGGGCCCTTAAAGAACTGCGGGCTCTTGTAGAACAGCGGGCCCTTGAAGAACAGCGGGCTCTTGAAGAACAGCAGGCTCTAGAAAAACGGCAGACCCATGAAGAACAGCAGGCCCTTTAACAGCAGGCCCTTGAACAGCAGGCCCTTGAACAGCAGGCCCTTGAAGAAATTGAAAAACAGCGGGCCCTTAAAGAACAGCAGGCCCTTGAAGAACCGCAGGCCCTTGAACAGCAGGCCCTTGAAAATCAGGCCCTTGAACAACAGTGGGCCCTTGAAATACAGCAGGCCCTTAAATTTACAGCGGGCAATTGAAGAACAGCGGGCCCTTGAAGAACTGCGGGCCCTTGAAGAACAGCAGGCTCTAGAAAAACTGCAGACCAATGAAGAACAGCAGGCCCTTTAACAGCAGGCCCTTGAACAGCAGGCCCTTGAACAGCAGGCCCTTGAAGAACAGTGGGCCCTTGAAGAAATTGAAAAACAGCGGGCCCTTAAAGAACAGCAGGCCCTTGAAGAACAGCAGGCCCTTGAACAGCAGGCCCTTGAACAGCAGGCCCTTGAAAATCAGGCCCTTGAACAGTGGGCTCTTGAAGAAATTGAAAAACAACAGGCCCTTAAAGAACAGCAGGCCCTTGAACAGCGGGCTCTTGAAGAAATTGAAAAACAGCGGGCCTTTGAACTACGGGCCCTTCAACAGCGGTCCCTTGAAAGATGGAAGGCCCATAAAAAACAGCAGGCCCTTGAAAATCAGGCCCTTGAAAAACAGCGGGCTCTTGAAGAAATAGAAAAACAGCGGGCCCTTAAAGAACAGCAGGCCCTTGAACAGTGGGCTCTTCAAGAAATTGAAAAACGGCAGGCCCTTGAAGAAAAACGGGCTCTTGAAGAACAGCGGGCTCTTGAAGAACAGCGGGCTCTTGAAGAACGGAAGGCTCTTATAGAACGGCAGGCTCTTGAAAAACTTCAGGCTCTTGGAAAATGGCAGGCTCTTGGGAAACGGCAGGCTCTTGAAAAACAGCAGGCCCATGAACAACAGTGGGCCCTTGAAATACAGCAGGCCCTTAAAATACAGCGGGCAATTGAAGAACAGCAGGCCCTTTAATAACTGCGGGCCCTTGAAAAACAGTGGGCCCTTGAAGAACAGCGGGTCCTTGGAGAACAGCTGGCCCTTGAAATACAGCGAGCTCTTGAAAAACTGCGGGCTCTTGTAGAACAGCGGGCCCTTGAAGAACAGCGGGCTCTTGAAGAACAGCAGGCTCTAGAAAAACTGCAGACCCATGAAGAACAGCAGGCCCTTTAACAGCAGGCCCTTGAACAGCAGGCCCTTGAACAGCAGGCCCTTGAAGAACAGTGGGCCCTTGAAGAAATTGAAAAACAGCGGGCCCTTAAAGAACAGCAGGCCCTTGAAGAACAGCAGGCACTTGAACAGCAGGCCCTTGAACAGCAGGCCCTTGAACAGCAGGCACTTGAACAGCAGGCCCTTGAAAATCAGGCCCTTGAACAGTGGGCTCTTGAAGAAATTGAAAAACAACAGGCCCTTAAAGAACAGCAGGCCCTTGAACAGCGGGCTCTTGAAGAAATTGAAAAACAGCGGGCCTTTGAACTACGGGCCCTTCAACAGCGGTCCCTTGAAAGATGGCAGGCCCATAAAAAACAGCAGGCCCTTGAAATTGAGCGGGCCCTTCAACATTGGGCCCTTGAAAGACAGCAGGCCCTTGAAAAATAGCAGGCCATTAAAGAACAGCAAGTTCTTGAAAATAAGCGGGTCCTTGAACAGCGGGCCCTTGAAAGACAGCAGTCCCTTGAAGAACAGTGGGAGCGGGCCCTTAAAGAACAGTGGGAGCAGGCCTTTGAAAAACGTCAGGCTCTTGCAAAACAGTTGGCTCTTGAAAATAAGTCAGTCCTTGAACAGCGTGCTCTTGAAAAACAGCAGGCCCTTGAAGAAAAGCAGGCCCTTGGAGAACAGTGGGAGCGAGCCTTTGAAAAACGGCAGGCCCTTGAAGAAAAACGGGCTCTTGTAGAACAGCGGGCTCTTTAAGAACGGAAGGCTCTTAAAGAACCGCAAGCTCTTGAAAAATGTCAGGCTCTTGGAAAATGGCAGGCTCTTGGGAAACGGCAGGCTCTTGAAAAACAGCAGGCCCATAAACAACAGTGGGCCCTTGAAATACAGCAGGCCCTTAAAATACAGCGGGCAATTGAACAACAGTGGGCCCTTGAAATACAGCGGGCCCTTGAAGAACTGCGGGCCCTTGAAGAACTGCAGGCCCTTGAAGAACTGCGGGCCCTTGAAGAACAGCGGGCCCTTGGAGAACAGCGGGCTCTTGAAGAACAGCAGGCTCTAGAAAAACAGCGGGCCCTTAAAGAACTGCCCTTGAAGAACAGCGGGCCCTTGAACAGCAGGCCCTTGAAGAACAGTGGGCCCTTGAAGAAATTGAAAAACAGCAGGCCCTTAAAGAACAGCAGGCCCTTGAACAATGGGCCCTTGAACAGCAGGCCCTTGAAAATCAGGCCCTTAAACAGTGGGCTCTTGAAGAAATTGAAAAACAGCGGGCCCTTAAAGAACAGCAGGCCCTTGAACAGCGGGCTCTTAAAGAAATTGAAAAACGTCAGGCCCTTGAAGAAAAACGGGCTCTTGAAGAACAGCGGGCTCTTGAAGAACGGAAGGCTCTTATAGAACGGCAGGCTCTTGAAAAACATCAGGCTCTTGGAAAATGGCAGGCTCTTGGGAAACGGCAGGCTCTTGAAAAACAGCAGGCCCATGAACAACAGTGGGCCCTTGAAATACAACAGGCCCTTAAAATACAGCGGGCAATTGAAGAACAGTGGGCCCTTGAAATACAGTGGGCCCTTGAAGAACTGCGGGCCCTTGAAGAACAGCGGGCCCTTGAAGAACAGTGGGCCCTTGGAGAACAGCTGGCCCTTGAAATACAGCGAGTTCTTGAAAAACTGCGGGCTCTTGTACAACAGCGGGACCTTGAAATACAGTGGGCCCTTAAAGAACTGCGGGCTCTTGTAGAACAGCGGGCCCTTGAAGAACAGCGGGCTCTTGAAGAACAGCAGGCTCTAGAAAAACGGCAGACCCATGAAGAACAGCAGGCCCTTGAACAGCAGGCCCTTGAAGAACAGTGGGCCCTTGAAGAAATTGAAAAACAGCGGGCCCTTAAAGAACAGCAGGCCCTTGAAGAACAGCAGGCCCTTGAACGATGGGCCCTTGAACAGCAGGCCCTTGAAAATCAGGCCCTTGAACAGTGGGCTCTTGAAGAAATTGAAAAACAGCGGGCCCTTAAAGAACAACAGGCCCTTGAACAGCGGGCTCTTGAAGAAATTGAAAAACAGTGGGCCCTTGAACTACGGGCCCTTCAACAGCGGTCCCTTGAAAGATGGCAGGCCCATAAAAACAGCAGGCCCTTTAAATTGAGCGGGCTCTTCAACAGTGGGCCCTTGAAAGACAGCAGGCCCTTGAAAAACAGCAGGCCATTAAAGAACAGCAAGTTCTTGAAAATAAGCGGGCCCTTGAACAGCGGGCCCTTGAAAGACAGCAGTCCCTTGAAGAACAGTGGGAGCGGGCCCTTAAAGAACAGTGGGAGCGGGCCTTTGAAAAACGGCAGGCTCTTGCAAAACAGTTGGCTCTTGAAAATAAGTCGGTCCTTGAACAGCGGGCTCTTAAAAAACAGCAGGCCCTTGAAGAAAAGCAGGCCCTTGCAGAACAGTGGGAGCGAGCCTTTGAAAAATGGCAGGCCCTTTAAGAAAAACGGGCTCTTGAAGAACAGCGGGCTCTTGAAGAACGGAAGGCTCTTATAGATTGGCAGGCTCTTGGAAAATGGCAGGCTCTTGGGAAACGACAGGCTCCTGGGAAACGGCAGGCTCCTGGGAAACGGCAGGCTCTTGAAATACAGCAGGCCCATGAACAACAGTTGGCCCTTGAAATACAGCGGGCCCTTGAAGAACTGCGGGCCCTTGAAGAACAGCGGGCCCTTGAAGAACAGCGGGCCCTTGGAGAACAGCTGGCCCTTGAAATACAGCGAGCTCTTGAAAAACTGCGGGCTCTTGTACAACAGCGGGACCTTGAAATACAGTGGGCCCTTAAAGAACTGTGGGCTCTTGTAGAACAGCGGGCCCTTGACGAACAGCGGGCTCTTGAAGAACAGCAGGCTCTAGAAAAACGGCAGACCCATGAAGAACAGCAGGCCCTTTAACAGCAGGCCCTTGAACAGCAGGCCCTTGAAGAACAGTGGGCCCTTGAAGAAATTGAAAAACAGCGGGCCCTTAAAGAACAGCAGGCCCTTGAACAGCAGGCCCTTGAAAATCAGGCCCTTGAACAGTGGGCTCTTGAAGAAATTGAAAAACAGCGGGCCCTTAAAGAACAGCAGGCCCTTGAACAGCGGGCTCTTGAAGAAATTGAAAAACAGCGGGCCTTTGAACTACTGGCCCTTCAACAGCGGTCCCTTGAAAGATGGCAGGCCCATAAAAAACAGCAGGCCCTTGAAATTGAGTGGGCCCTTCAACAGTGGGCCCTTGAAAGACAGCAGGCCCTTGAAAAACAGCAGGCCATTAAAGAACAGCAAGTTCTTGAAAATAAGCGGGCCCTTGAAAGACAGCAGTCCCTTGAAGAACAGTGGGAGCGGGCCCTTAAAGAACAGTGGGAGTGGGCCTTTGAAAAACGGCAGGCTCTTGCAAAACAGTTGGCTCTTGAAAATAAGTCGGTCCTTGAACAGCGGGCTCTTGAAAAACAGCAGGCCCTTGAAGAAAAGCAGGCCCTTGGAGAACAGTGGGAGCGAGCCTTTGAAAAACGGCAGGCCCTTGAAGAAAAACGGGCTCTTGTAGAACAGCGGGCTCTTGAAGAACGGAAGGCTCTTATAGAACGGCAGGCTCTTGAAAAATGTCAGGCTCTTGGAAAATGGCAGGCTCTTGAAAAACAGCAGGCCCATGAACAACAGTGGGCCCTTGAAATACAGCAGGCCCTTAAAATACAGCGGGCAATTGAAGAACAGTGGGCCCTTGAAATACAGCGGGCCCATGAAGAACTGCGGGCCCTTGAAGAACTGCGGGCCCTTGAAGAACAGAAGGCCCTTGAACAGCAGGCCCTTGAAGAACAGTGGGCCCCTTTAAGAAATTGAAAAACAGCGGGCCCTTAAAGAACAGCAGGCCCTTGAAGAACAGCAGGCCCTTGAACGATGGGCCCTTGAACAGCAGGCCCTTGAAAATCAGGCCCTTGAACAGTGGGCTCTTGAAGAAATTGAAAAACAGGGGGCCCTTAAAGAACAGCAGGCCCTTGAACAGCAGGCTCTTGAAGAAATTGAAAAACAGCGGGCTATTGAACTACGGGCCCTTCAACAGCAGTCCCTTGAAAGATGGCAGGCCCATAAAAAACAGCAGGCCCTTGAAATTGAGCGGGCCCTTCAACAGTGGGCCCTTGAAAGACAGCAGGCCCTTGAAAAACAGCAGGCCATTAAAGAACAGCAAGTTCTTGAAAATAAGTGGGCCCTTGAACAGCGGGCCCTTGAAAGACAGCAGTCCCTTAAAGAAATGTGGGAGCGGGCCCTTAAAGAACAGTGGGAGCGGGCCTTTGAAAAACGTCAGGCTCTTGGGAAACGGCAGGCCCATGAACAGCAGTGGGCCCTTGAAATACAGCAGGCCCTTAAAATACAGCGGGAAATTGAAGAACAGTGGGCCCTTGAAATACAGCGGGCAGTTTTAACCCTTTTTCGGCCGCTAGAGGGGGTTAAAACGCCCCCACTAGCGGTCGAATAGTGCCGCTAAAATTTTTTGTAAAGCAGCGCTAAATATAGCACTGCTTTACCGCCGACACCTCCCGCCCCAGTGTGAAAGGGGCCTTAGTGTTTGGCTAAAGCCATTTATTATTAATCAACTGTGTTTACTTTATTAAATCATAATGGCAACAGAAACTACCCAAATGTCCCTGATCAAAAGTTTACATACCCTGGTGATTTTGGCCTGATAACATGCACACATGTTGACACAAAAGGGATTTGAATGGCTCTTAAAGGTAACCATCCTCACCTGTGATTTGTTTGCTTGTAATTAGTGTGTGTGTATAAAAGTTCAATGCATTTCTGGACTCCTGACAGACCCTTGCATCTTTCATCCAGGCTGCACTGACGTTAGTGGATTCTGAAGCATGGGGAAAGCAAAAGAATTGTCAAAGGATCTGCAGGAAATGGTAGTTGAACTGTATAAAACAGGAAAGGGATATAAAAAGATATCCAAGGAATTGAGAATGCCAATCAGCAGTGTTCAAACTCTAATCAAAAAGTGGAAAATGAGGGGTTCTGTTGAAACCAAACCATGGTCAGGTAGACCAACTAAAATTTCAGCCTCAACTGCCAGGAAAATTGTTTGGGATGCAAAGAAAAACCCACAAATAACTTCAGGTGAAATACAGGACTCTCTAAAACATGTGGTGTTTCAAGATGCACTTGAAGAAAGATGGGCTGCATGGTTGAGTCACCAGAAGAAAGCCATTACTATGCAAATGCCACAAATACAATAAGCCAAACAGCAACAGAGACAAGCCTCAAGCCTTCTGGCACAAAGTCATTTTAGGTGATAAGACCAAAATTTAGCTTTTTGGCCACAACCATAAACGCTACATTTGGAGAGGAGTCAACAAGTCCTATGATTAAAGGTACGGAGGTGGATCGCTAATGTTTTGGGGATGTGTGAGCTACAAAGGCACAGGAAATTTGGTCAAAATTGTTGGCAAGATGACTACACTATGTTATCAAAAAATACTGGAGGAACATTTGTATTCATCAGCCAGGAAGATGCGCATGGGATGTACTTGGACATTCCAACATGACAATGATCCAAAACACAAGGCCAAGTCGACCTGTTATTGGCTGCAGCAGAATAAAGTGAAGGTTCTGGAGTGGCCATCTCAGTCCCCTGACCTCAATATCATTGAGCCACTCAATGGGGAGATCTCAAACGTGCAGTTCATGCAAGACAGCCCAAGAATTTACAGGAACTGGAGGCTTTTTGCCAAGAGGAATGGGCAGTTTTACCATCTGAGAAGATAAAGAACCTCATCCACAAATACCACAAAAGACTTCAAGCTGTCATTAATGATAAAGGGGGCAATACACGGTATTAAGAACTGGGGTATGTAAACGTTTGATCAGGGTCATTTGGGTAGTTTCTGTTGCCATTATGATTTAAAAAGAGTAAACACAGTTGATTGATAATAAATGGCTTCAGCCAAACACTAACCATGAGTGAAAGAATTTTTTTTGTTATCATTCATATTCTCTGAAAAATGGCCAAAAAATCATAAATTCTGCCAGGGTATGTAAACGTATGAGCACAACTGTATATTACAGTACAGGCAGTGTATAATACATAATACAGTGCAGTCAGTGTAGTGTATATAACGCAGTGCACAGTATAAACTACAGTGCAGAGTGTATATACTGCAGTGCATAGTATATACTTCAGTGCAGTGCAGAGTATATCGTGCAGTGCATAGTATATACTAAAGTGCCGTGCAAAAGGTGTATACTGCAGTCCAGAGTATATAGTGTAGTGCATAGTATATACTACAGTGCAGTGTATATATTACAGTGAAGTGCACAGTATATAGTGCAATGCAGAGTATATAATACTGTGTACTGTGGTGTGAATGACACAGTATAGTGCAGTGTATATAATACAGTGCAGTGTAGTGTGACTTAAACAGTGTTGTGGTGCTACTGAAGTGTCAAACCTCGTACACACAATCGGATTGTTGGCCAACAAAACCGTGGAATTTTGTCCAAAGGGCAAACTTGTTTTGCATACACACGGCAACACAATTGTTGGCCAACAAACACGAACGTAGTGACATACTACGTTGTTTTTCAGCTCTTTAGCGCCACCCTTTGGGCTCTTTCTGCTAATTTCGTGTTAGTAGAAGTTTGGTGAGTGTTGATTCGCGCTTTTCATTTCGCACTTTTCATTTCGCACTTTTCAGTTCACACTTTCAACGGCCATTCGTCAACCAGCCATGTTGCGGAATCAGAGGAGATAACGTGTTATTTATTATTGGCCTTGGAGTTATTGCTTTGACATTATTTTTTGATTTAAAAATGATTTGATTTGGTATATTTTCTATATTTTTGGAAGCATAGAATGCACTTTTTGGTTAAGTTCTATTGGCAGATAGCATGTCTAATTGTATTTGTTTTCTTTTTTAATGCACAATAAAAAAATTGTGTAGAATAATACTTGGCTATGTGTTTTACTTCAAATGACAGTTTTTTTAAAGGCAGTTACATTTAAAAAAATACAATGTAAAAGTATCTTTGATCTTAAACTATGGGATAATGGTGTTGTGGTAACTTGCCCAAATCAAAAAAAAAAAGGACAAAAAAAATTTGTTTGCAATAACTCCATCACTATCACCAGCAAAGCAGCTTCATTATTATCCCATTAAAGAAGAAGAAAATTGCGCGCTGCATTTCGAGAATTCAAGACCGACCGCTTCTGGCTCGTCCTTGCTTCTGAACATGCGTGTTTGTACATTGGAATTTTGTCCGACAGACTTGTTTGCGGAAAATTTTCAAACATGCTAGCCAACATTTGTCCGCGGAAAACCTGACAACAATTGTCCGATGGAGCATACACGGATACACAGTCGGATTTACCGCCAATAGCCTGTCATCGAACATTTCCCGTCAGAAAGTCCAATCATGCATACAAGGCTTTAATGTGCCATCACCATTGATCCCATTTTTTTTCATTAATCTTAATCAGGTATTATTCCTTCTGCATCAGCACAGCAGTGGTATACCTTTTATTTTTCCGTGGCGCAGCAGCACTAAGAAAATTTAGGGCATAATTGCTGTCCCCCCTTCTGCATCGCAGGTGTTTCTCTTTCTGTGTTAGCAGTGGTTCCCTAAAAACCCCAAAAATAACCATCATGTCTGGACGGCCAACAAGGAGAGGCAGACGCTCACAAGCCTCTAAAAGAGGGCAAGCAGCCTCTGTGTCTACAGTGAAAAATGTTGGTCGCGGACATGGTGCATCCTCTGCAGGCAGGGCACGCTTGTCCTTTTTTTCCGCTGCTTGCCGTGTTATTGAGCCACAACATGCAGAAGAGTTGGTGGAGTGGATAACTAAGCCGTCCTCATCCTCCTCATCCTCTGTCACCCAGGCTCATACTAGTTTGCATTCCACCGCAGCTGCCAAAGCGGCCTATTTCACCGGCTCCTTGTCCACAGCTACTCCTTCTGTAGCCCCACCATCATGCACAGAGGAGTCACCAAAATTATTCAATCACAGTGTCGGTTACACGTTGCTGGAGGATGCACACCAATTTGAATGCTCCGATGTTGGTTTCCAGGTTGAGGAAGGAAGTAACGTGAGCCTAGAGAGAGGGGGTGCCACAGAAGGACAAGGAACTAGCAGTCATGTTCCCCCAGCTGCAGCATACTGCCAGGTTTGTAGTGGGGTATTCCTGCGCTACCGTGGAAGGGGGAGGGTAAGGGTGGGTGGTGGGGACTGACTGTGGGGGGACTGCTGCAGGCACCTGGTGTAGGTCAAACCGTACCTACCAAACTAGATATATAGAAGTGGGGGTGGTGCTGCGCTGTTCCCCAGGGAGGTGGCCAAATCTACCACAAGGTGGCAGTAATGGGATAAAGACGTAAACCCTTTAAGTGTAGCAATCATATGAGACAAAAATAGTTGATGATGCGACTATTAAGTCGAAGTAATGCGAGTTGAGATAGATAATTCCCTTACTATACAAGATAGGGGGTATGGTGTGACCAATACCGGTTAATAAAAATTGCTATGGGTGAACCCAGGTAAAGATATATATAATAATAAAATTGTAAATAGTACTAAGGTGCGAGAGTGTAAATTGAACTAATAGCACCTAAATAAAACTACTAATAAAACACCATAAGCGGGTAATAAAAAAAATCAGATATACATATAAAATCATATAAGTGAACATATGGTAAAAATGTGTCTATAGATAAACAATTCCAAAGTGCATAGTAGATGGTGAACAAACTATAAAGTCCTTAAAGTGCTAGTGCAAGTGTGCACAGGCTAAAAATGCGACTGAGTGATTGAGTGACGGATAAAACGATAAATATAATCGCATTGCAGATATGTGATGAGTAGAGGTATGTGCAGAAAAGTTGCACTGGAGTGAACAGTAGAACAATAAATATAAAGTGCAAAGTATGCGAGCATACAAAATAGTGTATAAGCTGGATGAAACTAGTCAGCGTGACTATAGATGAAAAAATCCCTGACAAAATATAAAGCTACCAGTAAACAAAGTGCAGTAGAATAAAGTTTGAAATATAAAATATAACGAAATGCTAGGTGCAGTCGCAAAGTGCACACACAGATATCCTATAGGTAAAATCGCATAATGCAGGATGTGTAAAAAAAAGTCATATGCGACTAAAATCGCATAGTGCAGGATGCGTATAAAATAGTCATCTGCGACTATGTTGCATGCATATAAGTCCGTGATAAATAAGTCAATCCTCAATAGTTTATAAGTATATAATCATTTCTTGTGGTAAGAAGGTGAGGATAGTGATGTGATCCTTGGGTCAAAGGTGAAATCCGTGCAGTGGCGTGTTTTATACAGTGGGGGTCACTCCTCTTCTTGTGTGGTACACTAAAGTGAGCAATGGTCATGTGACTTCATCAGGGGATAAAGTCCCATGACGCCACGCGTAGGGACAGGAGAGGCATTCAATACAAACAAGGAAACAGAGGAAACGAGCTCGGTGCTCGTCTAAGATAAGAGAAAATATTTATTGTTATTCTGTGAGTTCTATTGTGAGTACTAGGTACTATATTAAACAGTTTTTATTGAGCAAATAAATTTTAAACATACTACACTGGCAGCTGGGAAGGATGCAGGGCAGGGTTCAGTACTGAAGCTTGTTCCACCACCACACCTCCAAAAAGCTGGTGGTGATTCTGCCACATCTGTCTGCTCCACCCCTTCTCTTCTTCTTCCTCTATCGCCTCTTCTGCTGAATTGGCCTCTGAACCAGCCGTGCTCCCTAGGCGTTCAATGGGCTACGCAAGCAGTCAGGCTACAAGATGCCATGCGGTGCCTCAGTTGGCACCAACCTTCTCTCCGCCCTCCGACAGGGACAGTTGACACATTTTTGTGATCACGTCCTGAATTTGGTGGTGCAGCGTTCCTTGAACAGATATCCAGGCTTACAAGATCTTCTGAGGCAGGCCAGAAAAGTCTGTGGCCATTTCCGACGGTCATACAATGCTCGGCTGGCTGACATTCAAAGGGAATTCGACCTGCCCACCAACTCAACATTGGCAATGCTGCAGCTGCTTCACACACACAGCAGAGAGCAATCAATGAGTACCTGTGTGAGTATGGCCCAAGGACAGGCTCAGGGGAGCTTGGCTTCTATTCGCCATGCCAGTGGCTACTGATAAAGGATGCATGCACTGTCCTGTCGCCATTTGAGGAGGCCACAAGGATGGTGAGCAGCGACAATGCATGCATCAGTGACACTGCCCTCTTGTCTTCCTGCTGGAGCACACACTTCGCACTTGAGGCAGAACAGCGAGAGGAAGAGAAGAACTTCCTTTCCTCTCAAGGCCCCCTTTATGCAGATTCTATTTCTGCGGGGCCGCCAAACACACAGAAGGAAGAGGATGAGAAGGAGGATTGTGTCAGCATGGATGTGGAGCATAAAATACAGCAGTCTTCAAGGGATGGTTTTCAGTCCCCAGAAACCCAAGGAGTTGTATGTGGCTGGGAGGAGGTAGTTCCTGACAATGTCATCCTTGGTGACCCAGAGAACTCAGAATTTCATGCCTCTTCAAACTTACCCTCCATGTGCTCCCTGATTCTGCATAGTCTGTGAAAGGAACTGAGGATTTGTGATATCAAGGAGAGGGATCACTGGCTGGCAACCCTTCTTGATCCACGTTACAAGGGTAAAGTTGCAGAGCTCATCCTAGCTTCATAGAGGGAGCAGAGGACGAAACATGTTCAGGACGCCTTGAAGAAAAATGTATTTAACGCCTTTCCAGACCCTGGGAAGTTACCATTTCCTGGACAACGTGTTTCTGAGGCTTCGTTTGGTCAGAGGAAGAGCGGTGGAGAAGGTGGCCGACTGACTGACAGATGCCTTTAAACAATTCTTTAGTCCTCAGCACCCAGGGCTGTTAGGTTTATGCAACCATCGGAAGCGTCTTCATTATATTGTGCAGGAATATCTAGGGGCAAGAGCAGACTTGGAGACCTTTCCAACTGAGCATCCACTAGGTTACTGGGTCTTGAGGATGGACCACTGGCCAGAACTTGCTCAATATGCAATCGAGCTACTGGCCTGTCCTGCATCCAGCGTGCTTTCTGAACAGACATTCAGTGCTGCTGGAGGGTTTGTGATAGATCAAAGAGTGCGCCTGTCCACAGACTCTGTTAATAGGCTGACATTTATCACAATGAATCAGTCCTGGATCCACAGCTATCAAGCCCCTGATGCTGATGTAACTGATTGAATTTACTAGGGATCTGGGATCCCCTGAAGACTGCCTATGCTGCCTATCCCATTCTTGAATCTAGATTATGCTAGCTTCCAACAATATTTTTGGTTTAGGGCACTACCAAAACCCAAGGCCCAATTTTGCTGCACCTGTTTGACAGGGGCATGTAATTTCAATTTGTTTACAAATTTTTAACAACAGGGCCTGTTCCTGCGCCCAACAAGAGTAACTGTGATGGGTTACAGTGTTTAGGCACCACCAACACTGAAGGCCCAATTTTTCTGCACCTTTTTGACAAGGGGCATGTAGGTTCAATTATTTTTTCACATTTTTAACAGCAGGGCCTGTTCCTGCGCCCAACAAGAGTAACTGTGATGGGTTACAGTGTTTAGGCACCACCAACACTGAAGGCCCAATTTTTCTGCACCTTTTTGACAAGGGGCATGTAGGTTCAATTATTTTTTCACATTTTTAACAGCAGGGCCCGTTCCTGTGATCAACAAGAGTAACTGTGAGGGGTTACAGTGTTCAGGTACCACCAACACCCAAGGCCCAATTATTTTGCACCTGTTTGACAGGGAAATGTAATTACATTTTTTTTTTTTACAAATTTTTAACAGCAGGGCCCGTTCCTGCACCTAATTAGAGTAACTGTGAGGGGTTTCAGTGTTCAGGCACTACTTGGGATGGGTGAACGTTTTGGGCCAAGCATAAGTTTGGCCTGAACATCGCCTGCCGAGCGCACCGTCAATATATTGTTAAAGGGCTTGTAAAGTCTTGTTATTTTTTTTTAAATAACAAACATGTCATACTTACCTCCTCTGTGCAAGGGTTTTGTACAAAGTGGCCCCGATCCTTCTCTTCTGGGGTCCCCCAGTTGCGCTCCTGGCTCCTCCACACACTGAGTGCCCCCATGGATAAGCGCTTTCCCTGGGGGGCACTTGTGCGGGCATGCTCCCGTTTCCTGCTTCTGCATCCATTGACACAGACAGCAGGATTCGGCCCAGCCCCTGTCTCCCACATTATTGTATTTGATTGAGAGCAGCGGGAGCTGCTGCTATTAATCTATCCAATAAGGACCCTAGACACCGGCTGGAGCTGGTGTACTCGCCCCGTCACTTAAAACTGTTCAAATGGGGGCGTGGCTAGCCAGTGCTGAAGATGGACGCTTAGCTTCACAGCTCGTCAGTGAGGGAGATCACCGGAGTGACCCAGGATCACTAGAAGCAGCAATCCATTGTCATCTTCACCCCAGGGCAGCAGCACATTCCCGCCGACAATGTCCCGCAAACAGATGGGGGAACACAAGCCCAAGAAGCTGACTACATTCATGTTCCCTCTGGAGGACAATGTCAGCGATCTCCAAGATGGTGGCGGCGGCCTAGCAGCGCTGCGAGATGCATACACAAATCTGCCGGATGACACCCAGGGAGAAATGGGCATATCAGCACTACCCTTGTCCCCCACACAGAACCCAGGTCCGAACCCCCTCACAAGCAGCCCTGTCAAGGCCCGGATGTGGATGGATGCTTCGCATCCGTGGCCGCCTCAGCCCTAATAGAGGCCCAGGCCTTCAATCCGCTGCAATCCAACCAGGCCTTACATCACTCCATGGCATCCTTCCCCACTACAGGGCAGCCAGTCATGGATACCGCCTTAAAGGACAAGCTCATGTCGTTACAAACATCACTGATGACAGACCTCTCATCCCTGTTTCACAAAATCTCCACAGACATGCATTCTATGGGACAAAGAGTCACTGCCATTGAAACAGGTATGACAGAATGCACAACCACAGTAAATTACCTAATTGACACATATGAGGAAGTAAAAGAGGAGCAGGAATGGGTTCGGGCCAAACTGGCCGATTTAGAAAACCACTCAAGACGTAACAACGTTAAGCTACGGGGGTCCCTGAATCTATCCTACCAGCAGATCTACCTAAGTACGCCAGAGACCTCATACACACCATTTTACCTGATGCATCCCCCAGAGATATAATTATAGACAGGATCCACAGAATAGCAAAACCTCTTCATCTAGCAGCGTCTGTACCGAGAGACGTGCTCATGCGGATGCATTTCTTTCACACCAAAGAAAGAATGATGTCAGAAGCCAGGTCCAAATTACCACTGCCTCGACCATACAAGGGTATACAGCTCTACCCAGACCTCTCCAAATATACGCTACAGCTCAGAAGGAATCTGAACCCTATCACCAAAGGCCTGCACAACCATAAAATCTTGTATAAGTGGCGCTATCCTGCGACTCTCCTTATTTCCAAGAAAGGTATGCATCTTCTGCACGACTGGGGCATCATCTTAGAGCCCCCCAAAGATGAAATCCCACCTTTGCAGCAACGCAGATCTTCGCAATCACGCCGTAACCAGGGGACCAAAAGCTATCAACCACAGGTTAACACCTGATCTGGATGGGCCCATCCTCAACAAAGTTTTCTCCCTCACTGCATACTGTTTAATACACATTTCTTCTCAGTTACTGTTTCCCCCCACAGCGGCCTAGCAGACTCCAGCTTTTATTTTTATCTACGCCGCCTCAAAATCTTTATAGAACAAATAACACATAACAGAAAAGTTTCAAAAGTTATACCCGTTAACATAGATAATCTGACTTGTTGCTTTCTCTCGCAGCTCTAGAACCAAGCTCACAACATCACGGATTTTACCCTCCAGCGAACCCACAACTTCTGGTCAAGTCATCCTTCCCCGTCACGCGCCTAAAAGCAACTAACTTAAGTGTTTATCGACCCTCTTTTCACCACTTATGTAATTACCAGTAATGCCGCTTACCATTATATCACTCAACGCTAAAGGAATAAACCACCCAGCCAAAAGACTCCTTATGGCACACAGCTGAAAAGCTCAACAGTGGCATCATATGTGTCCAAGAGCTACACTTACTACTCATGTCAGCAGCCCTTTGCTCCAATAACAAATACTCCCACATCTACCATGCTATTTATACCTCCAAAAAAAGAGTCCTCATAGCAATAAAAAATAATGTAGACTTCCACCTCCTTCAAGAGGTATCCTTCCTGAGGACTGGTGCCCAGAACTGGACAGCATATTCTAGGTGCAGCAGGACCGGGGTCTTGTAGAGCAAGAGAATTATCATTTTATCTCTGGAGTTGATCCCCTTTTTAATGCATGCAAATATTCTGTTTGCTTTGTTAGCAGCAGCTTGGCATTGCATGCCATTGCTGAGCCTATCATCTACTAGGACCCCCAGGTCCTTTTCCATCCTAGATTCCCCCAGAGGTTTCCCCCCAGTGTATAGATTGCATTCATATTTTTGCCACCCAAATGCATTATTTTACATTGTTCTACATTAAACCTCATTTTCCATGTAGTTGCCCACCCCATTAATTTGTTCAGATCTTTTCGCAAGGTTTCCACATCTTGCGGAGAAGTTATTGCCCTGCTTAGCTTAGTATCAGCCTCAAATACAGAGATTGCACTGTTTACCCCATCCTCCCGGTCGTTTATGAACAAATTAAATAGGATTGGTCCCAGCACAGAAGCCACTACCCCCCTGACCATTCCGAGTACTCCCCATTTATCACCACCCTCTGAACTCACCCTTGCAGCCAGTTTTCAATCCATGTACTCACCCTATGGTCCATGCCAACTGACCTTATTTTGTACAGTAAACGTTAACGTTTATGGGAAACTGTGTCAAATGCTTTTGCAAAATCCAGATACACCACGTCTACGGGCCTTCCTTTATCTAGATGGCAACTGGCCTCCTCATAGAAGGTTAATAGATTGGTTTGGCAAGAATGATTCTTCATGAATCCATGCTGATTGCTGCTAATGATACCATTCTCGTTACTAAAATCTTGTATATAATCCCTTATCATCCCCTCCAAGAGCTTGCATACTATTAATGTTAGGCTAACTAGCCTGTAATTCCCAGGGATGTATTTTGGGCCCTTTTTAAATGTTGATGCTACATTGGCTTTTCTCCAATCAGCTGGTACCATTCCAGTCAGTAAAAATTAGGAACAATGGTTTGGCAATTACTTGACTGAGTTCCCTAAGTACCCTCGGATGCAAGCCTTCTGGTCCCGGGAGATTTATTAATGTTAAGTTTCCCAAGTCTAATTTTAGATTTGTCCTCTGTTAACCATGGAGTAGCTTCCTGTGATTTGTCATGAGGATACACACTGCAGTTTTGGTTATTGAAGCCCCCCGATTCCCTCGTGAAGACCGAGGAGAAGAATAAATTCAATACCTACGACATCTCCCCATCCTTTGTAACCAGATGTCCTTCCTCATTCTTTATGGTGCCAATATGGTCTGTCCTCCATTTTTTACTATGTGTAAAAAATAGTGTATCTTTAAAAAGGTCTATCTCAATAAACTGAGAAAAACATGAAGTGACTCAAAACAACCTGTGAATGAAAATGTTAAGTGCAAAAATCATACACACAAGTGAATATATCATGATAAACACAAAAGTCTTAAAGTCCACACAGATGTATAAGAGTGGAAAAGTTCTTCACCCTCAATCTCCACCTGGAGTTAAAACGTGTAGTTAAGTGAATGGTAAAATACACTTGTGGACACTTCAGGGAAATTCACAAGGGTACAGTTGGATACTCTTACCAGATGTTATGGACACACCTACCATACGGCAGTGCGTCAAACAGGCTCGTTCCCCCGAACGTTTTGATATATTTGGATATGCCCCAGTTAAAGAATCTTTAGTCGAAATGCGTCGGGCCAGCAGTTCCTTGCCTCCCACATTGCTTTTTATCGATTCATGATCACTTTTTTTATCTTTTTATCCTACATTTCGTTGTAAGATACTTTTTATTATAGTAAACCATTTTTTGGTTGACCTGCGCCATATGGAGCTCCTTTTTTCTCCTTGTTTTATATCTGGGCACTGTTGAGTATCTGTCCACCAACATTACCTCTGGGGTTGGCCCAGTTGTCGAGTGTTCTGGAGTGTTCTGGAGCCGCAAACCAGCTAGCGAGTGGTCTGGAGTCGTTGATCCACGAATACAACTCAGAGTGGCATCCTCATACCACCAGGAACCCAGCATTACAAGCCTGTTTGACGCACTGCCTTATGATAGGTGCGTTCATCACATCTGCTAAGAGTACCCAACTGTACCCTTGTGAATCTCCCTGAAGTGTCCACAAGTGTATTTTACCGTTCACGTAACTACACGTTTTAACTGCAGGTGGAGATTGAGGATAAAGAACTTTTCTACTCTTATACATCTGTGTGGACTGTAAGACTTCTACCGCAGGGCTACAGCTGTGGCAGAGGTATGTCGGGGGTGCAAAGGTGTGCAAAGAGGGTACAGTGGTGACAGAGTTGTGCAAAGGGGTACAGAGATGTGTGAGATGGCTACAGTGATGGCAGAGGTGTGCAGGTGGAGAACAGTTGTGGCAGAGGAGTACTGGGGGGAGGGGGTGCAGAGGTGTTTCCGAGGGCATAATAATGAAAAGTTGTTGGGGAGGGAAAAAGTGTTGGCAGAGGTGTGCACGGGCATCAGTGGTGGAAGAGGTGTGCAAAGGGTACATTTATGTTAGAGGTGGGTGTGGTGGGTTCTGTGGTGGCAAAGGTATACAAAGAAGTACAATGGTGGCAAACGTGTGCGGAGAACACAGTGGTGGAAAAGGTGTGCAAAGAGGTACAGTGGGGGCAGAGGTATGCAGGGGGAGTTCAGTTGTGGCAGAGGTGTGCTGGGGGAAGGGAGCAGAGTTGTATGAGAGAGTATAATAATGCAAGATATTTGGTAAGGTGAAAAAATGGTGGCAGAGGTGTACAAGGAGTTTAGTGGTGGAAGAGGTGTGTGAAGGGATACAGTGGTGGCAGAGATGTGTCAAGGGGTACAGTGGTGACAGAGGTGTGCAAAGGGTACATTTAAGGTGTCATAGTGGCATAAGTGTGCAAAGAGGTATGCTGGTGGCAGAGGCATGTAGGTAATGCAATGATGGAAGAGGTGTGCAAGAAGTGCAGTAGTGGAAGTGTTTAAAGGGGTACAGTGGTGAAAGAGGTGTTCAAAAGGCATAGAGTGGTGGAAGAGGTGTGCGAAGGTGTACAGTGGCAACGGTGGTGTACAAAAGGGTACAGCAGTGGCAGAGATGTGAAGGGGTAGAGTGGTGGCAAAGGTGTGCAGGGAGTGCAGTGGTGGAAGAGGTGTGCAAAGGTGTACAGTAGTGTCAAATGTGTTCAGGGTAAAGAAGGGATAGAGTTGTGCAGGGAGTTCAGTGGTGGCCAGGTATGCAAAAGGCTACAATGGTGACAGAGGTGTATGAAGGGGTACAGTGTTGGCAGAGGTGATCAGGGACTGCAGAGGTGGAAGAGCTGTGCAGAGAGTTCAGTGGTGCAAAAGGTGTGCAGGGAGTTCAGTGGTGGAAGAGGTGTGCGGGGAGTTCAGTGGTGGAAGAGGTGTGCGGGGAGTGCAGCGGTGGAAGAGGTGTGCAGGGAGTTCAGTGGTGGAAGAGGTGTGCGGGGAGTGCAGTGGTGAAAGAGGTGTGCGGGAGGCGCAGTGGTGCAAAAGGTATGTGGGAAATGCAGAGGTGGAAGAGGAGCGTGAAAGTGTACAGTAGTGTCAGAGGTGTGCAGAGAGTGAAGAGGTATGTGGAGAGTTCAGTGGTGGCAGAGGTGTGCAAAGGAGTACAGTGGTGGCAGAGGTGGGCAGGAAGTGCAATGGGGGAATAGGTGTGGAGTGAGTGCAGTGGTAGACAAGGTGTGTGGATTGATACAGTGGTGGCAGAAGTGTGCAACAGGGGTAATGTGTTGACAAAGGTGTGCAAATGATGAAAGAGGTTTGCAGGGGAAACAGTGGTGAAAGAGGTGTTCAGGGATGCTGGTAATGCAATGGAAGGAAGATACAGGGGCTTCTGACCTCTGCACTTTGTATGCTGGGAGTTAAGCAGTCAGGAATGTGCAATCTATAGCACAGAATACAGACTGTAGCATAGTGAAGCACAAATTGAAGTAGCATTCTGTAGTATCAAACCATAACGATTATTCAAAAACGTATATTTAAGAATGTATTTAGAATGCATACTAACCCATCTGCTTAAAGCTTAATTATACTCACCTTGGCAGGTGTTTTCGTACTGTAAATGTGCACCAAGCACAGCAGCCCAGCAGTTTGACAACTTTTAATGTAAGCAAGGCGCTTTGGCACACTCACTATAGTGAGGTAGATGATGGATCTCCAACTTGTGCATGCATAACAATAGGGCTCACATGGACCGTATAGATGCATAAAGCATCATCACTGTGCAGTTTCTAAATGAGGTGCTGAGGTTCATTTGCAAGCATGATGCCTGAGGCAGGATAGCAGTGCTAAAGAGTAGCATGGATCCTTTTTTATTATTATTAACTTTTTTTATTAAAGTATCACTAGACCCACAAGAGTAAAATATGTCTGTATATGCAGCATAGCATGCTTGTTATACTCACTGTGGAACTTAAGGGGTTAATCCTCTGCATTGTGTAAAAAGGATGTTTTATCCTGTATGCACAGATCCTTCCCTTCTTGCATTGTCTATCTTGGGAAGGCCAGCTAACACACAGGCAGTAACCAACCTGCACATGTGTCTTTTATGCTGGTGATAACATTTACTTGTTCTCAGAGCTAGCCAGGTCACTTGATATTGGCATCACACATTTGGACGTGTATACAGGCTGCAGTGGAAATCTCTGCCTACCAGACAAAAAGGTATATAGTGGCAATATTTTAATGTAGAAAGAAGATTAATAAACTGTGGCCACTGTGGGGGGGGGGGCGATGAACTAATTTCATATTACTGGGTTTAGTAACACTTTAAATCATGCTGCGATTTGTGAATATTCTGCGGTGGATTATAGAAAGTAGTAGAAAGAAGTAATACTTGTCAGTGGATCCCTTTTACTGGTCAGACATCCTACATCCAATTAGCCTCCATTGTTGAGGCCCAGACTATACTTGGAGGTGGAGCATCAATCACATCGGATAAAAGGAAGATTCTAACCAGGGTCCACTGGCTGACCACTTCTGAACGATAATTGGCTTCTGACAGTAAAGGACCACTCTGCACACACATGAAAACATGCAAGAGAAAGGACTGCCATAAACCAGAGACTTACGGAAAAAAGTATTCTCAGTTCTCATACTCTCCAGCTCAGGAGCAGACAAACAGAGTTTAATTATTACATGTGGGGTTTTGACTTCACATTGCATTTCAGTTTTTACTAACGCTGTGGAATTATATTATTTACAAATTATGGTAAATCACTTGAAAGACCTTCAATAAAATATTTGTCCTAAAGGCTATGTTCCCATATATTTTAGATATGGCTGTTCTCCCATAAAATTGTTAACTTCTTCTAGTTTTTTGAATTAAGGTAGCTAATTCTATAATATTGGTGGTGTCTGGGTTTGAAGCCATAACTTGATCAATCTCTGCATTTGTATAAACACCACATAATAAAGCATATATTTCTTTTCTTTGATTCAAATGAGTGTCTGTCAACAGCCTATAATTATCCTTTAGCACTGAAGAAGAGCAGTCATTCCCAGTATAATGGCCATGGTTCCAGGATGGTTTCATTATGGCTAGATGCTGTCGCTGAGTCATGTGATCATTTGGTTCCTTATAAATATTGTTCACACTTTCATGGTACAAAGAAGTGTCTATTCTCTGATTATGTGTATGTTTGCTGCTATTTTTCAAATGTCCGCTATGTTCATGTAAACAAAGCAATTGTCTTCTTCCCCGATGGTCACAGTAACCAGTTTGTGTATGGATGTGTTGAGGAAGAGTCTCAGACAAAAAATTACATGGAAGGTAATGTTGTTTGATGCAAGTACAGTCCATGCTATGTGTATGAGGAATGAGGAAGAGGTCTGTATTAATGGAATTACAGCTACAGCAGTGATTTAGATCTGTCATTCTGTATTGCTTCTGTTCACCATCTCCCTGTGGATGAGTCCATTTGCACATATGCACTGTTGAAAATGTATGTTCAGCAATACTCGTTTCCCTATACAGAATTGGATTTTGTCGTTCTAAGGTGTTTAAGGTTGATTCTTGATGGCAACTGCTCCCAGCCCAATTGCTCATATCAGAGTACCCCAGCTGCCTTTCCTTTGGTATCTGCTTCATCTTTAAACTTGGAGATGTTTCTTTGGTACTCACAAATTGTTCTGGCCAATTGTGGCAGCATGGAAGGGAGAAAACCGGTTTGAGCCTTGCATGAGTTTTTGTCAGCAACTCACTACAATGTTCAGACTCTATGAAGGCATGCTTTGTTTTGGCCCTTAGTTCGTCTGCAACTGATAGCTGCTGCTGATTTAGTCTTTCTGGATGGGAAAATTTACACTTGATGCCATAAGTGCATTTTTGTCCTAAATGGAAAAGAACAAATCATTTTAGGAATATTATAGGAATATAGTTTCAAAAATGGTGTTTAACCAAAGGCAATTAATAGCTAAACAGTTGAATACATAAAGCCCTACAGACATACTCTTTTCTTGTAAAACCTAATTATTTATTTTTGAACAGAAATGGTGGGTTGTCCACCTGTTCATTGACAGATAAGTAAACTGAACCTGGAGTAGGGATAGGCATTAAAAATTGTCGAACTTGATTTCTCTGCAAAGTTGGTTTTACATTTGCTGAAATTTTAGCAAAAAGTGCCCTTAATTTTGCCTAGTACTACCAGGGAAGATTAGAAAAAAATGTGAATCATTTAACCTGGCCATAATAGACACGTAGCTTTAAAAACAGGATAGCTTTGTGTACTGGACTTATCGTGTAGAAAAGTTCAGGCATTACCTGTTGTAAGATAATTGTAGTGCAATGTTTGCACCAACATTGTCTTCCTGTCACTCTTGATGAAGCCTTTGTAAATGGACAAAGGCTTCTCACTTTCCAAAGGCTTCAATAAATGGATTTTACTACTTCCCAAACATCGCATTCATTGTTCTCGGTGTAAGAATACAACAGGTGTCCTTATTTATGTTTTTAGAGTGTTTTCAAAATGTTCTATTTCCATAACGGTTCAAAAATAGAGAAGTCCATTCATAAAAAGATGTTTTTTTTTCTTTAATCAATGGAACCTCTTAATTAATGAGCTGTTCTATAAACAGGTCTTGCTGTTTAGCAAGGTGTGTGTATTACAAGAATGGCTGGCAAAAACCTGACAAAACGTTTGGTAAAAATAAATGCATTTTGTGTATGCTGTTAAATAAAACATACCATATGGACAAGGTTGTCTTTCTGGGTCAAACGGAGCATGTGTTTTCCTGAGGAAGTTGGAGAGTGTAGGTCCATGACGGCCTAATGGATCATCTGGAGGCATAAATCTATATGAACATAAATACAGTATCAGCCTTAAAATATTTCCATAAGTCACCATTTTATTTAGTCATTGTTGTCACTGTTTATACAGCGGGTCCAGAAATTATGCTAAAAAGTAAGTCATCTAAGGACTATTTTACTAGTTCTAGTGATCTCAAATATGCATAATTAAAGCTGATGTAAGGCTTTGCCATTCCAGATGTGGTTCCCTCATTCATAAAAAAGCCAATTACTGCGCAGATACTACATACAGCTAATGCAAGTCACAAACAGGAATTTATTAAAAGATCAGTCCACACAAAAATGATTTTTCAGCTATACAGTAGGTCGAGTTTTATGGGATACATTTCTTTGTGGCTGCCCAAATGATCTGGCTGCCCTAAGTTGTTGTCTGTTTCAACACACTTTACAGTTTTTTTTCTGTCATCCTCTTGCATTTTCCATTATATCAATCAAAATAGAATTTCAAATTAGAGCAAAATGTGAATTGTTGGGCAACACTCCTTTATTTCTGCTTGCCATCTATCAATGTATTTACTAAAATACAACAAACTAGGATTATTTTATTTTTTTGAGCTAGTAATTTTTTAGCCTATACAAATTTATTTTATTATTGTATTTTTATTTTACTGCCAATAATATATTAAGATATTGTAACTTACTTATCATTTACAAAGGAATACATTAGCAATCTTTTTTCTATGAAGCGCTTCCAGTCTACATTTTCACATTGTAGGTCACGATAATTATCATTGGATACAATAATGGCATCTTTCTCAAAGGCCAGTTTGACAATGTAGCGGTCATCATAGCATACAATCCTTTTGCCATTAATGTTTCTAGATGGAGTGTAAACTAGAATCATTTTCTTTTCCAGATCATCAAGAATGTGCTTGTCTATAAAAACAAAAAAGTTTTCAATTACTGAATACAATCTTGTATTTGGAAAATCTATAACCAATGTATTGTTATTCATAGGGCTGTATGGATTATTTTAAAATATCACATATGTGTGCAGTTGTTATTTTTCATTCATTTTACCTTTACAAACCTTTTACAAGTTTACAAGTATTCAGCTTTTACAGGCTCACAATCAATGCCCATCTGGAGCATGTCATGGAATTATTGTTGTTTCCTTTACCTTGTTCCTGTAGAAAAACTGTTTTTATTATCTCCTATGATATCATCACCACACCTGCTGGAATCTCATTACCTATTGATGTAGGCATGACCCCCCAAAAAATATATCTCCCAAAAGCACTTTCTCTACACTTGGTGGGTTTTGGGAGTCAATACAGCAGCCATTTGTTTTGCTGTGAAACAAAACCAATGTATGCATGTGGAGACTGAGGGGATATGGGCTGCTGCTTCAGATATTTGTACAGTATAGGTACTGCTTTGCGGGCCAAACAGGAAGTTGGGAGAACACTGGATTTTTGGCAAATGACAGTCATTTTTATGGTAAATGTGTATCTACTGCAGAGATATATTGCATAGGTTTTTTTCTACTTTGTTCCTTATAAACACTTTAAGAAATGAAAAATAGTATTTTAAATTTACTTTTCACATACAATCCTGCAATGTCCTGTAATTACAGTGAAGCCAAAGAAAGCATGTAAAACAATTTTAGGTAAATATGCCTCATACTGTTGCTCTGTACCTTTAAATACATCAAATGTGCTAAGAATTAAAAAAATAAACTGTAAAATGGGATTCTAAAACAATAAAGTGCCAACATCTCAAGTAATAAATATACTCTGTGTAATATGATGAGATCATTCACATCAATCCGGCAAGAGAAATAAACAGCATCCCATAGTGCAAATCTGATAGCTTTAATGGTCTATATACTGCATATATACTCACATCTCAATGCATGAAACAGGCATAACGAAATCTCCACACCGCCATTAGCTCTGGCGTGCATGATTATGTCAGCACAGGCTCCCGGGAGTGTCCCCTGCAGCTTTCACTGGTTCCTTCTGCCACTCTTCAAGTCACTACTGTTTACTTTAATTAGTGGAGGTCAGCAGGAGGAAGTGTGCATTTCCCAATAGAGTTTATGGGACCATTTTGTTTTGCATGCATGTTTGTTGCTGTGTCCCTGTCACTCAGCAAAAGTGAAACTACTGGATGCCCCCACACAGAAGAAAACCGCACAATTTTTTTATGCTCCTCTCTCTCTCTCTTTCTCTCAACCCCTTCTCTCTCACTCCTTTCTTTCTCCCTCTTTTGCCTTCTCTCTCTTTTCCCTCGCACTTGCCACCCTCTCTCACTTCTTACTTCTCTTTGCTTCTTACTCGCCCTCTCTCTCTACCCTTTCTCTCTCCATTCCATCCCTCTCTCTTTCCCACTCTTCCCTATGTAACATAATCCTGACTGATGCACATAAATGTTGCTGTGATTTACATATTTTCTTTATTATGTGTTCATTGTCTCAACAGTTGCTGGTTTTAATGAAGTTCTTCTTTACGGGCAGCTTAGACAAAGTGATCATTCTTTATATGCAAAAAAACACATGTAATGAAAGAGTTTACTTTTTTTAAGTGATCTTTTGCCCTGAGGTTTATTTATGTCTGTGAGAATGTCACTTGTGTTACATTAATTAGGAATATTTTGTGGGTACAAACATTTGTGGGGACTGTAGCATACTATATGTGTACACTGCATACAGCAAATATATTTATTCATCCCCCCTTTTAAGCCACTCCCACTGTTTGGCACAATCTTAACATAGCCACTGTTTTCCACTGCACACTTCATAAGCTGCAGAACCCTGAATTCTGTCCCAGGGTGCCCTAGGCCTTTTATAATCCAGGTTTCCAAGCTCAAACTTACCAACCAGCCAGCGACCAACTGAATTGACCTGTCTAACAATATGCATTAAGAACAGGGGTTTAGTTGCACACATTTGCAAATACATGCGTAAACTGCAGGCCCCGCTATGGAACCCTGTTTCCTGCATTCCCTAACTACTGAAAGTCTCCATCTTGGAAGCACATGCATTTATAATGGATAGGTAGGGGACAGGTGAGCCTGAAAGGAGCCACCCCTCCTTAAAGTTACAAGGTCACACTGAACACCCAGGACATAGCACTATGGCAGCAAGGGCGTCAGTGTGTTGCCGTTTACGCATGTATTTGCAATGTTGTGCAACTAAAACCCTGTTCTTAACACATATTGTTAGACCGGTTTGGGGACCCGGGTCCGAACACCCCCGGGTTCGGTTTCGAACCAGAACCTTCGAACGGGGACCGAAAGTTCGCGCGAATTTTCGAACCCTATACGTTATAATGGACGCGAACGTTCGAAAGTGCTAATTACAACGGCCAATATTTAAAAAAAACTAACGTTTTTTCGGGAGCAGTCATTTTAATGATGCATAATGTTAAAAAAAAAAGTGACATTTTCCTTTAAATATGGTACCTGGGGGGTGTCCAAAGTATGCCTGTGAAGTGGCATGTGTTTCCCGTGTTTAGAACTGTCCTTGCACAAAATGACATTTGTAAAGGAAAAAAAGAAGCCATTTAAAAACCACTTGCGGCTTTAGGTTTGATCTTAAGTAGAATCTGAACAGGTACATTATGAAGTGTAGCTCCATCCCAAAAAAATCTATTTTTAAGCTTTTTGGAGAACATAGGGAGGGGTTTATCACCCCTGTAACATTTGCTGTCTTTGCACATCTGTTCAGAACATGTCACCTCACTTTCCGTCCCATGACAAATGTTTTTGGAAAAGTGGGTTTTTAATTGAAACAAGGATTGGTGATAAAGTATCAGTAGAGAGGAGATACCTTTTTCCCAAATTAAATCTAACAGGATAGAATTTCCCTTTCTAGGGGTAGATTTCCTCTCACTTCCTGTTTTCTCTTTCCATTTGCAAGTAGGAGTCGTTTGTTAAGTTGGATGTTTGAAAGTAGGGGCCTGGGTATATACTCTGCAGAAATTTGCCCTATTAGATGTTGGTGTAGCACAAGGAACTGGTGGGCAACAGGAATGGGCCCTGCTGTGAGTTAATAGATCAAGATTTGTAATTGCATGCACCTGTTGAACAGGGCAAAGAAAAATGGGGGGTGGTGGGGTGGTGGTGGTGGTGGACGTTTTTAGCACACAAGACTGTAAGCTCTACAGTTACTCTTCTGGTGGGCGCAGGAATGGGCACTCTGTGTGAGTTTTAGATCAAGATTTTGTAATTGCAAGCACCTGATGAACAGGGCAGAAAAATTGGGGGTGGTTTGGGGTGGTGGTGGCGGTTTGCCAATTGGGCTTTTGCGGTGGTGGTGGACGGTGTTTGCCACAAGACTTGTAGGCCCTCCCTCATAGTTACTCTTGGTGGCGCAGGAATGGGCCCTGTCATGTGAGTTATTAGATCAAGATTTGTAATTGCAAGCACCTGATGAACAGGGCAGAAAAATGGGGGGTGGTGGTGGTGGGTGGTGGTGGACGGTTTTGCCACAAGGACTGTAAGCTCTCACAGTTACTCTTGGTGGGCGCAGGAATGGGCCTGCTGTGAGTTATTAGATCAAGATTTGTAATTGCAAGCACCTGATGAATCAGGGCGGCAGAAAAATTGGGGCCTTTGGCGGTGGTGAGTGGACGGAGTTGCCACAAGACTGTAGGCCCTCATAGTTACTCTTGGTGGGCGCAGGAATGGGCCCTGCTGTGAGTTATTAGATCAAGATTTGTAATTGCTAAGCACTGATGAACAGGGCAGAAAAATTGGGCCTTTGGCGGTGGTGGTGGACGGTGTTGCCACAGACTGCAGGCCTCATAGTTACTCTTGGTGGGCGCGCGGAATGGGCCCTGCTGTGAACTATTAGATCAAGATTTGTAATTAACCCGCCCTGTTAAACAGGGGCTGAAAAATTGTGCCTTAGGCACTGGTGCTGGTGCCACAACACATGCAACCCTCACAGAGACTGTACTTGGAGCAACAGCAAGTCACACGTGTTGCGAAGCATTTTTTTAAAAAATTGTAAGTACACGCCCCTGTTAAACAGGGGCTGAAAAAAAATTGTGCCTTAGGCACTGGTGCTGGTGCCACAAACACTCTGCAACCCGGCCTCACAGATACTTGTACTTGGAGCACCAGCAGTCACACGTGTTGCGAAGCATTTTTTTAAAAAAATTGTAAGTACAACATCGCCCCTGTTAAACAGGGGCTGAAAAATTCGTGCCTTAGGCACTGGTGCTGGTGCCACAACAACTGCAACACGGCCTCACAGAGACTGTACTTGGAGCACAGCAGTCACACGTGTTGCGAAGCATTTTTTTTTTAAAAAATTGTAAGTACACGCCCCTGTTAAACAGGGGCTGAAAAATTGTGCTTAGGCACTGGTGCTGGTGCCACAAAACACTGCACACGGCCCTCAACAGAGAGATGTACTTGGAGCCACAGCTGTTCACACGTGTTGCGAAGCATTTTTTTAAAAAAATTGTAAGTACACGCCCCTGTTAAACAGGGGCTGAAAAAATTGTGCGGTTAGGCACTGGTGCTGTGTGGCATGGATCATTGAGGAGGAGGAATGAGGATAGTCAGTGAACATAAGAGGACAGTCACTCAGCATCAGCATAGGCAGTTCTTGAAGGGATGTGACATTAAAAATTTATTCGGTTATATCCGCCTCAGGTGCCTGGTAGCTGTGGTGATCCAAAGACTATGAATTCATTCATTTTGATGAATGTCAGTCGATCAACCGAGGCGGTGGACAGGCGCACCATATGACAGTGTATCAGTTGGCCTCAGCAAGGGCGTCAGTGTGTTGCCTGACCAATATATTCAAGGTACAAAAAGTGTCCACTGCCCCCACTGGAGGAGGAGGAGGGGTAGCTCCTTCCAGGCTCACCTGTCCCCTATCTATCCATTATAAATGCATGTGCCTCCAATATGGAGGCTTTCAGTAGTTAGGGACTGCAGGAAACAGGGTGCCTTGGTGGGGCCTGCAGCTTACGCATGTATTTGCCAATGTGTGCAACTAAACCCCTGTTCTTAACGCATATTGTTAGACCGGTCAATTCAGTTGGTCGCTGGTTGGTTGGTAAGTTTGTGCTTGGAAATCTCTTTATATTTGCTTAACATACGTTTCCCTTCCAGTGCTCTTTACTACAAAGACCAGTTATAGGTGGGGTAGTGGCCACTTTTGTACCTTTTATAATCCCATCCATGCTCACATTTTGCCCCTTTATATATTTATTTATTTGTTTATTATAGGTACTTGTATAACGTCATTCCTCTGATATCCCTCTTTGACAAGTATGCCTTCCCCTTGCCAAGCATTGTTCCATTTTGGATGTATGGAACAACTCTCCTTACCAAATGGTACAAATTTTATCAAGGGGCAAACTACCCCCACTATTCCCAAACCAACTAAGACATTCACACATGCTATCCAAATGGCTGGCCCATCCATAGCTTAAGTCTGTCACTCATTTACCACATTTACTTCCTGTCTCAGCCCACTAATTTTAAAGTATTTCTTATACATGACTTTCCACGACTCATGCAGTCTTTCAACTATGAAATATTCTTTTAGAATGGGATTTTAAAGGCAACAAAAATTGAATTTTTATAAAGTATATAAATTTATTGTACAAAAGGATAGAATTCTAGCATAATATACATATTTCACATATAGATATAAAAACAACTAACAGATGCTTGTCAATGATACATAAACAGATGAATGATAATTCCGACGCGTTTCCAAACGGCCTTATAATTGCCAGTCTTCATCAGGGAATTTAAATCATCATCTACAGAGTATATCAAGAACATATTAATTACATAATATTTCACATAAAATAGACTCTATTGTGACCCAAAGATCACAAATGTCCAAATATTTATGTATACAAAGGTGAACACACTTACATCAAGATACAAAGCATCAAATGTGGTATTGCTTCCCCATATATCTTTAGACCCAGGATCGATGCCGCAGATGGGACAGATATTTCTTTTATCTCTCTACAAGACGGCTTTAAAAAACATATAGTTTCTTATTGCTGAATTGACGTTTAAATAGACAGATGAACGGCTAAGGAAAAAACAAAATCAAGAACACAAGATAAGTAAGGGAGGATCAACATTGAGTGGCTAGGGCTGAAAACAATCATCCAGCCAAACCAGACAATTCAAAAGACTCACCCAAAAAAGTATCCAACAGAAGTTCCTTAGATCAAGTCCTAAAGGATATATTTCCTATGTATAGGAGAGAGCACTCCTGCAGCACCTGCTGCGGAGGGGGAAGACGTCAAATGCCATCTCAGGCGTTCTTAAATAGGATCTAAGGAGGCCAGTCCCGCCCCTGTGGGTGTCAACAGATGACGCGGTGCGCAGACGGCGCACCACGTCATCATACCGACGTCCCGCCAACAGGCTGGATTGTATCCTGGGAACTACCAAGACCATCATGCAACTGGGGCACCGCGCCCCACGTGGTCCGTCCGCGCACCGGAACATACGGCGTCAATCCAAAAAGGGGACAGACGTACCAATGCACCAAAGCGCAATTGAACCAAAGGGACACAGGTCCCCACCTGCAACTTAGATAATCAGGCATGCTACATAAACCTGATCATAACGGGTCATCGGGAGAGACAAGCATGCAAAAATTACATACCTGTCAAATTAGCAGGCCCTGGTTGGAAAAAGGGAATATTGGCGGGGAGAAAAATCAAAGATACTGGGAGAAATAAAATTATCCAGCTCAAGGACAGACTCACCGCCACCAGCATGTACCCGGGGTTCCAAAACAATGCAACAGGGTGATGGAAAGTAGCCCAAAGCTGCTGGGGGAAAAAAGGAAAGAATCCTCTAAAGGGGCCCCCAAGAAGACACAACTCATGGATATGAATTGGGCCAACTACAGGGGTCTGCAGGATTGGGGTGAAAACGGGAGAGACTCCATTAATGGGGAAGTGTCCACCAACACACACCTAGGCTCACTAAAGGGGCCCAGGGGGGGTTTTTTGGTGACAAGCAATTCCCCAAGTGAGAACAAAAACCACTGGCAACATGGCTCACTGACGGACCGAAAATTATCAGTCCAAACATGAGCCTAAAACAGCCTCAGGGGATCGGATTGCATCCCCCCCGGGGGGAAAAGTGTCCCAGGGGGGAGGTCCAAGTGTCCCCCCCCCCACTCCCCCCCATGAAGCTGGAAAAATGGGGGGGTATTTGGAAAAAGGGGGGGGTTATTTTTAAACACATATCATCCCATGAGGCTGGGATGCCAGGTAGAGAGAAATTTCTACCCAAGACATCTACAAAAAATCCCCGGGGTTCGAGTCTTCATGGGTTAGCAACACCATTTACAAATGAATAAGCAAATAATAAATAACAGAAAACAACCCCAATGAAAATTAATGTTTATATCCTGGTACAAGGGGGGTAACTAATGCGCTCAACCAATAAAGATAGAAATATTAAAAATAATAAATATAAAGGGAAAAGCAGCCAACATATAAGTGGTCTCACACTGCAGTAATCAATAAAAATGGGGGGTATGTGGCGCTAAACCCCAATAAATAACAATAGAATATCCTAAGGGACGTGATCCCTAGTGATGGGTAACCTTAAAGAGGGGGATGTAACAATAATACATTCACATATAAAATGCTGACATCATAAATAAATACATATATAATACAATAAAGTGAATGTGCATGATAAAAGTGACCAATAAATAAGTGTTGAGGTAGAAGATGGCAGTAAAAATAATAGTCATATGAAATAAATCCGAATAATAATAACGATAAAAATGTGCAGGATAAAATAAATGAGACAGGGAATGCCTCCTGTGAATCAAATAAATCCAAAGTGCACAGTGCAAAGTGCCAAGACGTGAGGATAAAAAGACCAAGCTGAGGTCTGAATGTGCAGAAAAGTCAATCTATAAGGTGCTTCTATGATCAACAATTGCTTCAATGATCAAAAAGATAACTAAAAAGGAATAATCATAGGATATTCGAAACATAGATCAGAACCAAGCGGAGGTATGAGTGTGTAAGACAGTGAGTGACAGTGCATTGGAAAAAAATGCATTCATCAAGAAACAGATAATAACTGAAACATCAGATCACCAAAAAAGGCATAAGGAGGAGATGCCTGACAGTATGGAATAAATGGACTCCAAAGTAAAGGAGACAAAGATATGTCACCTGGTGCACTACTAGTCCCAGTGTATAATGAAGGTTGTACAGGAGCAGCAAAAAAATAAAAAATAATCGCAAAAAAAAAAAAATCGCTAAAAAAATAAAAATAAAATAAAATCGCATTAATACCGCTCAGTATGATATAAATTTCCTAAAAGATATATATAAAGGAGAGAGTTCCAGATGATTTAAATAGAAAAGTTCTGTGTGACTTCCATGCGAATAGAAACTATAATCAAGTGCTCCGCGGTGTTTTTTCAGGGATGCGCCCCCGTGTTTCCCCCAGCCTCTCACCTCAAAGGATGGCCCCAATAGGCCTAGTAAAGCAGAGGAATCTGTAGATGGTAGCCCTGGTGTCTGGTCCCCTCGCCTTCCTAAGGGTTTCTGTGCATTTTTCCTGCCTCACAATCCGGTCCCCAAAGAGGTTCCAAACGTCACTCCAGGTGGAAGCAATCGCTCCCAATACGAATCAGCATATAGGGTGGGGGATACAGAGAAAAACGGCGCTCCAATGTGTAGTAAAATAGCGGTAATATTTATTAAAAGAACATATCCACTTACATAGCAGTTTGAATGAAGCCGCTCATGTCACCCTATGAGTAAGTCGCGTGTGAGAGCGGAAGTTCCTGTATCTCTGAGCGGCTTCATTCAAACTGCTATGTAAGTCCTCTGTCCAATAACTGGACATTGTGAACAATTCCCACACGGGAAAGTACCAAGATTTTTACATGGGTCCTTCCTGGCGCTACCCTTGTATTCGCTTTGTGTGATCATACTGCCCATTGAGCCAGCCTTTTTATAGGTAATAAGTGGAAGGGGTGTGACTAAACCACCAACAATTGGGTCCTCGATAAAAGATATATGGGGAAGCAATACCACATTTGATGTTTTGTATCTTGATGTAAGTGTGTTCACCTTTGTATACATAAATATTTGGACATTTGTGATCTTTGGGTCACAATAGAGTCTATTTTATGTGAAATATTATGTAATTAATATGTTCTTGATATAATCTGTAGATGATGATTTAAATTCCCTGATGAAGACTGGCAATTATAAGGCCGTTTGGAAACGCGCCGGAATTATCATTCATCTGTTTATGTATCATTTACAAGCATCTGTTAGTTGTTTTTATATCTATATGTGAAATATGTATATTATGCTAGAATTCTATCCTTTTGTACAATAAATTTATATACTTTATAAAAATTGCCTTTAAAATCCCATTCTAAGAGGTCTATAAATCGAGTATTCTTGGGGATGATGGCAACCCTAGTGTCTCTAAATAAGAGTTCAACTTTTTCATGAAATATTCTTTTACAACTCTCCCATTCTGCACTCCCACATTGCATTGAAATGTAGCCAAAGGAGCAGGGCATACCCATTGATCTAGAGGAATAGGAAAGAAAAGCATTCATATTCTCACCTAAGCCATCTGTTACCAGTAAAGCCCAACAGAAAAAACTAAAAATTTTGACCAGGTGGCAAAGATGCCTCGCTCTTCCTCACAATCTTTACTCATCCATTCCTGACACATATTGATGATGCCAAAAGGACATAGGTACCTTGATATACTGACATCTGGTGGGCATGCCCTCCCATTCAATGATTCTGGAAAGTAATTCTCTCTCTATACCACCATGTGACAGGGTCACGGATCACTAGTACTCCTCAGACTACCTTAATATCTATCCTACTTGCTACCATCACATCTTTTAAGAATACATTACCTTTCAATTCCTTACAGGGCCAGGGCGTTCATTCCTCACCACTGGCAAACCCATCAAACACTATCTTTAGCAAAATGGGTCCTGCAACCTCCTCCCCACCAGGATCCTACCTATGCTCCCCACCCCATCATCCACGTGACCTTCCTACCCCTCATCCCTTTTATTTGATAAGCTGCCATCTCTGCCAACATACCAATGAGCCAAATGACATAATCTGGTTCCTAAGAGACAGACAGCACCCCCTCCACTATAAAAAAAATTACTTTTCTTCATTCTCCATACTGTATTTCAGACCTCTATATACATCTGAAGTCCAGTAGATGCACATGTTTCACCAATAAAAAAAAATTAAAAAAGAAAGCAAGCATGGAAGCTGTTATTGTTTACAACAACTTCTGCAAAAAATAGTTTGGCCCTCACACTGATCTAATTACTGTAATTATATTTGAGGCAAAGAAGTGGAACATGTACGTAGATTAGGTGTTATGACTTTACTCTGATTCTTTAATCTACGTGCTTGATCCAAGTACATGACTGAGAAAGTCTTAAAACCAGAGACAGTTGGATTAGTAATGGCATTCACAATATTTTTCTAAGTATGGTTTTGCTACATCTGATATTCATGAATAGTTCAGCTTATCGATGCCAAAGTGTATTTTTATCTGCAAACAGAGGATGCCATGCATAGATGCGCACAGGGGGTGTGCCAGATGTGTGCACACCCTAATTACCCCTGTGCGGCGTAGATATCAGGGGTCTGTTTAGACTGCTGATATTTCACCAAAGCCCTCAGTGGGACTCCTAGAAGAATTGTAAATAAAAAATACTGTAAAAAAATATTTAACAAAAATCTACTGCCCTACTGACAGCGTCCACGTTTTAATACATTTTAAAATGTTTGTTTACATGTATAAGTGTGTGTCTGTGTATATACAGTGGGGACGGAAAGTATTCAGACCCCCTTAAATGTTTCACTTTTTGTTATATTGCAGCCATTTGCTAAAATCATTTAAGTTGATTGTTTTCCTCATTAATGTACACACAGCACCCCATATTGACAGAAAAACACAGAATTGTTAACATTTTTGCAGATTTATTAAAATAGAAAAACTGAAATATCACATGGCCCTAAGTATTCAGACCCTTTGCTGTGACACTCATATATTTAACTCAGATGCTGTCCATTTCTTCTGTTCATCCTTGAGATGGTTCTACACCTTCATTTGAGTCCAGCTGTGTTTGATTATACTGATTGGACTTGATTAGGAAAGCCACACACCTGTCTATACAAGACCTTATAGCTCACAGTGCATGTCAGAGCAAATGAGAATCATGAGGTCAAAGGAACTGCCTGAAGAGCTCAGAGACAGAATTGTGGCCAGGCACAGATCTGGCCAAGGTTACAAAAAAATTCTGCTGCACTTAAGGTTCCTAAGAGCACAGTGGCCTCCATATTTCTTAAATGGAAGACGTTTGGGATGACCAGAACCCTTCCTAGAGCTGGCTGTCCGGCCAAACTGAGCTATCGGGGGAGAAGAGCCTTGGTGAGAGAGGTAAAGAAGAACCCAAAGATCACTGTGGCTGAGCTCCAGAGATGCAGTCGGGAGATGGGAGAAAGTTGTAGAAAGTCAACCATCACTACAGCCCTCCACCAGTCAGGGCTTTATGGCAGAGTTGCCCGACGGAAGCCTCTCCTTAGTGCAAGACACATAAAAGCCCACATGGAGTTTGCTAAAAAAAAAAAACACCTGAAGGACTCCAAGATGATGAGAAATAAGATTCTCTGGTCTGATGAGACCAAAATAGAACTTTTTGGCCTTAATTTTAAGCAGTATGTGTGGCGAAAACCAGGCACTGTTCATCACCTCTCCAATACAGTCCCAACAGTGAAGCATGGTGGTGGCAGCATCATGCTGTGGGGTGTTTTTCAGCTGCAGGGACATGACGACTGGTTGCATTCGAGGGAAAGATGAATGCGGGCCAAGTACAGGGATATCCTGGATGAAAACCTTCTCCAGAGTGCTCAGGACCTCAGACTGGGCCCAAGGTTTACATTCCAACAAGACAATGGCCCTAAGCACACAGCTAAAATAAAGAAGGAGTGGCTTCACAACTCCGTGACTGTTTTTGAATGGCCCAGCCTTAAACCCAATTGAGCATCTCTGGAGAGACCTAAAAATGGCTGTCCACCAACGTTCACCATCCAACCTGACAGAACTGGAGAGGATCTGCAAGGAGGAATGGCAGAGGATCCCCAAATCCAGGTGTGAAAAACTTGTTGCATCTTTCCCAAAAAGACTCATGGCTGTATTAGATCAAATGGGTGCTTCTACTAAATACTGAGCAAAGGGTTTGAATACTTAGGACCATGTGATATTTCAGTTTTTCTTTTTTAATAAATCTGCAAAAATGTCAATTCTGTGTTTTTCTGGCAATGTGGGGTGCTGTGTGTACATTAATGAGGAAAAAATGTACTTAAATGATTTTAGCAAATGGCTGCAATATAACAAAGAGTGAAAAATTTAAGGGGGGTCTAAATACTTTCCATCCCCACTGTAATAGTTTTTTTTATGACCTGTGATCTGTGATTTTTGTGATCCATATGTCCTGACTTTCTTCCAGTTTCTTAGCAATACCTATGATCTGTCTGTCCTAAACTTTGGCCTGCTTGACTATGATCTTGTCTGCTGGTATTGTACCAAGCTTCATTTCTGCATGCTGTCAGCTGTTGATGCACAAGTAAACTGTGGGTTATAACCTTGGAGCTGTCTGCAGCAAAGCCCATCATTCCTTGAGAGGTTCCCTAGACCCTGGGACTCAACCCACTTTAGAGAATACATTTGTCTGGCAAGGGTCCACTATCTCTGTCACAATAACATACAATGTTTCTGAGCCAGGATCTAGTATACACTGACTTGGTATAGTAGGAGTTGGTGCAAACTATGTCACTTCAATCTCATAACCTACAATGTCTTGTCAGTCACGCCTGTTATACAATATTCTATTCATCTTACAAGAAGAATGTTTTAGTCAACATAGTCAAACATTTGTTTCTATACACAGGAGATTAACTTTAAGACTTCTTTCCATTCATGACATCCTTTAACAAGCCGCTCATTTGTTCTGTTTAGTTTTGTTAAGCAGACACACAAGTACCTGATATGGGTGAATCAATTCTTGGCTGTTCTTTCCTCCAGGAAGGCACAAACACCTTAATGTAGTCATGTCCTCTCTTTCTAAACCAGTCCACCGCAATATCTATGCCTCTGCATGAGAAAACTGTCTTGAATCCATGACTGTGAGTAGAAATGAAATTGCAATATCAGTTGCATTCTGATAGAAATATACTGTATGTTTGTATTAAAATTAACCTAGATATAACAGCATATAAATTACTGTCACTGTAACAAAAATAAAAGTTTTTCATGGGTAGAAGGGCTACACACTTAGAGATGCCTACACCTCTCTGGTATTGTTGAAGCCTGCCAGCTAAACTCCCCCTTATTCTTTATTCCATTCTAGCCCATCAGTATAGTGGACTGCCTTACCCTCCTATAAGAATGTTTGGTAGGTATGTGGAGACCGGCAAACTTCAGTACTTCCAGGAAGAGCCACAGTGACACTGAAAGCTGCCATAGGTATGTGCAGTCACCTCTTGCTACCTGTACTTTATACCTATCAGTGGCTTTTGTTTAAAGTAGTTCTTCAGGCTAAATAATAAACTGCAAAATAGGGATGGGCCGGTGTTCGATTCGAACCCGCGCTCGAATCGAACATCGGGCGTTCGCCCGTTCGGCGATCCCAGAACTATTTGGGCCGTTCGCATCACATTCGTGTGATGCGAACGGCCCGCAATGCACTGCGCCAGTCGCAGTGCATTGCTGGCTGATGATTGGCCAAGCATGCACTGTGACCCCGCATGCTTGGCCAATCACAGCGCCGGCAGCGAGGAGAGCCATAATTGGCTACAGGCGGGATGCCTGTAGCCAATTATAGCTCAAGGGGTTTAGTACATGCCCCACAGTATAAAAGGCCGCCGCGCCGGCGACCTCGTTATATTGTGTTCCAGCGTGTCAGTGTTATGTGCTGCTGACTGCTGACATTATCTGCTGTATTTCTGGGGATTGGTGTGTGCGTGCTGTTAGTACAGCATTGCAGTATCACATCTGGGGGGTGTCTATAGTATGCCTGTGAAGGGGCGCATGTTTCCCGTGCTTAGAACTGTCCCTGCACAAAGTGTAATTTTTGCAGGAAAAAAAGCTATTTAAAATCACTCGCGGCTAATGAATTGACGGCTCCCGTAACACAGAGAACAGTCATTCATTGAAAGTCATTGATAAAAAAAAAAGTCATTGATAAAAAAATAAAAAAATTTAAAAAAAAAGCGTGGGGGTCCCCCCAAATTCAATAACCAGGCCCTTCAGGTCTGCTATGGATATTAAGGGGAACCCCAGACAAAAAAAATGGTTTGGCGTCCCCTCAAAATCCATACCAGACCCTTGAGGTCTGGGATGGATTTTCAGGGGAACCCCGGCCACAAAAAAAAATGGCGTGGGGTCCCCCTCAAAATCCATACCAGACCCTTATCCGAGCACGCAACCTGGCAGGCCGCAGGAAAAGAGGGGGTGACGAGAGCGCCCCCCCCCCCCTCCTGAACCGTACCAGGCCACATGCCCTCAACATTGGGAGGGTGCTTTGGGGTCCCCCCCAAAGCACCTTGTCCCCATGTTGATGAGGACAAGGGCCTCTTCCCCACAACCCTGGCCATTGGTTGTGGGGGTCTGCGGGCGGGGGGCTTATCGGAATCTGGAAGCCCCCTTTAACAAGGGGACCCCCAGATCCCGCCCCCCCTGTGTGAAATGGTAAAGGGGTACAAAAGTACCCCTACCATTTCACCAAAAAAGTGTCAAAAATTTTAAAAATGACAGGAGACGGTCTTTGACAATTCCTTTATTAAAATCTTCTTTCTTCTGGTCTTCCTTCTTTCTTTCTTCCTCCTTCGGTTTCTTCATCTTCTCCTTCCGGAATCTTCTTCCATCTTCTTCCATCTTCTTCTTCCTCTGATCCGCTTCTTCTTGCTCTGGTCTTCTCGTCCGGCATCTTCTTCCATGGCGTCGGCGTCTCCTCTGGGCCGCTCCGTGCAATGGGAGGCTCCCGCTGTGTGAGGCTTTGCTGCGTCTGACAGGTCTTTTATAATGGAGGGCGGGGTCACCTGGTAACCCCGCCCCCCTCTGACGCACGGGGACGTCATGGGGAATTCCCTATGGCTTTCCCCATGACGTCAGAGGGGGCGGGGTCACCAGGTGGCCCCGCCCTCCGTTATAAAAGATAAAAGACCTGTCAGACGCAGCAAAGCCTCACACAGCGGGAGCCTCCCATTGCGCGGAGCGGCCCAGAGGAGGCGCCGACGCCATGGAAGAAGATGCCGGACGAGAAGACCAGAGCAAGAAGAAGCGGATCAGAGGAAGAAGAAGATGGAAGAAGATGGAAGAAGATGCCGGAAGGAGAAGATGAAGAAACCGAAGGATGAAGAAAGGAAGAAGGAAGACCAGAAGAAAGAAGATTTTAATAAAGGAATTGTCAAAGACCGTCTCGTGTAATTTTTACCATTTTTGACACTTTTTTGGTGAAATGGTAGGGGTAATTTTGTACCCCCTTACCATTTCACACAGGGGGGGGGGGATCTGGGGGTCCCCTTGTTAAAGGGGGCTTCCAGATTCTGATAAGCTCCCCGCCCGCAGACCCCCACAACCAATGGCCAGGGTTGTGGGGAAGAGGCCCTTGTCCTCATCAACATGGGGACAAAGGTGCTTTGGGGGGGACCCCAAAGCACCCTCCCAATGTTGAGGGCATGTGGCCTGGTACGGTTCAGGAGGGAGGGGGGTGCTCTCATCCCCCCTCTTTTCCTGCAGCCTGCCAGGTTGCGTGCTCGGATAAGGGTCTGGTATGGATTTTGAGGGGGACCCCACGCCATTTTTTTTTGTGGCCGGGGTTCCCCTTAAAATCCATCCCAGACCTCAAGGGTCTGGTATGGATTTTGAGGGGGACCCCACGCCATTTTTTTTTTTTTTTTTTTGGCTGGGGTTCCCCTTAATATCCATAGCAGACCTGAAGGGCCTGGTTATTGAATTTGGGGGACCCCCACGCTTTTTTTTTTTTATCAATGACTTTTATTTATCAATGACTTTCAATGAATGACTGTTCTCTGTGTTACGGGAGCCGGCAATTTATTATAGCCGCAAGTGATTTTAAATAGCTTTTTTTCCTGCAAAAATGACACTTTGTGCAGAGACAGTTCTAAGCACGGGAAACATGTGCCCCTTCACAGGCATACTATAGACACCCCCCAGGTACGAAATTTAAAGAAACATTACACTTTTATTGTTTTACTTTAAACATTATTAAAATCACTGCTCCTGAAAAAAACGTCTGTTTTTAAAAAAAAATTTGCATTGATACATGTCCCCTGGGGCAGGACCCAGGTCCCCAAACACTTTTTATGACACTAACATTCATATTAGCCTTTAAAATTAGCACTTTTGATTTCAAACGTTCGCATCCATTGTAACTAATAGGGCTCTTATGTTCGCACAGACTTTAGGTACGTTCGTGGGTTCTGGTGCGAAACGAACCCAGGGGTGTTCGGCTCATCCCTACTGCAAAATGATAACAATAAATGTGTTTTTTTAAGTAATTGGGTCTATTAAAATTTTTATATATAAAAAAAATTGCATAGCTATTTATCCAGAACATTTGCATCCATTTGCATGTACATCCACTGCTGATTAAAATTATTTGCTAATTCCCTTTAGGCCTGGTTTACACTGGTGCGACATGAAAGTCGCGCGACTGCCGATCCGACTTTGCCCTTTGACTTCGGTACAACATTTAATGTATAAAAATGTAAAATAATGCATTTGGGTGGCAAAAATATGAATGCAATCTATACACTAGGGGGAGAATCTCTGGGGGAATCTAGGATGGAAAAGGACCTGGGGGTCCTAGTAGATGATAGCCTCAGCAATGGCATGCAATGCCAAGCTGCTGCTAACAAAGCAAACAGAATATTGGCATGCATTAAAAAAGGGATTAACTCCAGGAATAAAGCGATAATTCTCCCAATCTACAAGACTCTGGTCCGGCCGCAACTGGAGTATGCTGTCCAGTTCTGGGCACCAGTCCTCAGGAAGGATGTACTGGAAATGGAGCGAGTACAAACTAGGCCAACAAAGTTAATAAATATTCTGGAGGACATTAGTTATGAAGAAAGGTTGCGAGCACTGAACTTATTCTCTGATGAAGAGACGCTTGAGAGGGGATATGATTTAAATTTACATATACCATACTGGTGACCCCACAATAGGGATACAACTTTTTCGGGGAAGGGAGTTTAACCACTTCAGCCCCGGACCAATTGGCAGCCAAAGGACCAGGCCCCTTTTTGCAATTCGGCACTGCGTCGCTTTAACTAACAATTGCGCGGTCATGCGACGTGGCTCCAAAACAAAATTGGCGTCCTTTTTTTCCCACAAATAGAGCTTTCTTTTGGTGGTATTTGATCGCCCCTGCGGTTTTTATTTTTTTGCGCTATAAACAAAAATAGAGCGACAATTTTGAAAAAAATGCAATATTTTTTACTTTTTGCTATAATAAATATCGACAAAAAATATATAAAAAAAACATTTTTTTTCCTCAGTTTACGCCGATACGTATTCTTCTACATATTTTTGGTAAAAAAAATCGCAATTAGCGATTATTGATTAGTTTGAGCAAAAGTTATAGCGTTTACAAAATAGGGGATAGTTTTCTAGCATTTTTATTAATATTTTTTTTTTTATTAGTAATGGCGGCGATCAGCGATTTTTATTGTGACTGCGACATTTTGGCGGACACATCGGACATTTTTGACACATTTTTGGGACATTTGTCATTTATACAGCAATCACTGCTATTTAAATAGCACTGATTCCTATGTAAATGACAGTTGTAGTTAGGGGGTTAACCACTAGGGGGCGGGGAGGAGTCAGTGTGACGTGTTGTGTTTTTTTTTACAGTAGGGGGGCGTGGCTGTACGTCTGACATCATTGATCGGCGTTCCCGATGACAGGAAACCGCCGATCACTGACAGTCAGTGTAGGAAGCGCGGGGAGAGGTTTGTTTACATAGACCTCTCCCCGTTCTTCAGCTCCGTAACCCGATCGCGGGATACCAGCGGCGATCGGGTCCGCTGGTCCCGCGGCCGTGGTCACGGAGCTCCCGACCGGGTCGCGCACGCGCCGCTGGCGGCGCGCGCGCGCCCCCCCGGCAGGCAAATTAAAGGGGACGTACAGGTACGTGCTTTTGCCTGCCCGTGCCATTCTGTTGACGTATATCTACAGGAGGCGGTCGGGAAGCGGTTAACAAGACACGTGGTCACTGATTAAAATTAGAACAAAAGAGGTTTAACCTTAAACTACGTAGAGGGTTCTTTACTGTAATGCCCCGTACACACGGTTGGAAATTCCGACGGGAAAAGTCTGATCGGATTATGTTGTCGGAAAATCCGATCGTGTGTGGGCTCTAGCGGGCTTCTTCCGTCTGAATTTTCCGACAACAAAATCTGATCAGACTTTTTCCGATTGTGTGTTTAGAATTCGACGCACAAAGTGCCGCACATGCTCAGAATAAATTTGGGGACTAAAGCTATTGGCTACTGGCCTTTACGTAGTCCCATCGTATGTGTCGTACGTCACCTCATTCGGAACGATCGGATTTTTCTACAACTTTGTGCGACCATGTGTATGCAACACAAGTTTCTGCCAAAATCCGTCGGAAAAAATCTGACAGATTTTGTGGTCGGAATGTCCGACCATGTGTAAGAGCGGCAAGATTGTGGAATTCACTTCCACAGGCGGTGGTCTCAGCAGGGGGGCATCGATAGTTTCAAAAGACTATTACAGTATTTTCCAGCGTATAAGACGACCTTTTACACCTTTTAAACTGGCCAAAAAGCAGGGGTCGTCTTATACGCCGGGTCAGCTGCTGGGATGCCTGTTGGATGTGCAGTAATAATGTATGTAGCTTCGGCTACATACAGTATATACCGCTGAGCCAATCCCAGTGAGCGATGAATTCAAATGAATACAGAGCCTGTTCGGATTGGAGTTACAACCTCTGCCAATCCGAGTAGGCTACATACAGTAGCCTGCTCGGATTGGCTTTGAGAGTCAGAGAGGCGCGGGCTGATGATGTTACAGCCTCTGCCAATCCAAGCAGGCTTTGTATTCATTAATAGAATACATCGCTCGCCATGATTAGCTCCAGCACCAGCAAGAAGGAAGAAGGAAATGGCTCCAGCAAGATCGAAGAAGAAGGATATGAAGCGTCGGAAGCCTCGGAAGGGGGGGTCATCCTAAATGGTGAGTACAGGCAAAACATCTTAAAAACCTGTAAAATTAGCGGGTCGTCTTATATATGCCGGGTCGCCTTATACACCGGCAAATACGGTAGATAAGCACCTGAACGACCGCAACATACAGGGATATACAATGTAATACTGACATATAATCACACACATAGGTTGGACTTGATGGACTTATGTATTTTTTCAATCCCACCTACTATGTAACCTACTATGTAACATCCAACTTCCATGTGACTTTAATGAACTGGATCTGATTTTTATCCAACTTTGAGATGAGTGCAACTTAGATCTGGTATGGATTTTGAGGGGAAACCCCACACCAAAATGTAAAATAAAAACAGCGTGAGGTCACCCCCCAAATTTATACCAGACACTTAGGTATGGTATGGATTTTGAGGGTAAACCCCACGCCAAAACTTAAAAAAAAGAAACACTTAGGGTCCCCCAAAAAAGTCAATATCCAGCCCTTAACTGAGCATGCAGCCAAGCAGGCCAGGACAGGGGGGACAAGCGAGTGCCCCCCTCCTGAACTATACCAGGTCACATGCCCTCAACATGGGGTGGGGTGCTCTGTCCCCCCACCCCAAAGCACCTTGTCCACATGTTGGACAAGGGCCTCTTTCACACAACCCTGGGCTGTGGTTGTGGGGGACTGCGGACAGGGGACTTATCGGAATCTGGAAGCCCCCCTTTCTTAAATTTTCCCCAGATCCCGCCTCCCTATGTGAATGAGTATGGAGTACATAGTACCCCTACCCATTCACCCAAACAAAAATGTGTAGTGTAAGAGAAACAGGAGGCTGACAAGTCCTTTATTAAAAAATGAATAATGCCCCCTTGGTAGCTCCAACATCAATCATGATGACGGTGGCCCCTGCCCCAAAGCACACCCCATGTTGAGGGCATGTGGCCTGGTATGGTTCGTGGTGGCGTTGCTCTTCTCTCCCCTTTTACTGGCCTGCTAGCCTGCATGCTCAGATAAAGGGTCTGATATGGATTTTGGAGGGGACCCCATGCCATTTTCTTTTCCAATTTTGGTGTGGGATTCTCCTCAAAATCCATACCAGACCTAAGGGTCTGGTAGGGATTTGGGGAGAGGGACCCCATGCGTTTTTTTTTTTTGACGTGTGGTTTCCCTCTTACCATCCCCGCCATTTTTTTCAATAAATTTAGCATTGCTAACATTGCACACACCACAACATACAACAGGAGGGGCTACAGGAGCAGGGGGTCTTCGGGGAAATTTGACCTCTGAGCACATGTCACATGTCACAAGTCGGATCAGTTAAGATGGTGATCCAACTTGGATGCGACTTCTATTATATTCTATGGAATGAAATCGCAGCCAAGTCGGACCAAAGTAGTGCAGAAACCTTTTTCAAAAGTCAGAGCGACACAGTTAAAATGGCTCTCATAGGGAAACATTGATTTTGAAATGCCATGCGACGTGTGCTAAAGTCAGAGCACATGTTGCACCAGTATGAACAGGGCCTTAGTGTTCTGTAGAATTGTTACTTTATGTATCTTGTTACAAAGACGTATGTTTTTCCTATCCTCCTCAGCTCCATCTAGTGGAGATAAAATAGATTAAAGAACAAATGTACATGCAGATTCACTGGATTAATGGTATACAAATGTTTTATAAATAGACCCCAATGTGCCATATAAGAAAGCTTCATATACTTTCCTAACAGTCCACCCATGATAACAATCATTGCTCTCATTTCAACCTGCAATAAAACTGATTGAAATTGAAGCAGAGAAAGGGGAGGTTTGCTTGATCTATAGAAAATAAATAAATTATGGATGTACAGGCTAATAATTAAAGGAGCTTGAGAAACATCCTTGTATGCATTCAGCATTACCTAAAGAGTGTGAAAATTATAGTGCTGATCATGGTAATATTAAAATAAAAAAATAAGTAAAAAGAGTTCTCTATGTATTACCTTTTTTTAGCCAACAGTATTTTTATGTGATGTAGTGTGATGATCTTTTAGGAATAAATGTGCTTTTATGTAATATAACATATTATTTTAAACCATGTATGTTATTATTTTTTAAGCCATTTTAAATTACAGTTTATAGCATCCTAGGACTTGTAAACCATGCTCTTTCTTAAAAAAAAATGCATATAATAACAAAAGTTTTCAGAGTTGAAAATATCATTAACCATACAGTTTTACTGTTTACATCTTATTGAATATACCCCCACTTCAATATTTTCATCCTTCATACTACTAAATTCACACTTCTATGTAGCCATCTTCTAAGATTCTCCTTACTTTAGAGAAAGCCCCATATACATGTATAGACATAGAAGATGTGAAAACATTGCACTGTTGGGGAGATAAAGGTAAGTATACATCTCATGTGGGGGGATGAGGGTACTTTAGGTCGGGGAAATGGCAAAAAGGATTACACTTTGTTTGAAAGTCCACTTATAATAGATACATACTAGCCCGTATGTACTCAAGGAGTAAAGCATTTTAGCATGTTTACTTTAAAGTATTTTTTATTTTAAAAAGTGAATTTTCACTTATCCTAGTGAATGAGGTGAAACAAAGTAAAAATTCAGTCAAGGCAACGTAATCTCATTCACTAAGTGAAGAGAACGTTCACTTTGTAAAGAGAAAAGTTACTTAGTTTAATAAAAGGAGTAAAGCTGTGCTGGCCATACAAATCTTGTTATTTCATTTTCTTTGTACTGCACATGACTGGGTATTCTTTGCAAAAAGAGAATTTTCACTTGTAGTTTGCACTTGTAGTACAAAGTGGATTTGCCTTTTGTAAATAACCCCCAAAGTCCCCTAAATATTACAGTTCAATTAGAAGTGATATAGTCCAATCATGAAACTAGTAGATCACTCCAAGGAAAATGTGAGGGATTGAGTGTTCAACATATATGAAAAAATATATTGGGCGGAGTCCATGCTCGCAACATTAGCACGCCACAAGGCTGTCGGCTTGAATCTTGGGATGGATATACATTGCATATATGCTTGTTTTTAACTGCCTCTATGTAAGTAGTTGGTATCTTTTATCTTTAATACATTTTATAAGAATTCACACTATGGGAGTTTCTTTTACATGCATGATTTGCCGGTGAACCATTGAGCTGATGTCCTCTGTGGCTCAACGTGAAAGTGAAGAAAATGTAGTGGTAACTGTGTGACACAACAAGTGTCAGGAAACAGATGTACATTCATCAAATAAGGAGTAATGGATGGATACTTCTTACTGGACTCGGTGGGCACATCTGTTGTATGACAGTGGGCCAATCGGGCTTGTATTGGTGACCAAAAGTCAAACGCTCATCAATATTCCCAACTGGAAGAAGGACGGAATGGATGAAGAAATCCCTCCAAGGGTGTGCGTTCTGTATCAATCAGCCAAGCCGGGTCAGGGTATGGTAACCAAGTATCCAAACTCAAGAGGATCTTTTGAAGAGGGGTGAGCCAGACCTCAGGAGGAGGTCGAACGAACAATTGGTGACACTATGGGATGGTGTCACATATAAACCAAAAAAGAAAAAGAAAATATAGAGAGCTCCATATGGTGCAGGTCAAAAAGATATGAGAATTTATTCTAATATTAAAAAAGGGCTTACAAAACATCAAATGACAGATGTAAGTAAAAAGTGATCACTGGTAGGTTTGAAAGCAATATGGGAAGCATGTGTAGCGAGCCCGTACGGGCTCGCTATACATGCTTCCCATATTTTGTTTGTTCGACCTCCTCCTGAGGTCTGACTCACCCCTCTTCGAAAGATCCTCTCGAGTTTGGATACCTGGTTACCATACCCTGACCCAACTTGGCTGATTGATACAGAACGATACATGTTTTTTTTTAACATAAAGTAAATATTTAAATGTTCAGCCTTATTTTCTCATAACTCATTCTGTTCATTTCACAAAGTGTTATTTTATTACCACCTCAAAGGGCCCATATTCTTCTTTCCTTAACAGAAACCTACAGAGTCGCCTTGTTATCACCAGACTGAAGTAAGTGTTATTTCAAGAAATGAAAGCCTACTGTGACTGTCTTTGTAAAATGACTTTTACATTAATTTTATTATAAGAAAAAAAAAACATTGACAGACACTGTTATTTTAGCACAAGTAGAGATAAAATACCACTACTATTACATAGCAAGTAAAGCATAATATATACCTTTGTGAAATGAGATCAAGTTCGATAAGGTTTGAGTTCGAGACAATACCGGCTGAACAAGAGAAAGAAAGTTTTGGGAATTGAACTAATTGAGGTTTATTTACTAAAAGCAAATAGGCTGTTCACTTTGCATAGATATTTTCATTTTGCAAGGGCATTCTCCCTTGGCTTAGTAAATAAGCTTTAATTATTTCTATCATCCAATCATGTGCAAGAAAAAATACGTTTGGTTTTTTTTTTTTGTTTTTTTTGCACATGATTAGGTATTGTTTGTGAAGTTACTTTTCACCACATTCAGTTAAGGGAAAATTTGTTTGCAAAGTGTTTGCAAAGCCTATTTGCCTATAGTATATCAACAACATTGTCTTTAATTTTGTAACCCTTATCCTTATTTCTGCCCTACAACTAATCCACATCATCATAACCCATAATTCTAACCTTGTCAATTTAACAGAAAAGATTACCATACAAAAGCCATAATCTTACCTCAAAAATTACTTTTGTAGCACAGCGTACCAAAGTAGAAATGTTAGAATCTAGTTTCAGCTATTCATCTTAAAGTGATTGTAAGGCTTCATCTTTTTTTTTTTTTTAATACTTACCTCCACTGTGCAGCTCGTTTTGCACAGAGTGGCCCCGATCCTCGACTTCTGGGGTCCCTTGGCGGCTCTCGTGGCTCCTCCTCTTATCAGATAACCCCCTAGGAGAAGAGCTCTCCCAGGTGGTTACCTTGTGGGTGCGCTCCCGACTGCCTGACTCGGCCCGCCAGAAGATTTTTCACCTTAATGCATAGGATGCATTAAGGTGAAAAAACACAAGAGTTTTCAACCCCTTTAATAAGCAGTTGTTTGGGGGCTGTATGAGTGTGTGTAGGCAAGGTGCATGTAGGCAACTCTTGTACTATCATTTATATTGATTGCTAGATTTCAGCACTAAATTTCACTAAATTTCACAGCCTGTATGTCACATATTCAGCCTTCAGTTCCTGGTATGGAAACATTTCCAAATGGACCAATGTGGACCAATGTGCCCATTTTGGGGCAGTTTATGACATGTTATATATTGAAGCACTACAAAGGGTTCTCATATGCTCCAGATACCTGAACTATGTACAAAATAATGCTATGGTTATTATATTGTTGTAGGATACAAACTATTTTAGTTACAGAAATGATATATCATGTACACAGTTGTTAAATTTTAGTTAGACATTAGTTAGATAGGCAATCTTTTTTTTTTTTAGCATGCCAAGACCTTGTTTAATTTGCAATATACAAGAAATATGCTTGCCAGAGTAAAAAGGTATTCAGCAAACATATAAATAGGAATAACATTAGTCTTAAAATGACCTTTTGAAGCCTGGCAAAATAGACCTTCCCTGTTAATTTGTATACTGGTATCTTTTCAGCTGGGCAATAACACTAGGAGTTTATGCACATTGTACAATATTAGGATAGTAAAAAATAACATGTTTTAATAATATAACATTCCAGCTGTGATTAGAAGAATATAATATCCACCATTGGTATAAAGCAATGTAAGTGAGATTATGTTTATTTAAATTTGCATGGAAGTTATCTGTTTGAAGATTGTGTATGTTTTTTTTTCTCTTAAAGTATAGCTAAAGGCAAAACATTTTTTAGTTGAGGATACAGTGCGGAGGATTAGAACGCTTGTCAGTTTTTAAAGCAGTCTGTGCCGCCGTTAAGGAAATTTACCCCCTCTATGTGCCCTGTTTACTATTATCATTGAAAGTGAAATTAAAAGAAAATCCCAAATTTTGGAAATGCCTTAATTTGTAGGGAATTCCTCTAACTTCCTGTTTGGCTATGGGACAGAAATTGAAGGGAAATCTCCGCAATGAGACACAGATGGTGGGGAAAAAAAATCTGACAGGGGTTATAACCCACCCTTACTATATCTAAAATGAAAAAAAAAAAGTTTTGCCTATAGTTCTACTTAAATAGCTTCAAATCTGCTCAGCCAATGCATTGTATGTTAGGTCAAAACTTTTATTTTTAATTTAGGACAGAGTAGAGATGTGTCAATACCGCTTGACTTTAGATACACTTTAAGATTATGATGTACAAAACTTATAAAAACTTATTCTCTGGAGAAGAGACGCTTGAGAGGGGATATGATTTAAATTTACATATACCATACTGGTGACCCCACAATAGGGATACAACTTTTTCGGGGAAGGGAGTTTAACAAGACACGTGGTCACTGATTAAAATTAGAACAAAAGAGGTTTAACCTTAAACTACGTAGAGGGTTCTTTACTGTAATGCCCCGTACACACGGTTGGAAATTCCGACGGGAAAAGTCTGATCGGATTATGTTGTCGGAAAATCCGATCGTGTGTGGGCTCTAGCGGGCTTCTTCCGTCTGAATTTTCCGACAACAAAATCTGATCAGACTTTTTCCGATTGTGTGTTTAGAATTCGACGCACAAAGTGCCGCACATGCTCAGAATAAATTTGGGGACCAAAGCTATTGGCTACTGGCCTCTACGTAGTCCCATCGTATGTGTCGTACGTCACCTCATTCGGAACGATCGGATTTTTCTACAACTTTGTGCGACCATGTGTATGCAACACAAGTTTCTGCCAAAATCCGTCGGAAAAAATCTGACAGATTTTGTGGTCGGAATGTCCGACCATGTGTAAGAGCGGCAAGATTGTGGAATTCACTTCCACAGGCGGTGGTCTCAGCAGGGGGGCATCGATAGTTTCAAAAGACTATTACAGTATTTTCCAGCGTATAAGACGACCTTTTACACCTTTTAAACTGGCCAAAAAGCAGGGGTCGTCTTATACGCCGGGTCAGCTGCTGGGATGCCTGTTGGATGTGCAGTAATAATGTATGTAGCTTCGGCTACATACAGTATATACCGCTGAGCCAATCCCAGTGAGCGATGAATTCAAATGAATACAGAGCCTGTTCGGATTGGAGTTACAACCTCTGCCAATCCGAGTAGGCTACATACAGTAGCCTGCTCGGATTGGCTTTGAGAGTCAGAGAGGCGCGGGCTGATGATGTTACAGCCTCTGCCAATCCAAGCAGGCTTTGTATTCATTAATAGAATACATCGCTCGCCATGATTAGCTCCAGCACCAGCAAGAAGGAAGAAGGAAATGGCTCCAGCAAGATCGAAGAAGAAGGATATGAAGCGTCGGAAGCCTCGGAAGGGGGGGTCATCCTAAATGGTGAGTACAGGCAAAACATCTTAAAAACCTGTAAAATTAGCGGGTCGTCTTATATATGCCGGGTCGCCTTATACACCGGCAAATACGGTAGATAAGCACCTGAACGACCGCAACATACAGGGATATACAATGTAATACTGACATATAATCACACACATAGGTTGGACTTGATGGACTTATGTATTTTTTCAATCCCACCTACTATGTAACCTACTATGTAACATCCAACTTCCATGTGACTTTAATGAACTGGATCTGATTTTTATCCAACTTTGAGATGAGTGCAACTTGGGTCTGGTATGGATTTTGAGGGGAAACCCCACACCAAAATGTAAAATAAAAACAGCGTGAGGTCACCCCCCAAATTTATACCAGACACTTAGGTATGGTATGGATTTTGAGGGTAAACCCCACGCCAAAACTTAAAAAAAAAAAACGCTTAGGGTCCCCCAAAAAAGTCAATATCCAGCCCTTAACTGAGCATGCAGCCTAGCAGGCCAGGACAGGGGGGACAAGCGAGTGCCCCCCTCCTGAACTATACCAGGTCACATGCCCTCAACATGGGGTGGGGTGCTCTGTCCCCCCACCCCAAAGCACCTTGTCCACATGTTGGACAAGGGCCTCTTTCACACAACCCTGGGCTGTGGTTGTGGGGGACTGCGGACAGGGGACTTATCGGAATCTGGAAGCCCCCCTTTCTTAAATTTTCCCCAGATCCCGCCTCCCTATGTGAATGAGTATGGAGTACATAGTACCCCTACCCATTCACCCAAACAAAAATGTGTAGTGTAAGAGAAACAGGAGGCTGACAAGTCCTTTATTAAAAAATGAATAATGCCCCCTTGGTAGCTCCAACATCAATCATGATGACGGTGGCCCCTGCCCCAAAGCACACCCCATGTTGAGGGCATGTGGCCTGGTATGGTTCGTGGTGGCGTTGCTCTTCTCTCCCCTTTTACTGGCCTGCTAGCCTGCATGCTCAGATAAAGGGTCTGATATGGATTTTGGAGGGGACCCCATGCCATTTTCTTTTCCAATTTTGGTGTGGGATTCTCCTCAAAATCCATACCAGACCTAAGGGTCTGGTAAGGATTTGGGGAGAGGGACCCCATGCGTTTTTTTTTTTTGACGTGTGGTTTCCCTCTTACCATCCCCGCCATTTTTTTCAATAAATTTAGCATTGCTAACATTGCACACACCACAACATACAACAGGAGGGGCTACAGGAGCAGGGGGTCTTCGGGGAAATTTGACCTCTGAGCACATGTCACATGTCACAAGTCGGATCAGTTAAGATGGTGATCCAACTTGGATGCGACTTCTATTATATTCTATTGAATGAAATCGCAGCCAAGTCGGACCAAAGTAGTGCAGAAACCTTTTTCAAAAGTCAGAGCGACACAGTTAAAATGGCTCTCATAGGGAAACATTGATTTTGAAATGCCATGCGACGTGTGCTCTTAAAGTCAAAGTAAAAAGTTGCACCAGTATGAACAGGGCCTTAGTGTTCTGTAGAATTGTTACTTTATGTATCTTGTTACAAAGACGTATGTTTTTCCTATCCTCCTCAGCTCCATCTAGTGGAGATAAAATAGATTAAAGAACAAATGTACATGCAGATTCACTGGATTAATGGTATACAAATGTTTTATAAATAGACCCCAATGTGCCATATAAGAAAGCTTCATATACTTTCCTAACAGTCCACCCATGATAACAATCATTGCTCTCATTTCAACCTGCAATAAAACTGATTGAAATTGAAGCAGAGAAAGGGGAGGTTTGCTTGATCTATAGAAAATAAATAAATTATGGATGTACAGGCTAATAATTAAAGGAGCTTGAGAAACATCCTTGTATGCATTCAGCATTACCTAAAGAGTGTGAAATTTATAGTGCTGATCATGGTAATATTAAATAAAAAAATAAGTAAAAAGAGTTCTCTATGTATTACCTTTTTTTAGCCAACAGTATTTTTGTGTGATGTAGTGTGATGATCTTTTAGGAATAAATGTGCTTTTATGTAATATAACATATTATTTTAAACCATGTATGTTATTATTTTTTAAGCCATTTTAAATTACAGTTTATAGCATCCTAGGACTTGTAAACCATGCTCTTTCTTAAAAAAAAATGCATATAATAACAAAAGTTTTCAGAGTTGAAAATATCATTAACCATACAGTTTTACTGTTTACATCTTATTGAATATACCCCCACTTCAATATTTTCATCCTTCATACTACTAAATTCACACTTCTATGTAGCCATCTTCTAAGATTCTCCTTACTTTAGAGAAAGCCCCATATACATGTATAGACATAGAAGATGTGAAAACATTGCACTGTTGGGGAGATAAAGGTAAGTATACATCTCATGTGGGGGGATGAGGGTACTTTAGGTCGGGGAAATGGCAAAAAGGATTACACTTTGTTTGAAAGTCCACTTTTAATAGATACATACTAGCCCGTATGTACTCAAGGAGTAAAGCATTTTAGCATGTTTACTTTAAAGTATTTTTTATTTTAAAAAGTGAATTTTCACTTATCCTAGTGAATGAGGTGAAACAAAGTAAAAATTCAGTCAAGGCAACGTAATCTCATTCACTAAGTGAAGAGAACGTTCACTTTGTAAAGAGAAAAGTTACTTAGTTTAATAAAAGGAGTAAAGCTGTGCTGGCCATACAAATCTTGTTATTTCATTTTCTTTGTACTGCACATGACTGGGTATTCTTTGCAAAAAGAGAATTTTCACTTGTAGTTTGCACTTGTAGTACAAAGTGGATTTGCCTTTTGTAAATAACCCCCAAAGTCCCCTAAATATTACAGTTCAATTAGAAGTGATATAGTCCAATCATGAAACTAGTAGATCACTCCAAGGAAAATGTGAGGGATTGAGTGTTCAACATATATGAAAAAATATATTGGGCGGAGTCCATGCTCGCAACATTAGCACGCCACAAGGCTGTCGGCTTGAATCTTGGGATGGATATACATTGCATATATGCTTGTTTTTAACTGCCTCTATGTAAGTAGTTGGTATCTTTTATCTTTAATACATTTTATAAGAATTCACACTATGGGAGTTTCTTTTACATGCATGATTTGCCGGTGAACCATTGAGCTGATGTCCTCTGTGGCTCAACGTGAAAGTGAAGAAAATGTAGTGGTAACTGTGTGACACAACAAGTGTCAGGAAACAGATGTACATTCATCAAATAAGGAGTAATGGATGGATACTTCTTACTGGACTCGGTGGGCACATCTGTTGTATGACAGTGGGCCAATCGGGCTTGTATTGGTGACCAAAAGTCAAACGCTCATCAATATTCCCAACTGGAAGAAGGACGGAATGGATGAAGAAATCCCTCCAAGGGTGTGCGTTCTGTATCAATCAGCCAAGCCGGGTCAGGGTATGGTAACCAAGTATCCAAACTCAAGAGGATCTTTTGAAGAGGGGTGAGCCAGACCTCAGGAGGAGGTCGAACGAACAATTGGTGACACTATGGGATGGTGTCACATATAAACCAAAAAAGAAAAAGAAAATATAGAGAGCTCCATATGGTGCAGGTCAAAAAGATATGAGAATTTATTCTAATATTAAAAAAGGGCTTACAAAACATCAAATGACAGATGTAAGTAAAAAGTGATCACTGGTAGGTTTGAAAGCAATATGGGAAGCATGTGTAGCGAGCCCGTACGGGCTCGCTATACATGCTTCCCATATTTTGTTTGTTCGACCTCCTCCTGAGGTCTGACTCACCCCTCTTCGAAAGATCCTCTCGAGTTTGGATACCTGGTTACCATACCCTGACCCAACTTGGCTGATTGATACAGAACGATACATGTTTTTTTTTAACATAAAGTAAATATTTAAATGTTCAGCCTTATTTTCTCATAACTCATTCTGTTCATTTCACAAAGTGTTATTTTATTACCACCTCAAAGGGCCCATATTCTTCTTTCCTTAACAGAAACCTACAGAGTCGCCTTGTTATCACCAGACTGAAGTAAGTGTTATTTCAAGAAATGAAAGCCTACTGTGACTGTCTTTGTAAAATGACTTTTACATTAATTTTATTATAAGAAAAAAAAAACATTGACAGACACTGTTATTTTAGCACAAGTAGAGATAAAATACCACTACTATTACATAGCAAGTAAAGCATAATATATACCTTTGTGAAATGAGATCAAGTTCGATAAGGTTTGAGTTCGAGACAATACCGGCTGAACAAGAGAAAGAAAGTTTTGGGAATTGAACTAATTGAGGTTTATTTACTAAAAGCAAATAGGCTGTTCACTTTGCATAGATATTTTCATTTTGCAAGGGCATTCTCCCTTGGCTTAGTAAATAAGCTTTAATTATTTCTATCATCCAATCATGTGCAAGAAAAAATACGTTTGGTTTTTTTTTTTTGTTTTTTTTGCACATGATTAGGTATTGTTTGTGAAGTTACTTTTCACCACATTCAGTTAAGGGAAAATTTGTTTGCAAAGTGTTTGCAAAGCCTATTTGCCTATAGTATATCAACAACATTGTCTTTAATTTTGTAACCCTTATCCTTATTTCTGCCCTACAACTAATCCACATCATCATAACCCACAATTCTAACCTTGTCAATTTAACAGAAAAGATTACCATACAAAAGCCATAATCTTACCTCAAAAATTACTTTTGTAGCACAGCGTACCAAAGTAGAAATGTTAGAATCTAGTTTCAGCTATTCATCTTAAAGTGATTGTAAGGCTTCATCTTTTTTTTTTAAATACTTACCTCCACTGTGCAGCTCGTTTTGCACAGAGTGGCCCCGATCCTCGACTTCTGGGGTCCCTTGGCGGCTCTCGTGGCTCCTCCTCTTATCAGATAACCCCCTAGGAGAAGAGCTCTCCCAGGTGGTTACCTTGTGGGTGCGCTCCCGACTGCCTGACTCGGCCCGCCAGAAGATTTTTCACCTTAATGCATAGGATGCATTAAGGTGAAAAAACACAAGAGTTTTCAACCCCTTTAATAAGCAGTTGTTTGGGGGCTGTATGAGTGTGTGTAGGCAAGGTGCATGTAGGCAACTCTTGTACTATCATTTATATTGATTGCTAGATTTCAGCACTAAATTTCACTAAATTTCACAGCCTGTATGTCACATATTCAGCCTTCAGTTCCTGGTATGGAAACATTTCCAAATGGACCAATGTGGACCAATGTGCCCATTTTGGGGCAGTTTATGACATGTTATATATTGAAGCACTACAAAGGGTTCTCATATGCTCCAGATACCTGAACTATGTACAAAATAATGCTATGGTTATTATATTGTTGTAGGATACAAACTATTTTAGTTACAGAAATGATATATCATGTACACAGTTGTTAAATTTTAGTTAGACATTAGTTAGATAGGCAATCTTTTTTTTTTTTTAGCATGCCAAGACCTTGTTTAATTTGCAATATACAAGAAATATGCTTGCCAGAGTAAAAAGGTATTCAGCAAACATATAAATAGGAATAACATTAGTCTTAAAATGACCTTTTGAAGCCTGGCAAAATAGACCTTCCCTGTTAATTTGTATACTGGTATCTTTTCAGCTGGGCAATAACACTAGGAGTTTATGCACATTGTACAATATTAGGATAGTAAAAAATAACATGTTTTAATAATATAACATTCCAGCTGTGATTAGAAGAATATAATATCCACCATTGGTATAAAGCAATGTAAGTGAGATTATGTTTATTTAAATTTGCATGGAAGTTATCTGTTTGAAGATTGTGTATGTTTTTTTTCTCTTAAAGTATAGCTAAAGGCAAAACATTTTTTAGTTGAGGATACAGTGCGGAGGATTAGAACGCTTGTCAGTTTTTAAAGCAGTCTGTGCCGCCGTTAAGGAAATTTACCCCCTCTATGTGCCCTGTTTACTATTATCATTGAAAGTGAAATTAAAAGAAAATCCCAAATTTTGGAAATGCCTTAATTTGTAGGGAATTCCTCTAACTTCCTGTTTGGCTATGGGACAGAAATTGAAGGGAAATCTCCGCAATGAGACACAGATGGTGGGGAAAAAAAATCTGACAGGGGTTATAACCCACCCTTACTATATCTAAAATGAAAAAAAAAAAGTTTTGCCTATAGTTCTACTTAAATAGCTTCAAATCTGCTCAGCCAATGCATTGTATGTTAGGTCAAAACTTTTATTTTTAATTTAGGACTTAAATAGCTTCAAATCTGCTCAGCCAATGCATTGTATGTTAGGTCCTTGATTTAAATAAGTCAATTCATACACAGTTTTATTTTTATTTTTACAATGTGGGTAATTTTTTTATTATTTTTACAATGATTTTTATTTTATATTCCTGTATAAAATATTCTTGAAACCATTAATAATATTAGATAAGCTAAAAGTATCTAGAAAATAGAGTTATAAATTATGGACTTAATCCCACTCTTACTGGAGTACTTGATTTCTGTTTACCATTAGTGATTTATTTAACATTTAAATCTATGATTCTTAAAGATTTCTACAGATTCTTTCAGAATAAATTAGTATGTTAACAAATTCAAATTACTTAATAAATGATATCTATGACCGGGACGTTATAGTGGAGTTGAAAGAATATATTCAAGGAAGGCGAGAAATCTCAAGGCTTGAAAGATCAGTGACATTACAGATTTAAGGGTACAGATGAGAGTCACGAAGTACTAGAGCATATAAAAAAAAAAAAAGGAGTATTGCAGCAAAGTATGGATTTTTCATTAAGGCTAAAACTCATGATGTAGAATATCTGTAGTAACAATGATTAGCGTCCTGTAATGTCCTTGTGTTCCTCTGAGTTGATCCCGAAATCTCCATTGGTACTGTATACTCATTGTAAGCATGTTTTTTACTATTTATTCCTTTTACATCTGATTCCAGGTTTTTTTTCACTAAAGGCATATCTCTAAACTCAGGTCGTGTATCAAAGATGTTTTAATGCCTACTCTGAAAGATTAATATTTTTAAAAAAAAAAAAATTAAGCACTATAAAAGAAAATCATTATATCAAGAGCATTTAACCTGGTGATCTTATTGAGTTCGAGACATCGGACAAAAAAGTGATGAATGTTATCAAAAGGTTAATATTTTAGGGTTCTGGTTGTATACTTATATTCTACAATATTGAAACTGTTTTTTTTTTTGACTGTTGTAGTATTCACTAGTAGATTTGAATGTTGACTATTCTATAATACAATTCTTATTACCTCTATTGTAAACTATCATATACACAATACTTTATTAAAAAGTATAAAAGAATTGTCAAAACATTTTTTTTAAATTTTTAATTTAGGACAGAGTAGAGATGTGTCAATACCGCTTGACTTTAGATACACTTTAAGATTATGATGTACAAAACTTATAAAAACTTATTCTCTGGAGAAGAGACGCTTGAGAGGGGATATGATTTAAATTTACATATACCATACTGGTGACCCCACAATAGGGATACAACTTTTTCGGGGAAGGGAGTTTAACAAGACACGTGGTCACTGATTAAAATTAGAACAAAAGAGGTTTAACCTTAAACTACGTAGAGGGTTCTTTACTGTAATGCCCCGTACACACGGTTGGAAATTCCGACGGGAAAAGTCTGATCGGATTATGTTGTCGGAAAATCCGATCGTGTGTGGGCTCTAGCGGGCTTCTTCCGTCTGAATTTTCCGACAACAAAATCTGATCAGACTTTTTCCGATTGTGTGTTTAGAATTCGACGCACAAAGTGCCGCACATGCTCAGAATAAATTTGGGGACCAAAGCTATTGGCTACTGGCCTCTACGTAGTCCCATCGTATGTGTCGTACGTCACCTCATTCGGAACGATCGGATTTTTCTACAACTTTGTGCGACCATGTGTATGCAACACAAGTTTCTGCCAAAATCCGTCGGAAAAAATCTGACAGATTTTGTGGTCGGAATGTCCGACCATGTGTAAGAGCGGCAAGATTGTGGAATTCACTTCCACAGGCGGTGGTCTCAGCAGGGGGGCATCGATAGTTTCAAAAGACTATTACAGTATTTTCCAGCGTATAAGACGACCTTTTACACCTTTTAAACTGGCCAAAAAGCAGGGGTCGTCTTATACGCCGGGTCAGCTGCTGGGATGCCTGTTGGATGTGCAGTAATAATGTATGTAGCTTCGGCTACATACAGTATATACCGCTGAGCCAATCCCAGTGAGCGATGAATTCAAATGAATACAGAGCCTGTTCGGATTGGAGTTACAACCTCTGCCAATCCGAGTAGGCTACATACAGTAGCCTGCTCGGATTGGCTTTGAGAGTCAGAGAGGCGCGGGCTGATGATGTTACAGCCTCTGCCAATCCAAGCAGGCTTTGTATTCATTAATAGAATACATCGCTCGCCATGATTAGCTCCAGCACCAGCAAGAAGGAAGAAGGAAATGGCTCCAGCAAGATCGAAGAAGAAGGATATGAAGCGTCGGAAGCCTCGGAAGGGGGGGTCATCCTAAATGGTGAGTACAGGCAAAACATCTTAAAAACCTGTAAAATTAGCGGGTCGTCTTATATATGCCGGGTCGCCTTATACACCGGCAAATACGGTAGATAAGCACCTGAACGACCGCAACATACAGGGATATACAATGTAATACTGACATATAATCACACACATAGGTTGGACTTGATGGACTTATGTATTTTTTCAATCCCACCTACTATGTAACCTACTATGTAACATCCAACTTCCATGTGACTTTAATGAACTGGATCTGATTTTTATCCAACTTTGAGATGAGTGCAACTTGGGTCTGGTATGGATTTTGAGGGGAAACCCCACACCAAAATGTAAAATAAAAACAGCGTGAGGTCACCCCCCAAATTTATACCAGACACTTAGGTATGGTATGGATTTTGAGGGTAAACCCCACGCCAAAACTTAAAAAAAAAAACGCTTAGGGTCCCCCAAAAAAGTCAATATCCAGCCCTTAACTGAGCATGCAGCCTAGCAGGCCAGGACAGGGGGGACAAGCGAGTGCCCCCCTCCTGAACTATACCAGGTCACATGCCCTCAACATGGGGTGGGGTGCTCTGTCCCCCCACCCCAAAGCACCTTGTCCACATGTTGGACAAGGGCCTCTTTCACACAACCCTGGGCTGTGGTTGTGGGGGACTGCGGACAGGGGACTTATCGGAATCTGGAAGCCCCCCTTTCTTAAATTTTCCCCAGATCCCGCCTCCCTATGTGAATGAGTATGGAGTACATAGTACCCCTACCCATTCACCCAAACAAAAATGTGTAGTGTAAGAGAAACAGGAGGCTGACAAGTCCTTTATTAAAAAATGAATAATGCCCCCTTGGTAGCTCCAACATCAATCATGATGACGGTGGCCCCTGCCCCAAAGCACACCCCATGTTGAGGGCATGTGGCCTGGTATGGTTCGTGGTGGCGTTGCTCTTCTCTCCCCTTTTACTGGCCTGCTAGCCTGCATGCTCAGATAAAGGGTCTGATATGGATTTTGGAGGGGACCCCATGCCATTTTCTTTTCCAATTTTGGTGTGGGATTCTCCTCAAAATCCATACCAGACCTAAGGGTCTGGTAAGGATTTGGGGAGAGGGACCCCATGCGTTTTTTTTTTTTTGACGTGTGGTTTCCCTCTTACCATCCCCGCCATTTTTTTCAATAAATTTAGCATTGCTAACATTGCACACACCACAACATACAACAGGAGGGGCTACAGGAGCAGGGGGTCTTCGGGGAAATTTGACCTCTGAGCACATGTCACATGTCACAAGTCGGATCAGTTAAGATGGTGATCCAACTTGGATGCGACTTCTATTATATTCTATTGAATGAAATCGCAGCCAAGTCGGACCAAAGTAGTGCAGAAACCTTTTTCAAAAGTCAGAGCGACACAGTTAAAATGGCTCTCATAGGGAAACATTGATTTTGAAATGCCATGCGACGTGTGCTCTTAAAGTCAAAGTAAAAAGTTGCACCAGTATGAACAGGGCCTTAGTGTTCTGTAGAATTGTTACTTTATGTATCTTGTTACAAAGACGTATGTTTTTCCTATCCTCCTCAGCTCCATCTAGTGGAGATAAAATAGATTAAAGAACAAATGTACATGCAGATTCACTGGATTAATGGTATACAAATGTTTTATAAATAGACCCCAATGTGCCATATAAGAAAGCTTCATATACTTTCCTAACAGTCCACCCATGATAACAATCATTGCTCTCATTTCAACCTGCAATAAAACTGATTGAAATTGAAGCAGAGAAAGGGGAGGTTTGCTTGATCTATAGAAAATAAATAAATTATGGATGTACAGGCTAATAATTAAAGGAGCTTGAGAAACATCCTTGTATGCATTCAGCATTACCTAAAGAGTGTGAAATTTATAGTGCTGATCATGGTAATATTAAATAAAAAAATAAGTAAAAAGAGTTCTCTATGTATTACCTTTTTTTAGCCAACAGTATTTTTGTGTGATGTAGTGTGATGATCTTTTAGGAATAAATGTGCTTTTATGTAATATAACATATTATTTTAAACCATGTATGTTATTATTTTTTAAGCCATTTTAAATTACAGTTTATAGCATCCTAGGACTTGTAAACCATGCTCTTTCTTAAAAAAAAATGCATATAATAACAAAAGTTTTCAGAGTTGAAAATATCATTAACCATACAGTTTTACTGTTTACATCTTATTGAATATACCCCCACTTCAATATTTTCATCCTTCATACTACTAAATTCACACTTCTATGTAGCCATCTTCTAAGATTCTCCTTACTTTAGAGAAAGCCCCATATACATGTATAGACATAGAAGATGTGAAAACATTGCACTGTTGGGGAGATAAAGGTAAGTATACATCTCATGTGGGGGGATGAGGGTACTTTAGGTCGGGGAAATGGCAAAAAGGATTACACTTTGTTTGAAAGTCCACTTTTAATAGATACATACTAGCCCGTATGTACTCAAGGAGTAAAGCATTTTAGCATGTTTACTTTAAAGTATTTTTTATTTTAAAAAGTGAATTTTCACTTATCCTAGTGAATGAGGTGAAACAAAGTAAAAATTCAGTCAAGGCAACGTAATCTCATTCACTAAGTGAAGAGAACGTTCACTTTGTAAAGAGAAAAGTTACTTAGTTTAATAAAAGGAGTAAAGCTGTGCTGGCCATACAAATCTTGTTATTTCATTTTCTTTGTACTGCACATGACTGGGTATTCTTTGCAAAAAGAGAATTTTCACTTGTAGTTTGCACTTGTAGTACAAAGTGGATTTGCCTTTTGTAAATAACCCCCAAAGTCCCCTAAATATTACAGTTCAATTAGAAGTGATATAGTCCAATCATGAAACTAGTAGATCACTCCAAGGAAAATGTGAGGGATTGAGTGTTCAACATATATGAAAAAATATATTGGGCGGAGTCCATGCTCGCAACATTAGCACGCCACAAGGCTGTCGGCTTGAATCTTGGGATGGATATACATTGCATATATGCTTGTTTTTAACTGCCTCTATGTAAGTAGTTGGTATCTTTTATCTTTAATACATTTTATAAGAATTCACACTATGGGAGTTTCTTTTACATGCATGATTTGCCGGTGAACCATTGAGCTGATGTCCTCTGTGGCTCAACGTGAAAGTGAAGAAAATGTAGTGGTAACTGTGTGACACAACAAGTGTCAGGAAACAGATGTACATTCATCAAATAAGGAGTAATGGATGGATACTTCTTACTGGACTCGGTGGGCACATCTGTTGTATGACAGTGGGCCAATCGGGCTTGTATTGGTGACCAAAAGTCAAACGCTCATCAATATTCCCAACTGGAAGAAGGACGGAATGGATGAAGAAATCCCTCCAAGGGTGTGCGTTCTGTATCAATCAGCCAAGCCGGGTCAGGGTATGGTAACCAAGTATCCAAACTCAAGAGGATCTTTTGAAGAGGGGTGAGCCAGACCTCAGGAGGAGGTCGAACGAACAATTGGTGACACTATGGGATGGTGTCACATATAAACCAAAAAAGAAAAAGAAAATATAGAGAGCTCCATATGGTGCAGGTCAAAAAGATATGAGAATTTATTCTAATATTAAAAAAGGGCTTACAAAACATCAAATGACAGATGTAAGTAAAAAGTGATCACTGGTAGGTTTGAAAGCAATATGGGAAGCATGTGTAGCGAGCCCGTACGGGCTCGCTATACATGCTTCCCATATTTTGTTTGTTCGACCTCCTCCTGAGGTCTGACTCACCCCTCTTCGAAAGATCCTCTCGAGTTTGGATACCTGGTTACCATACCCTGACCCAACTTGGCTGATTGATACAGAACGATACATGTTTTTTTTTAACATAAAGTAAATATTTAAATGTTCAGCCTTATTTTCTCATAACTCATTCTGTTCATTTCACAAAGTGTTATTTTATTACCACCTCAAAGGGCCCATATTCTTCTTTCCTTAACAGAAACCTACAGAGTCGCCTTGTTATCACCAGACTGAAGTAAGTGTTATTTCAAGAAATGAAAGCCTACTGTGACTGTCTTTGTAAAATGACTTTTACATTAATTTTATTATAAGAAAAAAAAAAACATTGACAGACACTGTTATTTTAGCACAAGTAGAGATAAAATACCACTACTATTACATAGCAAGTAAAGCATAATATATACCTTTGTGAAATGAGATCAAGTTCGATAAGGTTTGAGTTCGAGACAATACCGGCTGAACAAGAGAAAGAAAGTTTTGGGAATTGAACTAATTGAGGTTTATTTACTAAAAGCAAATAGGCTGTTCACTTTGCATAGATATTTTCATTTTGCAAGGGCATTCTCCCTTGGCTTAGTAAATAAGCTTTAATTATTTCTATCATCCAATCATGTGCAAGAAAAAATACGTTTGGTTTTTTTTTTTTGTTTTTTTTGCACATGATTAGGTATTGTTTGTGAAGTTACTTTTCACCACATTCAGTTAAGGGAAAATTTGTTTGCAAAGTGTTTGCAAAGCCTATTTGCCTATAGTATATCAACAACATTGTCTTTAATTTTGTAACCCTTATCCTTATTTCTGCCCTACAACTAATCCACATCATCATAACCCACAATTCTAACCTTGTCAATTTAACAGAAAAGATTACCATACAAAAGCCATAATCTTACCTCAAAAATTACTTTTGTAGCACAGCGTACCAAAGTAGAAATGTTAGAATCTAGTTTCAGCTATTCATCTTAAAGTGATTGTAAGGCTTCATCTTTTTTTTTTAAATACTTACCTCCACTGTGCAGCTCGTTTTGCACAGAGTGGCCCCGATCCTCGACTTCTGGGGTCCCTTGGCGGCTCTCGTGGCTCCTCCTCTTATCAGATAACCCCCTAGGAGAAGAGCTCTCCCAGGTGGTTACCTTGTGGGTGCGCTCCCGACTGCCTGACTCGGCCCGCCAGAAGATTTTTCACCTTAATGCATAGGATGCATTAAGGTGAAAAAACACAAGAGTTTTCAACCCCTTTAATAAGCAGTTGTTTGGGGGCTGTATGAGTGTGTGTAGGCAAGGTGCATGTAGGCAACTCTTGTACTATCATTTATATTGATTGCTAGATTTCAGCACTAAATTTCACTAAATTTCACAGCCTGTATGTCACATATTCAGCCTTCAGTTCCTGGTATGGAAACATTTCCAAATGGACCAATGTGGACCAATGTGCCCATTTTGGGGCAGTTTATGACATGTTATATATTGAAGCACTACAAAGGGTTCTCATATGCTCCAGATACCTGAACTATGTACAAAATAATGCTATGGTTATTATATTGTTGTAGGATACAAACTATTTTAGTTACAGAAATGATATATCATGTACACAGTTGTTAAATTTTAGTTAGACATTAGTTAGATAGGCAATCTTTTTTTTTTTTTTAGCATGCCAAGACCTTGTTTAATTTGCAATATACAAGAAATATGCTTGCCAGAGTAAAAAGGTATTCAGCAAACATATAAATAGGAACCCTTGCATATGAATAACATTAGTCTTAAAATGACCTTTTGAAGCCTGGCAAAATAGACCTTCCCTGTTAATTTGTATACTGGTATCTTTTCAGCTGGGCAATAACACTAGGAGTTTATGCACATTGTACAATATTAGGATAGTAAAAAATAACATGTTTTAATAATATAACATTCCAGCTGTGATTAGAAGAATATAATATCCACCATTGGTATAAAGCAATGTAAGTGAGATTATGTTTATTTAAATTTGCATGGAAGTTATCTGTTTGAAGATTGTGTATGTTTTTTTTCTCTTAAAGTATAGCTAAAGGCAAAACATTTTTTAGTTGAGGATACAGTGCGGAGGATTAGAACGCTTGTCAGTTTTTAAAGCAGTCTGTGCCGCCGTTAAGGAAATTTACCCCCTCTATGTGCCCTGTTTACTATTATCATTGAAAGTGAAATTAAAAGAAAATCCCAAATTTTGGAAATGCCTTAATTTGTAGGGAATTCCTCTAACTTCCTGTTTGGCTATGGGACAGAAATTGAAGGGAAATCTCCGCAATGAGACACAGATGGTGGGGAAAAAAATCTGACAGGGGTTATAACCCACCCTTACTATATCTAAAATGAAAAAAAAAAAAGTTTTGCCTATAGTTCTACTTAAATAGCTTCAAATCTGCTCAGCCAATGCATTGTATGTTAGGTCAAAACTTTTATTTTTAATTTAGGACAGAGTAGAGATGTGTCAATACCGCTTGACTTTAGATACACTTTAAGATTATGATGTACAAAACTTATAAAAACTTATTCTCTGGAGAAGAGACGCTTGAGAGGGGATATGATTTAAATTTACATATACCATACTGGTGACCCCACAATAGGGATACAACTTTTTCGGGGAAGGGAGTTTAACAAGACACGTGGTCACTGATTAAAATTAGAACAAAAGAGGTTTAACCTTAAACTACGTAGAGGGTTCTTTACTGTAATGCCCCGTACACACGGTTGGAAATTCCGACGGGAAAAGTCTGATCGGATTATGTTGTCGGAAAATCCGATCGTGTGTGGGCTCTAGCGGGCTTCTTCCGTCTGAATTTTCCGACAACAAAATCTGATCAGACTTTTTCCGATTGTGTGTTTAGAATTCGACGCACAAAGTGCCGCACATGCTCAGAATAAATTTGGGGACCAAAGCTATTGGCTACTGGCCTCTACGTAGTCCCATCGTATGTGTCGTACGTCACCTCATTCGGAACGATCGGATTTTTCTACAACTTTGTGCGACCATGTGTATGCAACACAAGTTTCTGCCAAAATCCGTCGGAAAAAATCTGACAGATTTTGTGGTCGGAATGTCCGACCGTGTGTAAGAGCGGCAAGATTGTGGAATTCACTTCCACAGGCGGTGGTCTCAGCAGGGGGGCATCGATAGTTTCAAAAGACTATTACAGTATTTTCCAGCGTATAAGACGACCTTTTACACCTTTTAAACTGGCCAAAAAGCAGGGGTCGTCTTATACGCCGGGTCAGCTGCTGGGATGCCTGTTGGATGTGCAGTAATAATTAATGTAGCTTCGGCTACATACAGTATATACCGCTGAGCCAATCCCAGTGAGCGATGAATTCAAATGAATACAGAGCCTGTTCGGATTGGAGTTACAACCTCTGCCAATCCGAGTAGGCTACATACAGTAGCCTGCTCGGATTGGCTTTGAGAGTCAGAGAGGCGCGGGCTGATGATGTTACAGCCTCTGCCAATCCAAGCAGGCTTTGTATTCATTAATAGAATACATCGCTCGCCATGATTAGCTCCAGCACCAGCAAGAAGGAAGAAGGAAATGGCTCCAGCAAGATCGAAGAAGAAGGATATGAAGCGTCGGAAGCCTCGGAAGGGGGGGTCATCCTAAATGGTGAGTACAGGCAAAACATCTTAAAAACCTGTAAAATTAGCGGGTCGTCTTATATATGCCGGGTCGCCTTATACACCGGCAAATACGGTAGATAAGCACCTGAACGACCGCAACATACAGGGATATACAATGTAATACTGACATATAATCACACACATAGGTTGGACTTGATGGACTTATGTATTTTTTCAATCCCACCTACTATGTAACCTACTATGTAACATCCAACTTCCATGTGACTTTAATGAACTGGATCTGATTTTTATCCAACTTTGAGATGAGTGCAACTTGGGTCTGGTATGGATTTTGAGGGGAAACCCCACACCAAAATGTAAAATAAAAACAGCGTGAGGTCACCCCCCAAATTTATACCAGACACTTAGGTATGGTATGGATTTTGAGGGTAAACCCCACGCCAAAACTTAAAAAAAAAAAACGCTTAGGGTCCCCCAAAAAAGTCAATATCCAGCCCTTAACTGAGCATGCAGCCTAGCAGGCCAGGACAGGGGGGACAAGCGAGTGCCCCCCTCCTGAACTATACCAGGTCACATGCCCTCAACATGGGGTGGGGTGCTCTCTCCCCCCACCCCAAAGCACCTTGTCCACATGTTGGACAAGGGCCTCTTTCACACAACCCTGGGCTGTGGTTGTGGGGGACTGCGGACAGGGGACTTATCGGAATCTGGAAGCCCCCCCTTTCTTAAATTTTCCCCAGATCCCGCCTCCCTATGTGAATGAGTATGGAGTACATAGTACCCCTACCCATTCACCCAAACAAAAATGTGTAGTGTAAGAGAAACAGGAGGCTGACAAGTCCTTTATTAAAAAATGAATAATGCCCCCTTGGTAGCTCCAACATCAATCATGATGACGGTGGCCCCTGCCCCAAAGCACACCCCATGTTGAGGGCATGTGGCCTGGTATGGTTCGTGGTGGCGTTGCTCTTCTCTCCCCTTTTACTGGCCTGCTAGCCTGCATGCTCAGATAAAGGGTCTGATATGGATTTTGGAGGGGACCCCATGCCATTTTCTTTTCCAATTTTGGTGTGGGATTCTCCTCAAAATCCATACCAGACCTAAGGGTCTGGTAGGGATTTGGGGAGAGGGACCCCATGCGTTTTTTTTTTTTTGACGTGTGGTTTCCCTCTTACCATCCCCGCCATTTTTTTCAATAAATTTAGCATTGCTAACATTGCACACACCACAACATACAACAGGAGGGGCTACAGGAGCAGGGGGTCTTCGGGGAAATTTGACCTCTGAGCACATGTCACATGTCACAAGTCGGATCAGTTAAGATGGTGATCCAACTTGGATGCGACTTCTATTATATTCTATGGAATGAAATCGCAGCCAAGTCGGACCAAAGTAGTGCAGAAACCTTTTTCAAAAGTCAGAGCGACACAGTTAAAATGGCTCTCATAGGGAAACATTGATTTTGAAATGCCATGCGACGTGTGCTCTTAAAGTCAGAGCACATGTTGCACCAGTATGAACAGGGCCTTAGTGTTCTGTAGAATTGTTACTTTATGTATCTTGTTACAAAGATGTATGTTTTTCCTATCCTCCTCAGCTCCATCTAGTGGAGATAAAATAGATTAAAGAACAAATGTACATGCAGATTCACTGGATTAATGGTATACAAATGTTTTATAAATAGACCCCAATGTGCCATATAAGAAAGCTTCATATACTTTCCTAACAGTCCACCCATGATAACAATCATTGCTCTCATTTCAACCTGCAATAAAACTGATTGAAATTGAAGCAGAGGAAGGGGAGGTTTGCTTGATCTATAGAAAATAAATAAATTATGGATGTACAGGCTAATAATTAAAGGAGCTTGAGAAACATCCTTGTATGCATTCAGCATTACCTAAAGAGTGTGAAATTTATAGTGCTGATCATGGTAATATTAAATAAAAAAATAAGTAAAAAGAGTTCTTTATGTATTACCTTTTTTTAGCCAACAGTATTTTTGTGTGATGTAGTGTGATGATCTTTTAGGAATAAATGTGCTTTTATGTAATATAACATATTATTTTAAACCATGTATGTTATTATTTTTTAAGCCATTTTAAATTACAGTTTATAGCATCCTAGGACTTGTAAACCATGCTCTTTCTTTAAAAAAAAAATGCATATAATAACAAAAGTTTTCAGAGTTGAAAATATCATTAACCAATATCATTAGTCCCTCTAGGACTACCTGCAATTCATCCCAACCTCATAATATTGAATATTGACTTTTTCAATCATTATTTTGTAACCATTGTTGTTCAAACCGTTTGTTTAATATCATATATGGGATTGTTTTCTCACTTATACTCACAGTGGTGAGTCACGTTTATTAGCCATCTTAGTTGCACCAATTGCACCACTCCCTAGTGGTGAGTCACGTGTACCAGCAATTTTGCTACTATAGTTGCACAATCTGTTTTATACACTTTTGTTTGTTTCACCTACACCCCTAGTGGTGATTCACACCTGCTAGCGCAGCCTCATCCCCTTGTATTTCATATTTAAGGTCCTTTTAACCTTTTAGGCAGCAGCAGTATCGTTTGCAAATTATCGCATGGTGTTATGCGTTTTTCACTTTTTATGTTCATTTAGCATTCTTTGGCGCGGGTATTAAGTTTTGTTTATTATACAGTTTTACTGTTTACATCTTATTGAATATACCCCCACTTCAATATTTTCATCCTTCATACTACTAAATTCACACTTCTATGTAGCCATCTTCTAAGATTCTCCTTCCTTTAGAGAAAGCCCCATATACATGTATAGACATAGAAGATGTGAAAACATTGCACTGTTGGGGAGATAAAGGTAAGTATACATCTCATGTGGGGGGATGAGGGTACTTTAGGTCGGGGAAATGGCAAAAAGGATTACACTTTGTTTGAAAGTCCACTTATAATAGATACATACTAGCCCGTATGTACTCAAGGAGTAAAGCATTTTAGCATGTTTACTTTAAAGTATTTTTTATTTTAAAAAGTGAATTTTCACTTATCCTAGTGAATGAGGTGAAACAAAGTAAAAATTCAGTCAAGGCAACGTAATCTCATTCACTAAGCGAAGAGAACGTTCACTTTGTAAAGAGAAAAGTTACTTAGTTTAATAAAAGGAGTAAAGCTGTGCTGGCCATACAAATCTTGTTATTTCATTTTCTTTGTACTGCACATGACTGGGTATTCTTTGCAAAAAGAGAATTTTCACTTGTAGTTTGCACTTGTAGTACAAAGTGGATTTGCCTTTTGTAAATAACCCCCAAAGTCCCCTAAATATTACAGTTCAATTAGAAGTGATATAGTCCAATCATGAAACTAGTAGATCACTCCAAGGAAAATGTGAGGGATTGAGTGTTCAACATATATGAAAAAATATATTGGGCGGAGTCCATGCTCACAACATTAGCACGCCACAAGGCTGTCGGCTTGAATCTTGGGATGGATATACATTGCATATATGCTTGTTTTTAACTGCCTCTATGTAAGTAGTTGGTATCTTTTATCTTTAATACATTTTATAAGGTTTCACACTATGGGAGTTTCTTTTACATGCATGATTTGCCGGTGAACCATTGAGCTGATGTCCTCTGTGGCTCAACGTGAAAGTGAAGAAAATGTAGTGGTAACTGTGTGACACAACAAGTGTCAGGAAACAGATGTACATTCATCAAATAAGGAGTAATGGATGGATACTTCTTACTGGACTCGGTGGGCACATCTGTTGTATGACAGTGGGCCAATCGGGCTTGTATTGGTGACCAAAAGTCAAACGCTCATCAATATTCCCAACTGGAAGAAGGACGGAATGGATGAAGAAATCCCTCCAAGGGTGTGCGTTCTGTATCAATCAGCCAAGCCGGGTCAGGGTATGGTAACCAAGTATCCAAACTCAAGAGGATCTTTTGAAGAGGGGTGAGCCAGACCTCAGGAGGAGGTCGAATGAACAATTGGTGACACTATGGGATGGTGTCACATATAAACCAAAAAAGAAAAAGAAAAGATAGAGAGCTCCATATGGTGCAGGTCAAAAAGATATGAGAATTTATTCTAATATTAAAAAAGGGCTTACAAAACATCAAATGACAGATGTAAGTAAAAAGTGATCACTGGTAGGTTTAAAAGCAATATGGGAAGCATGTGTAGCGAGCCCGTACGGGCTCGCTATACATGCTTCCCATATTTTGTTTGTTCGACCTCCTCCTGAGGTCTGACTCACCCCCCTTCGAAAGATCCTCTCGAGTTTGGATACCTGGTTACCATACCCTGACCCAACTTGGCTGATTGATACAGAACGATACATGTTATTTTTTAACATAAAGTAAATATTTAAATGTTCATTATTATAAAAGCAAAAAAAAAAAACATTGACAGACACTGTTATTTTAGCACAAGTATATATAAAATACCACTACTATTACATAGCAAGTAAAGCATAATATATACCTTTGTGAAATGAGATCAAGTTCGATAAGGTTCGAGTTCGAGAAAATACCGGCTGAACAAGAGAAAGAAAGTTTTGGGAATTGAACTAATTGAGGTTTATTTACTAAAAGCAAATAGGCTGTTCACTTTGCATAGATATTTTCATTTTGCAAGGGCATTCTCCCTTGGCTTAGTAAATGAGCTCTAATTATTTCTATCATCCAATCATGTGCAAGCAAAAATACGTTTGTTTTTTTTTGTTTGTTTTTTTTGCACATGATTAGGTATTGTTTGTGAAGTTACTTTTCACCACATTCAGTTAAGGGAAAATTTGTTTGCAAAGTGTTTGCAAAGCCTATTTGCCTATAGTATATCAACAACATTGTCTTTAATTTTGTAACCCTTATCCTTATTTCTGCCCTACAACTAATCCACATCATCATAACCCATAATTCTAACCTTGTCAATTTAACAGAAAAGATTACCATACAAAAGCCATTTAACCACTTCCCGACCGCCCCATGTAGATATACGTCAGCAGAATGGCACGTACAGGCAGAATCACGTACCTGTACGTGCCATTCTTCAGGCGCGTGGGGGGTCCGATCGGACCCCCCCCGGCCGGCGGGGACGGTCGGGATCGCTTCAGGAGCGATCCGGGATGAGGGGACGGCCAGTGGTTTCTGGCCACCCCCTCGCGATCGCTCCTGGCGAATCAGATGCTTCCTCTGTCTGTGTCAATCAAAACACAGGCAGAGGAAGTGATGTCACGCTCGGTGCGCCGGTCTATGTGACCGGAACGCCGAGCTGTCAACATGTACAGGTTAGTGCACCAACAGTACACTGACACCAGTACACATAGGCACACAAAACACCCCCCTGTCACCCCCAGATCACCCCCCAGATCACCCCCCCCCCCCCCCCCCCAGTCACAGTGTCACTAATTGCAGTGATCATTTTTTTACTGATCACTGCATTTAGTGTCAGTGTGACTGTAATAACTGTCAGGGCAGTTAGTTTTAGGTCCAAGGTAGCCCCCTACCCCCCCCTAATAAAGGTTTAACCCCTTGATTGCCCCCCAGGTAACCCTTTCACCCCCTTTTGCCAGTGTCACTAAGCGATCGTTTTTCTGATCGCTGTATTAGTGTCACTGCTGTCGCTAGGTAACCATTTTTTTTTTTTTAGGTAACCGCCATGTTTATATAGGTTCATAAATAGGTTTATAGGTCAGGTACCCCCATATTACAACCTAAATAAAGGTTTTAACCCCCTGATTGCCCCTAGAGTTAACCCTTTCACCAGTGATCACTGTATAACTGTCACTGGTGACGCTGGTTAGCCAGTTAGTTATTTCGTTATTTAGGTTCCCCGTCAGGTTTTTATATAGCGTCAGGTACCCCCATATATTACCTAATAAAGGTTTTAACCCCCTGATTGCCCCTAGTTAACCCTTCCACCCCCTTTTGCCAGTGTCACTAAGCGATCGTTTTTCTGATCGCTGCATTAGTGTCGCTAGGTAACCATTTTTTTTTTTTTTAGGTAACCGCCATGTTTATATAGGTTCATAAATAGGTTTATAGGTCAGGTACCCCCATATTACAACCTAAATAAAGGTTTTAACCCCCTGATTGCCCCTAGAGTTAACCCTTTCACCAGTGATCACTGTATAACTGTCACTGGTGACGCTGGTTAGCCAGTTAGTTATTTCGTTATTTAGGTTCCCCGTCAGGTTTTTATATAGCGTCAGGTACCCCCATATATTACCTAATAAAGGTTTTAACCCCCTGATTGCCCCTAGTTAACCCTTTCACCCCCTTTTGCCAGTGTCACTAAGCGATCGTTTTTCTGATCGCTGCATTAGTGTCGCTAGGTAACCAGTTTTTTTTTTGTATTACTGTTACGGGTGACGCTGGTTAGTTAGCTTGTTTTTTTTATACTGTCAGGGCACCCGCCATTTATTACCCAATAACGGTTTAACCCCCTGATCGCCCGGCGGGTGATATCAATTAGGTTTTAGGGTCAAATAAGGTCTGCGTCGCCCCAGGTTAGTGCCAGTACCGCAAACACCCACGCGCAAAGCATACACCTCCCTTAGTGGCACAGTATCTGAACAGATCAATATCTGATCTGATCAGATCTATACTAGCGTCCCAGCAGTTTAGGGTTCCAAAAAAAAACGCATTGTTAGCAGGATCAGCCCAGATACCTGCTAGCACCTGCGTTTTCCCCCTCCGCCCCCAGCCCAGCCCACCCAAGTGCAGTATCGATCGATCACTGTCACTTACAAAACACTAAGCACACATAACTGCAGCGTTCGCAGAGTCAGGCCTGATCCCTGCGATCGCTAACATTTTTTTTGTGGTAGCGTTTTGATTCAGTCGCTTCAGTCAGGAGCTTTTTTACCTGTGAATCTCAAAAAAAATAAAAAAAAAAAAAAATAGTTGTGGTTTTATTGTTCTCTCTCTCACTCTATTCTCTCTCTATTGTTGCTCTTTTTTTACTCCATTCTATTCTGCAATGTTTTATTATGTTTTATCATGTTTTATCATGCTTGCTTTTCAGGTATGTAATTTTGTTTACTGTGTTTTAGTGTTAAGCATTTTTTTGTTTTCAGGTGCGCCATTCAGTTGCAACGCGGATTTATTTATCTTGACAGCAACAGCGTTTGCTCCCACGATACATAAAGCCGCGACTCCAACGCTGTAGGAGGTGATTTCACCACCACAGTTAAAAAAAAGAGCATATATGCCGAAGCATGGGGGCACCCGGGGGGGGGGGGCGGAGCGATTGGCTCCTAATGCCACGTACATACGGTCGAAATTCCGACCGTGTGTACACGGCATAACTTTTGCGGGAGGATGCCCCCATGCATCGGCATATATAAATGGTGCATGTATGCCCATCATTAGAAGTGGGTGGATGAAGGGAGGTATTCTAATGGTGGGCATACCCACCAATCAATCTCTTTTTTTTTCGTTCAGCCAAGAGGCTGCATGAAAAAAAAAAGATTACAATATATGTCCAGTATGTTGCTGGACTTTGAATGGTTATACCAGAATGATGCCTGCAGGTTTAGGTATCATCTTGGTATCATTCTTTTCAGCCAGTGATCGGCTTTCATGTAAAAGCAATTCTAGCGGGTAATTAGCCTCTAGACTGCTTTTACAAGCAGTGGGAGGGAATGTCCCCCCTCCCGGATATAAACCGCGCCATTGGGAAATTGGGAAAGCATTTTATCACACCAATCTTGGTGTGGTCAGATGCTTTGAGGGCAGAGGAAAGATCTAGGGTCTAATAGACCCCAATTTTTTCAAAAAAAGAGTACCTGTCACTGCCTATTGCTATCATAGGGGATATTTACATTCCCTGAGATAACAATAAAAATCATAACAAAGAAAAAAAATGGAAGGAACAGTTTAAAAATAAAATAAAAAAGCTAAATAAATAAAAAAAAAAAAAAAAAAAAAAAAAAAAAAAAAAAACCCCTGCCCCCCCTTCTCTTGCGCAAAGGCGTACACAAGCGTTGGTCTGGCGTCATATGTAAACAGCAATTGCACCATGCATGTGAGGTATCACCGCGAAGGTCAGATCGAGGGCAGTAATTTTAGCAGTAGACCTCCTCCGTGAATCTAATGTGGTATCATGTAAAGGCTTTTAAAGGCTTTTAAAAATGTATGTAGTTTGTCGCCACTGCGTGTTTGTGCGCAATTTTAAAGCATGTCGTGTTTGGTATCCATGTACTCGGCCTAAGATCATATTTTTTATTTCATCAAAAATTTGAGCAATATAGTGTGTTTTAGTGCATTAAAATAAAAAAAAGTGTATTTTTTCCACAAAAAATGCGTTTGAAAAATCGCTGCGCAAATACTGTGTGGAAAAAAAAAATGCAACACCCACCATTTTAATCTGTAGGGCCTTTGCTTTAACATTATATATAGTGTTTGGGGGTTCAACGTAATTTTCTTGCAAAAAAAAAATATGTTTTCATGTAAACAAAAAGTGTCAGAAAGGGCTTTGTCTACAAGTGGTTAGAAGAGTGGGTGACGTGTGACATAGGCTTCTAAATGTTGTGCATAAAATGCCTGGACAGTTCAAACCCCCCCCAAATGACCCCATTTTGGAAAGTAGACACCCCAAGCTATTTGATGAGAGCAATGTTGAGCCCATTAAATATTTTTTTTTTTTTTTGTCCCAAGAGATTGAATAATGAAAAAAAAAAATATATATATTTTTTTTTTTACAAAAAGTTGTCACTAAATGATATATTGCTCAAACATGTCATGGGCATATGTGGAAATACACCCCAAAATACATTCTGTTGCTTCTCCTGAGTACGGGGATACCACATGTGTGGGACTTTTTGGGAGCCTAGCTGCGTACGGAACCCCAAAAACCAATCACCGCCTTCAGGCTTTCTAAGGGTGTAATTTTTTTATTTCACTTCTCACTGCCAATCACAGTTTCGGAGGCCATGGAATGCCCAGATGGCATAAAACCCCCCAAAATGACCCCATTTTGGAAAGTAGACACCCCAAGCTATTTGCTGAGAGGTATGGTGAGTATTTTGCAGATCTCGCTTTTTGTCACAAAGTTTTGAAAATTGAAAAAAAAAGAAAAAAAAAATGTTTTTTTCTTTACTTTCTTCATTTTCAAAAACAAATGAGAGCTGTAAAATACTCACCATGCCTCTCAACAAATAGCTTGGGGTGTCTACTTTCCAAAATGGGGTCATTTGGGGGGGTTTTTGTGCTATTTTGGCATTTTATGGCCTTCGAAACGGTGATAGGTAGTGAGGAGTGAAATCAAAAATTTGCACCCTTAGAAATCCTGAAGGCGGTGCTTGGGTTTCGGGGCCCCGTACGCGGCTAGGCTCCCAAAAAGTCCCACACATGTGGTATCCCCATACTCAGGAGAAGCAGCAAAATGTATTTTGGGGTGCAATTCCACATATAACTATGGCATGTGTGAGCAATATATCATTTAGTGACAACTTTTTGAAAAAAAAAAAAAAATCTTTTTTATTTTTGTCTTTATTCAATCACTTGGGACTAAAAAAAAAAATATTCAATGGGCTCAACATGCCTCTCAGCAAATAGCTTGGGGTGTCTACTTTCCAAAATGGGGTCATTTGGGGGGGTTTTGTACTTCTCTGCCATTTTAGCACCTCAAGAAATGAAATAGGCAGTCATAAATTAAAAGCGGTGTAAATTCCAGAAAATGTACTCTAGTTTGTAGACGCTATAACTTTTGCGCAAACCAATAAATATACGCTTATTGGCATTTTTTTTACTAAAGACATGTGGCTGAATACATTTTGGCCCAAATGTTTGACTAAAATTGAGTTTATTAGATTTTTTTTATAACAAAAAGTAGAAAATCTCTTTTTTTTTCAAAATTTTCGCTCTTTTTCCGTTTATATCGCAAAAAATAAAAATCACAGAGGCAATCAAATACCATCAAAAGAAAGCTCTATTTGTGGGAAGAAAAGGACGCAAATTTCGTTTGGTTACAAAATTGCATGACCGCGCAATTACCAGTTAAAGTAGTGCAGTGCGAAATTGAAAAAAGACCTCTGGTCCTTTGGCTGCCAAATGGTCCGGGGCTGAAGTGGTTAATCAGCACTAAATTTCACTAAATTTCACAGCCTGTATGTCACATATTCAGCCTTCAGTTCCTGGTATGGAAACATTTCCAAATGGACCAATGTGGACCATGGTGCCCATTTTGGGGCAGTTTATGACATGTTATATATTGAAGCACTACAAAGGGTTCTCATATGCTCCAGATACCTGAACTATGTACAAAATAATGCTATGGTTATTATATTGTTGTAGGATACAAACTATTTTAGTTACAGAAATGATATATCATGTACACAGTTGTTAAATTTTAGTTAGACATTAGTTAGATAGGCAATCTTTTTTTTTTTTTAGCATGCCAAGACCTTGTTTAATTTGCAATATACAAGAAATATGCTTGCCAGAGTAAAAAGGTATTCAGCAAACATATAAATAGGAACCCTTGCATATGAATAACATTAGTCTTAAAATGACCTTTTGAAGCCTGGCAAAATAGACCTTCCCTGTTAATTTGTATACTGGTATCTTTTCAACTGGGCAATAACACTAGGAGTTTATGCACATTGTACAATATTAGGATAGTAAAAAATAACATGTTTTAATAATATAACATTCCAGCTGTGATTAGAAGAATATAATATCCACCATTGGTATAAAGCAATGTAAGTGAGATTATGTTTATTTAAATTTGCATGGAAGTTATCTGTTTGAAGATTGTGTATGTTTTTTTTTCTCTTAAATTATAGCTAAAGGCAAAACATTTTTTAGTTGAGGATACAGTGCGGAGGATTAGAACGCTTGTCAGTTTTTAAAGCAGTCTGTGCCGCCGTTAAGGAAATTTACCCCCTCTATGTGCCCTGTTTACTATTATCATTGAAAGTGAAATTAAAGAAAATCCCAAATTTTGGAAATGCCTTAATTTGTAGGGAATTCCTCTAACTTCCTGTTTGGCTATGGGACAGAAATTGAAGGGAAATCTCCGCAATGAGACACAGATGGTGGGAAAAAAAATCTGACAGGGGTTATAACCCACCCTTACTATATCTAAAATGGAAAAAAAAAAAAAGTTTTGCCTATAGTTCTACTTAAATAGCTTCAAATCTGCTCAGCCAATGCATTGTATGTTAGGTCAAAACTTTTATTTTTAATTTAGGACAGAGTAGAGATGTGTCAATACCGCTTGACTTTAGATACACTTTAAGATTATGATGTACAAAACTTATAAAAATTATTGAGGACAGATTAATCCCTACCTCATTGCTACATTGCTACCATCTATGACTATAGCTCTTAAATTGTTGGAAGTTTGATTGCTGTCCTCTGTATGATTTCTTTGTTCAGTGTCTTCTGTGTTGATGCACCCACGAGCCACCAGCCTTGGCATGAATGTTTTTGGCGATGCTGCATCTCTGTCAGCTTGTACTCTGTTTCCTGTGAATATTAGCTCCTGTAAAACATCGTTATCCAGTGCCTTCTCGCCCAGCTTCTCCAATGCTTTCTTTATATCTTCTTCTGCATAGCCAAGTTTTTGAAACCAAACTAGTTTTCTGTCTTGTGCATCCATGTTGTTGAGTTGGGCTCCGTAGAATCGTTTTTATTTACTTTTCTCATTTGCTTTTACAATTCAGGTCCAAAGGATTTCCAGAAAAGCATTGAATGTGTTTTTTTTTCCAGGCTACATTGTGCTTTGGAAATTTTCAGAGAGGATAAAAACCAAACTGGTGACGGTGAGCACTTGGCGTGGTTTAATTCAAGTAAATGTAACTGTTCCAGATCAGAGAAAGAAAAGAGAATGTCAGTGAACTTGAAAATGAACAATGAAACAAGCCGTGTTACGTGGCTTTACAGTTTTTTAATTTTGGGTCAGGAAGTCATGTTAAAGATAACTAGGGGATTTTCTATTACTCATAGCTGTCTAGCGGCCAAATGTTGCTGTTTTTACGGCTGTGTTGCAATGTGAATACATGACTAATGAAAAATATCACATTAAAAGTAATTACTGCTTTTTGTGAACACAACACACTGCTAAGTTACAGTGCCCTAAAAAAGTATTCATACCCCTTGACATTTTGCACATTTTGTCAGGTTACAACCAAAAATGTAAATGTATTTTATTGGGATTTTATGTGATATACCAACACAAAGTGACACATATTTGTGAAGTGGAAGGAAATGATAAATGGTTTTCAAATATTTTTACAATTAAATATCTTAAAAGTGTGGCGTGCATTTGTATTTATCCCCCTTTACTCTGATACCCCTAACTCAAATTTTGTGAAACCAATTGCCTTCAGAAGTCACCTAATTAGTAAATTGAGTTCACCTGTGTGTAATTTAATCTCAGTATTAATACAGTAGTTCTGTGAAGCCCTCAGAGGTTTGTTAGAGACCTTAGTGAACAAACAGCATCATGAAGACCAAGGAAAACACCAGACAGGTCAGGGATAAAGTTGTAGAGAAGTTTAAAGCAGGGTTAGGTTATAAAAAAATATCCCAAGCTTTGAACATCTCACAGGGCACTGTACAATCCATCTTTCGAAAATGGAAAGAGTATGGCTGCAAACCTACCAAGACATGGCCACCCCCCTAAACTTTTTTTTTTTTTTTGCCACTTCAGAAAAGCTAGTGTGTAGGACTAAGTCAGCAAGGCCTTTTTCTCCGTCCCTACTCAGTCTTATCATCATTGTGGCTCATAGTTTCCCCTTACATTTAATACTACCTTTTATTCTTATACATTAAAGGGGGGTTACAACTTTATATTAAAAAAGAAGGACTAAAGAGAGAGGAGCCTTTATAGGCAAATTATATAATTTACTCCTTGGCTATACCAATGCCGACTTCTGTTCTATTTATCGCTGCTGGCTAGCTTTTACCCCCCCAAACTACACCCTCCCATTCACCCCAGGTTGAAAGACGTTTTCCCATACTGGCATCTTATACTAGCCATATCCTATGTATAGGAAGAGATACAGCCAAAAAGGCACAAACAAAAATACTACACCACCAAAAAAAGAAAAGAAAAAAAAAAAAAAAAAAAAAAGAAAAAAAAAAAAAAAAGAAAAAAAAGAAAGAAGGAAAAGAGTAGGAGAGAAGTCCCATCGAGGGACAGGGGAAAAAATATTGTATCCCCTAATTTACTAATTCTGGTATATTTTCAATCCAAGGGCCCCACATCTTCTGGAATTTTTTGTGGTTCCCCTGTTTAATAAAATATACTCTCTCGTTGCCAATTATTGAATTCATGCTCCTCAGCCAGTTCTCCGATGTCGGGGGGGACTGGGACTGCCAATGTTGAGCGATGAGCTTTCTGGCCTGGAATAAAGCCCTTAAAGCCGAGTCGACCACATCATTTGAGGCCGATCCTTGTTCAAACAAACCCAAGAGGCATGTTCTAGCCGTTGCCTGTAAATTTAACTCCACTATTTTATTAATTTCTTTAATTATATTAGTCCAATATCTAAAGAGCTTTGGACATTTCCAAAGCATGTGTATAAAGTCCCCAGTTAATCCACATCGGGGGCAATGATCATTTTCGCGCCATCCCAATCTGAGCATTTTTTTTGGGGTGTAATATACACGGTATAGGAAATAAAGATGCGATATTTTATGCGAGGGAGAAATTGAAACCCGCCTTACTTGGCCCAAGACCCGATCCCATTCCGCTGGAGAAAAGGGGCCAACCTCTCTCTCCCATATTGGCCTGATCTTGCATGGTCCGCTTTGATCCCTGCTTTTTTCCCCAAGCTTGGCATACAGCCCAGAGATTGCCCCCTTCGCTGAGCCTGACATCACCATTTGTGACAAAATAGTAATTTGTGTCCAATTAGGAATCTGTTGTCCAAATTGCATCTGGGCTGCATGCCTCACCTGGAGAAATTGATAAAATGTTTTATTAGGGAGGGAGAAGTCCTGTTTTAACTCAGCGAATGATTTCATATTGTTGCCAATAAAGAGTTGGCTTACCCGCGTAAGGCCCCGATCCACCCATTCCCGAGGCACCTTGATTTTAGCTAGTTCTTGTAGATTGTTGTTATTCCATAGGGGAGCTAGGTCCGATATGCCCTGATAACCTAAAATGGTTTTTGCTGTTTGCCAGGTCTTTGTTACTAATTTTGCCGTTGGGCAGCATATAGCAAAAGAATTAGCCTCGAGCGCTTCTAGAAGTGTGTCATGTGGGCATCCTATCAGCATCAGGTTTGGGGCTACTCCCATAGGTGTGCCTCTCGCTGCTAGGTGCTGTAGCTGAGACGCCAGGAAGTACCGTCTAGGATGTGGAACCGACAACCCCCCCCCCCTCAAAGGGCAACTGGAGTGTGGACAGTGCAATCCTAGGCTGTCCCCTCTTCCAGATCAGGTCTCTGAAAAGAGAGTCTATTCTTTTAAACCATTTCTGTCCAATCCACACAGGTGCATTGTGAAGGAAATATAGAATCTGGGGGAGCCAAATCATTTTAAGGAGATTACAGCGTCCAGCAACAGATAGAGGGAGACGGCCCCACACCTCAGACTTGTGTTTCAGCTTTATTAGTAACGGGGCCAGATTATTTTCAAGGTACACACTTGGATCTCTGGAAATCCAGATCCCGAGGTACTTCAAATTATCAACTATATTAAGGGTAAGTTCATGTGGCCTTATGTCTGGTGAAATTGGATCTATTGGGAGAAGGGCCGATTTTCCCCAGTTAATAGTTAACCCGGATATCTTGCCAAAATCTCCCACCATTCGCATTGCTGCTCTAAGCGAGGTTTGAGCATCTGCCAAATAAAACAAGACGTCGTCTGCGAATAATGCTAACTTCTCTTCAAATGCACCCCTCCTAAAGCCTTGTATATCCCCATTGGTCCTTACTGCGATAGCCAATGGCTCTATAGCCAAAGAAAAAAGGAGAGGGGACAGGGGGCACCCCTGTCTCGTTCCTCTTTCCAATTCAAATAAATCAGAATATTCATTATTTATTTTTAATTTTGCTCTAGGTTTTGTATAAAGTAGTCTCACCCATTTGATAAAGTTTGGTCCAAAACCAAACTTTTCCAAAGTTTTAAAGAGAAAAGCCCATTCGAGACTATCAAATGCCTTAGCTGCATCCAATGCCATAATGGCTCTTGAGCCTGTATTGTCTATTGGTAGTTGTATATTCAAGTAGGTCCTGCGAATATTAATGCTAGTTGATCTCGCCGGGATGAACCCGGACTGGTCCGGATGCACAAGCTTATGTATGCAAGTATTCAGTCGGGCGGCCAGGACCTTGGCCAGAATTTTAACATCTGTACACAGTAAAGAGATAGGACGATATGAGGCGGGGTCCATGGGGTCTTTTCCCTCCTTCGGGATGACAACAATGGTTGCTTCCGTCATTGAAGCAGGAAGAGATCCCATGGAAAACGCTTGGTTCAATGTTTTGAGCAGTTCCGGCAGTACAATATCCCCATATTTCTTATAAATCTCGATTGGGAGCCCGTCCGGGCCGGGCGACTTCAGGTTTGACATCCCAGCGGCCACATCCATCAACTCCTGTAGGGTAATTGGGGCATCCATTAACTGTCGTTCAGTATCAGGTAGAGTTGGAATAGTTATATTTTCTAGAAATAGCGACATTTCCCCCTCATCAACAGCTATCTGGGATTTATATAGGGACATATAGAAGTCACTGAAGGTTTTCATTATGGTAGTAGGGTCAGCGGAAATGTCACCTCGATCAGTCCTAACTGCCAGGACCGTCGAGGGGGACATATTCACTTTGACCAACAGAGATAACATACGGCCCACCTTCTCCCCCTCACCAAAATGTATTTGCCGCTGGGTTATACGTTTATCCTCGCTGATCCTTATAGTAACTAATTTGTACTCTTGTTGCTTCTCTAACCACTTGCTCTGGGTTACTGTATTTGGATTAAGAATATATTCTTGTTCTGCCAGAGTTACAGCCCTTCTTGCTTCCTGCTCCTGCTCCCTCGCCCTACCCTTGATTCTTGCGATTTGTTGTATAAGAAGGCCTCTGAAGTGGGCCTTCAAAGAGTCCCAGACCACTCCCATGGGGGCCGTTCCTGTATTGATAGCAATAAATTCCTTTAGGGCAGACTTTAATTCCTCAGGGTTATCAATTAGCTCCAGCCAAGATGGATCTATTTTCCACTCCCTGCGATAAGGTTTTCTTCCCGCTTTCATTGAAAGAATCAGGGGTGAGTGGTCCGAGACCCCTCTAGGAGCATAATTTATTGCGTCTATCAGGGGGAGGGCGTTGGAGTTGACAAAAGCCATATCCAATCTGGATAGCGTCTTAAAGGAGCTTGAGAAGCAGGAATATTGACTTTCCATAGGATGCCGTAGTCTCCAGGCTTCAATCAACCCAGTTTCTCGTAGAAACCGGGCTAGTCTTCCCTCCTCTCCATAAGTAAGTTGATGTGGAGTGGGAAACCTGTCAATGGATTTATCTAAAACCTCATTATAGTCCCCCATTGCAATTACCGGAACCCCTACTTTGTCTATTATAAATGCAACCAACTCATAGAGGATCTCTAGTTTAAATGGTGGAGGTACATAGATACTTGCCAAAACCAATGGTTTATCTTCAATTGAGCAATAAAGAAAGACATAGCGACCCTCTGGATCTATTTGTACTTTATAACAGTCAAATTGTATACCCCTTCCTATCAGAATACTTGCTCCTCTTGAATATGAAGAATGCACAGAGTGGTACTGGGCCTGAAATTGCCGGCTACGCAGTAATAAGGCTGTCTCCCGAGTTAAGTGTGTCTCCTGCAAGCATAGGACTCTCGGCCCCCCTTCCCCCAAAAATGATAGCACCAAAGCTCTTTTAGCCGAGTCCCCCAGACCCCGGACATTCCAGGAGATTAGGTCAAGCTTCTTCGCCTGCATCTGCGACTGTACTTGAGTATGGAGCTAGCAATGGACGCAGACCAGCGCAGCAAAGTTTCTGGCTGAGGAGCATGAATCCCTCTGAGAGATTGATAAATAAAAGAAAGAGGTACAAAAGAGAAAAGAAAAAAAAAAAAAAAAAAAAAAAGAGAGAAAAAAGAAAAAAAAGAAAAAGGAAAAAGAAACAAAACCGAGGCGGGAGGGGGGGGGACCCCAGATCTCTGGTTGTCCGTCCCCTTCTCCCTTAACTCCTGAAAGTGTGTTCTATAGGCGAAAATCCTGTTAGACCCCCATAGCCTGGGATCCAGTTTTGGTGCCGACATGTGTAAAGAAAGTTTACTCCAAAAAGCATTATAGTGCCCAAACAATTTTGATGCATGAAACACCCTTACTTGTCTTAAATTGTTACATCCATATACGTGATTCCCCCTATTCATAATCTTATTCAAATCTCTTTTAAATAGCATTTGTGTATTCAAAATCTGTGTCTTGTGGTCAGCCTTCGAACCTTCCCTTGTTTTAACCCTTAACCGCTTCCCACCCTTCACTCCCCTCCCCCCTACCCTCTCTTCGCTCTTTATATCCCTAATCCCCTGACCATCCAAATCCTCCCTTCCTTTACCCCTTAACCCGTGCCCCCTCTTCTCGTCCCTCCCCCCTACCCTCACATCCCTCCCAATGCCCCTAGTCCCCATCCCACCCTTCCCTCTCCTTAGCCCATCTGGGCACCCCCTAGGGGGTATTACCGTGACCTTCCCTACTCGCACTCTTCTACCCCTAAACAATGTTTTTTTTAAAGTGATTAGTGCCCGTGCAAATGGTCTTGGGGATCCACACTGCCCCTTCTCACACATACCTATATTCATATTGCCTCCCTCACAGAGAGTGACCTCTCCCTACCCTCCCCAACCCCCCCAGTCTCACCCCTAATTATTTAATTGCAGCCTTATCCAGAAAAAGCAGAAAACACAATCAAAAAAAAAAAAAAAAAAAAAAAAAAAAGAAAAAAACCCAAATAATAAATAAACAAATAAGAGTAATTAGAGTAAAACATAACTAGAGTAACTCCCTCTCTTTATAGGTCCTTTCTAACATCTTCGAACCATTGCGAGGCCTCGCTTGGGGAATTAAAGAAGAAAGTCTTATCAAAAGCCGTGACTCTCAGCCGGGCTGGATATAAAAGTGCATAGTGCATTTTATGATTCATCATGGTACGCTTAATTGGGGTGAATTCAGCCCTGCGTTTCTGGAGATCCGAAGAGAAGTCTGGGTATAATGATACTCTTGCGCCTTGAAACCTAATGTCTCCCACTTCCCTTGCTCTTCTTAACAAAGTAGCCTTATCGTTATAATTTAGAATTTTTAATATTATTGGCCTAGGGCGGGCTCCTTCACGTTGATCCCTTGAAAAAATGCGGTGTGCACGTTCAATGGCAAATAGGGGGGTAAAAAAAGATCCTCCAAAAATCTCCCCAAACCAGGCCTCCAAAAATTTTATTAGATTGGGGCCCTCACTGCGCTCAGGAAGTCCAATAAGTCTGATATTGTTTCTGCGGCTTCTGTTCTCCATGTCGTCCAGCTTAGCGACTTGTGCGTTTATTGTGTCTCTAAGCCATTTAATTTCATCTTTAGCAGGGATCCATTCATCTTCTAAGGAGCTTACCCGCCCCTCCAGATCTACAATACTTCGTGCTGTTTTGCTTAAATCCTGTTTTATAGAAACCAATTCATCCTTGATGCTCTTTAGTTGGATATCAAAGTTCAGCATTGAGATTTTACAGTCGTTTATTGCATTCAGTATCTCCCTTAATGTAGGTTCTCCCTCCATAGTCGCCACAGGCATTTCCGTGGGAGATATAATAGTTGGTGTGGGGGTCAAGGATGTATTTTCCTCTGGATTGGTAGTTGTTGCTAGGTTTTTGGATCCCCCTGAACCCTTGTTTGTAGATTTTTTGAGGAGAGTTTGAGAGGGTGTATTAAGAGCTGAACCGGGAGCTATACCACCCTGGCTCTTTCTATCCAGTATGGGATTTTTTTGTTCCTTGGCCTGTTGGGGTACTTGGGGTAGCTTCGGCCCACTGGGAGAAACTGGTGCTGAATGTGCGTACTTCTCCAGCTTCGTCGCAGTGGCCACTGCGATTTGGTTATTTTTCTCTTTCACAGACCGTGTGTTTTGAAACCCTTCCTGGGATAAATGCTCCTCTGGGGGTTTTCTCCTGGACATAGCAAATTTACTTAGCAATGTGGGGTTCCCCCCTTAACCACCCACCGGGAATGATGGTCACACTATAGGGATAAAGCAATGGACCGCACTGGCCAATGAATAACAAGGGGGTTTTGTATCTTATACACACTGTGCCTTATATGCTCCCCCACATGATATAAGAGAATAAAAGGATCAGAGAGCAATCAGGGTATGCAGAACCTAGGCAGGCAGATAGCAGGTGGTTTAATGAGAAATCCCTGTGCCCATTTATTTATTTAGTCCCTCTATCGCCAGGCGGTGATACAAAAAAAAAAAAAAAAGGAAGAGAGAGGGCGAGAGGGCGAGAAAAAAAAAAAAAAAAAAAAAAAAAAAAAACGGACAAGGTAGTATAGCTATACCCGTTCCAATAACCGCTGTGGTACTAATCATAGCAGTAGGTCGTATCACCAACAGTTTATACCTGGCAAGGTTTATGGCGGCTAGGATCTCTCCAGGTAACTAAGCTGATCTAGATTAGGTAAGGGCAAGGGCGCTCACTAGCCTGGGGGGTGGGTGTCTCACAGCATAGAGCTCCAGAGCTTTTTTGTTCCACAATGTTAGTTAGTTAGTCACTCTCATAGTCTCATAATATTGTATCTATAGCACTGCTGGCATAGTTAGTCACTCTCCTAACATTGCATAATATTACATCTCTAGGACTGCTGGCATATACTGGAACGATACATCACTCACCCCCTCCACTCGTTAGAAGTCAGCCTGGTGCTCCAAGAGCGTCTCTGTGCTCTTCTATGGAGAGATGTTCTGTCCTCATGGAGCAGAGCCTTCTCCCGCTGTGGGGAGGGCTTCACTTACAAAGTCAGGTGACCGGAGCGATCAGCTGTTTGTCCTCGGCACGCAGCGGGGGTTAGTGAGGATTAGCAGGCTCCCAGGCGGCGTCCTCCGCGCTCAATGCCCGCAGGGACCTCCACACAGGTGGTTATAGTAGCGCCGCAGTTGGCAATCGCCGGTTCCGCCACAGCACAGTCAGTTAGGCTGCCTATGCAGTACAGGGGCCTCGGATAGTCACGAGGGGAAGGTCTGGAGAGCTGGGGAGAGAGGCCGCTCACATCCTCACATCCTCACTCACACTCGCGCTCCTGTCTCTCCATGCTCCCGCCTCTCACATCCGGTCACGCCCCCCTCGCTCACGGGTGCCGTTCGCACTCACACACAGCGATCAGGTCATGTCAAATCGGTTAAATTAGTTGCCGGGTCACTGGTTACGTTCCGAGTCTGTTGGCATGTTAAGCGCACGAATTACTTCGACCGTGTTGAAACATTTCATTATATTAGCATGGCAAATCATTTCGTCATTTCAAACATGGCTAACGTATCAGGCCACTCGGTCATGCTAAGTCATTTCGCATCAGTTAAACAGGGCGTTCATGCCATCATTTCGATCCTGGTCGCACTCAGTTTCAAGTCATGTCGCACTTAGGCACGGATTTGTCTCGGGGTACCCAGGTTACGGCCGCATTACCTTACATGTTTCAGAGATTGGCCCACAGCCCGTACGGATGCGGGCTCGAGTCCAGTCTTTGGCATGATTTCGGTCATTGGCCACGTATCGGTCTGAGTCCGGTCGCATCCGGGATGCATCGATTCGCACTGATTCACCTAGCCGCTTGGCCTCCTTTCTATACATGCTCCAGAGATTAGATTCGGCTACAAATTGCTCGGTTTGTTGAAATCTAGTCTTTGTCATGGTTTCATTTCGGTCACCATACCTCTGGGTGGGTCCGGTCGCATCCATAGATGCTCCGATCGGGGCAATCCAGACGCACGACTACCCGGCCTCATTTCGATACATGCGCCAAGGGCGGAATCGCATCACAGGTTGCGTTCATTCTTGATTCTTGCCCCTGCCATGGTATGTCATTTCTGTCACCTTACCACGCCCGGCATGAATGCAGTCACTTCCCCGCACTAATTCGTGTCGGCGTGCCCTAGGCCGGCCTCATTTCGATACATGCGCCAAGGGCGGAATCGCATCACAGGTTGCTTTCATCCTTGATTCTTGCCCCTGTCATGGTATGTCATTTCTGTCACCTTACCACGCCCGGCATGAATGTAGTCACTTCCCCCGCACTAATTCGCGTCGGCGTGCCCTAGGCCGGCCTCATTTCAATACATGCGCCAGGGACGGAGTCGGAAAAAAAAAAAAAACTTTTGATTCTTGTCATGTTATGTCATTTCTATGTCACCTTACCACGCCCCGGCGTCAATTGGTCACTTCCCTGTACGAATTCGCGCCGGCGTGCCCTAGGCCGGCCGCATTTCAATACGGAAAAAAAAAAGAGAGGGGTTCAGTCACTAGACAGTGGCATGTTGATTGAGGTCGCTGGCACACGAGTGCTTGCGTTCCAAATGCGTGCTGTAGCACTTGGAGTCGGACCCGGTGGCAGCCTGTATGTCACAGTTCGGCCCCAGCGTACCCAGGCAGTTGGCCTCATTTCACGGTTGCCTCATTTCGGTACGTGCTCCAGAGTCCGGCTCACAGTCACCCCCATACGGTACGACCGGGCCGGGTCCTGTCACGGGATGTTCATTTCAGTTAAGGCAACATGTCAGTTCAGTTATTCGTGTTGTTGTCTGTCATTTGATTCCACAGCTGTCTCGCCAGTCAACTTAAGTCACTATCGCCTGTTGTTATCATCAACGTTGGGTACCGTCGCTCTGGACGGCAGCAGTTTCAGGCTCTTAAATAGGTACTTTCTGTCACACTCTCTCAGGTCAGTCGGATTCAGTAGGTCCACCTGCACCAGCTTGATCAGGGTTCCAGCAGGTAAAAAAAAAAAAAAAAGAAGAAGACGCAGGGGCGTGGGGGGGGCTCCTGCTTTTCATGGCAGGTGCGTATACCATAGGTCACACGTCCAAACTCATTTCTTGTCACCTCTTTATAGGCCCAGCCTGCAGACACGTGACCAGTCAACTAAGTAACGGGTCTTGGCAGCCGCCATGTCGTCAGTCGGCAGCGATGACCTCACCACCCCGCTATCTCCGGCGTCAGCCTCCGAGGCTGGCAGTGTCCAGTCTCTTAGGGCATGGACAATTCCCAGGCTGTCCGCCGAGCTGAGGCGCAGAGGGATACCCTTCTCGTCCGCGGCCAGGAAGGCGGAGCTATTCAGGCTCCTCTTCCCACCACCGGCCGCAGCAGGCTCCAGCAGCCAGCAGGTGTCCCTGGAATCTATTTCAGCTGCCGTCGCTCAGCTACACACCCTTGTGTCTTCCCTGTCTTCCTCGATCGTTGAGGTCCAGGACAGGGTGTCACGTCTAGAGGCCAGCCCGGCCGCCACGGTTCCGGACCCTGCGGTGGTCCCAGCCATCAGTGCACTGGCCGCAGGTAGTGAGCTCGCCACGACTACCATTCATCCTTCCCACCTAGTGCCACCCAGCGTAAGGAAGGACATTTTAGAGGGCAGAGACGTTAACCTGGCCTCACTCATGATCTCGGTCCATGACTTGGCCGAGAACAAGGCCTACACCTGGGGGGATGTCTCGGTGGTTTTGAAGGCAAAGGATCCGAGGCTCAACAGAAAGCTCACGGTGCCCGAGTTCACGCTTGCTTTCGGCATGTTCAGGGACGTGCTGTGCTCAGCTTCCCCGGGCAGGCGGGAGGAACTGGACCTCTACCTCCATTTAATCGTAGACCTGGGCCACAAATACGGTGGCTCAGCGTTCTACAATTATCATCGGTCCTTCTCGGCCAAAGCCGCGGCCAGATTCTTACAGTTCCATTTGACAACGGACTGGAGCGTAGTGGACACCGAGTTATTCTGCCGCCACTTTGCGGGTCTACGGTCCCCGCTATGTGCTGTCTGTCAGTCAGCATCCCACACCACGGTCTGGTGTGCCAACATAGCCTCTGTTCACCCGATAGCTAGCACGGCCTCTACCAGCACGAGTCAGGCTCAGCAGGCCCCGGCGCAAGGGCAGAAGGTGGACAAGTTGGGACGTCCGGTGCGGATGGTTGGGGGAACCGCCATCTGCAACAACTTCAACTACGGCTCCTGCAATTTCAGCCAGTGCCGGCTCTTGCACGTTTGCACCCTATGCCAGAGGGCGCACCCCAGGGTCCTGTGTGAGGTCAAGCAGAAGAAACCGTGACTAAGCCGGGTCAATGTTCTTTGGCTCGATGTTTACTTGACCTCACACCCCACTCCGTCACTCGCCAGCTACCTCATCCGAGGTTTCACCAATGGGTTTCATACCGGGCTCATTACCCTGCCCCACACCACCCACGAATGTCCGAACCTGCGCTCAGCAGCAACAGATGAGCCAGCTATCGACGTCCTTCTTCAGACGGAGTTGGATCGGGACTTTATGATAGGCCCGTTCAGTCAGTCTCCCTTTAGGATCTGGAGGGTTAGCCCTATCGGGCTTGTACAGGGAAAATTTTCAAATAAAAAACGTCTGGTGTATGATCTGTCAGCGCCTCATTCTTCCGTCGTTCCCAGTCTCAACTCGCTCATTCCCTCCGAGGAATTCTCACTGAAGTACGCTTCGGTAGATATGGCTATCCAGGCCATTCTCAGGGCTGGGGTGGGTGCTTGGCTCTCGAAGGCGGACATATCTGACGCCTTCAAGTTGCTGCCCATACATCCTTCCATGTGGTGCTGGCACGGCATCAAGTGGAGGGAGCGATATTATTTCGCAACCAAGTTGACCTTCGGGTCTAAGAGTAGTCCTTGGTTATTTGATAAGTTCGCGGAGACCCTGGCGTGGATTCTTCTCCACGAGGCACAGTGCCACGAGGTCATCCATTATTTGGATGACTTCCTTCTGATAGAACCACCCGGGGCTCCCCCAGGGGACCTTGGAAAGTTGAGGACGGTCTTCGACAATCTGAACGTCCCCATAGCGGAACACAAGGTTGACGGCCCGGCGCACAAGATCACGTTCTTGGGCATCGACCTTGACACGCTTGCCATGCAGGCCAGCCTTCCCGCAGATAAGTTGGACCGTATCAGGACGGTTCTGCGAGAGTTCACCCGGGTGGGGGGATGTACTCAGAAGCAACTTCAGTCTCTCCTCGGGATGTTGAATTTTGCTATGAGGATCATCCCCCAGGGCCGCTCCTTCGTGTCCCGGTTGCTGGTCTTCCTGTCCTACACTCAGGACCCAGACCAGGTCATCAGGCTGGATTCAGCAGCCAGGGCAGATCTGGCCATGTGGGAACACTTTCTTAATAATTGGAACGGTGTGTCCCTGTTCATCCCAGTAGTGTCCACGCAGTCACCTCAGGTGGTGACCGATGCGGCGGCATCCACAGGATGCGCCGCTATTTTTGGCCATTTGTGGTTCGCCGCCCCTTGGCCTCCTCAGGCACTAGCCACACCGGGCTTCACTACCACGTCAGCCCTCTTTGAGCTGTTCCCCATCGTAGCAGCCGCTCACCTATGGGGTCACCATTGGTCTGGACAGACGGTGGCTTTTACGACAGACAACCAAGCCACAGCCGAGATCATCAGCAAGGGCAGGTCTAAATCCAGGCCCGTCATGTCCTTCCTCCGCAGACTGGTCCAGCTATCCCTACAACATCAATTCAATGTTTACTGCTCATTCATTCCAGGCAAGTTCAACTCAGCAGTGGACGCACTCTCCCGTTTTAACTTTATTTCTTTCTTTGAACAGATACCAGGAGCCTACCATCTCTCAGCCACTATCCCGGATTGGTCACAACTGACCTTGGACTAGCCCCACATTTACAGTCAGCTACTAACATCATCAACGCTTCGCTCGCCCGCAACACCCGTCGGGCCTACCGGACGGCCTGGAGGGCATTTAATAAGTTCCTGCCCCAACGCCCCCGTGAATCTTCCAGCGTCAAGCAGGTTCTGGCGTTTATCGCTTATTGCCATTCTCACCTAGCACTGTCACACAGCACGATACGCCAGTACGTGGCCGGGGTGCAGCACTACTTGTCACTTCAAGACCCCGCGAGGCCTTCGGTGTGGAGTTCAGAAGCACCAGCCGCCAGTCAGCCCGAAGCGGCTGCCTATCACGGGGGAGATCTTTAAGGGCATGTCTGACATCCTGGATAGGTCCCCTTTTGGTCTCCTCCTCAGCACCGTCCTGCAGGCTGCGATACACATGGCGTTTTATGGGTTTCTACGGCCCAGCGAGTTCACTCGCAGCCACCCAGCTGGTCCAGTCTTGCATAAAAGTAATCTCGGCCGCCACCAAGATCACTATGTTCTTCACTTGGCGACGTCTAAAACTCAGCAGCGAGGTTCCGGAGTAGATATTCACCTGTACAGGACCCACAACAACTGGTGCCCAGTTGCCGTGTTAAACCGCTTGACGGCACTGCTATCCGACCGCCCAGGTTCCAGTCCGCTTTTACCCTTTCCAGTTAAACCCCTCAACTCGTCGCAGTTCGTGGGACATGTCCGGGTCCTTCTCGGCAATCTTCAGTTGGACCCCAGCCAGTACTCCGGACATTCATTCCGGATCGGGGCAGCCACGACGGCCTCAAGACAGGGGGTGCCGGACCATGTGATCAAGAAACTAGGTCGGTGGAAGTCGGCCTGCTTCTCTCGCTACATACCTAACCCACAGTTGGAGATGGCTCAGGCCTTTGCCCGACTTACTCAGTGACATTACCTTTAATAAATAATTATCCCCTACCTGAAAGTTTTTGCCCCCTTATTTTGGTGTACCATACGGTAGACCAAGGCACGCTTTCAGGTCTATTTCATGTTGGTAAGTTTTGTGTTGTTCCTATGTGTTATCGTTACTCATGTCGTCCGTAGGGCTCTAGACCATAAATTGGAAGGCCGGGTACCGGCCTGAAGGTATGGGAGGAGCCCGGAGGGTATTTAAGCAGCCCAAAGGCCGCCGGTCTTTGTCGGTTTCCTGTGCGAGATACCCACCCACCCTCCCCTTTTAAAAAGCCTCTTCCAAGTATTCTTACCCCAGACTGAATACTCATTTCACATTATTCCATAACTACTTCTTATCATTCCTTATCTAGGGTATGCCCCCTTATTTTGGTGTACCATACGGTAGACCAAGGCACGCTTTCAGGTCTATTTCATGTTGGTACGTTTTGTGTTGTTCCTATGTGTTATCGTTACTCATGTCGTCCGTAGGGCTCTAGACCATAACTATTAGTCGAGCACTCCACAAATCGTGCCTTTATGGAAGAGTGGTAAGAAGAAAGCCATTGTCGAAAGAAAGCCATAAGAAGTCCCATTTGCAGCTTGCGAGAAGCCATGGGGGGGACACAGCAAACATGTGGAAGAAGGTGCTCTGTTTAGACGAGACAAAAATTTAACTTCTTTGGCCTAAAAGCAAAACGCTATGTGTGGTGGAAAACTAACACTGCACATTACCCTGAACAGACCATCCCCACCGTGAAAAATGGTGGTGGCAGCATCATGTTGTGGGGATGCTTTTCTTCAGCAGGGACAGGGAAGCTGGTCAGAGTTGATGGGAAGATGGATGGAGACAAATACAGGGCAATCTTAGAAGAAAACCTGTTAGAGTCTGCAAAAGAACTTAAAGAGGAAGTAAAGCCTCTTTTAAAAAAGAAGACACCCTGCAAGGCAAAGGCATAATGAGCTAGTATGCATAGCATACTAGCTCATTATGAATTACTTACCTGAGATCGAAGCCCCCGAAGCGACCCTCGTTCACCTCCTCCGTCACTGACATGTTGACTCGGTGTGTCTTCCGGGTATTGCTGCTCCGGCGCTGTGACTGGCCAGAGCTGCAATGACATCACACCCGCGCATGCACACTGGTGCCGCCACTAGTGGTATGTTCGCCATTAGAAATGGCATGTTCAGTGCGCCTGCGCCCAATGTCTACGGCGCATGACCTGTAGACATCAGTGCTCCTATTTCTGTAAATATCTCCTAAACCTTTTAGGTTTGGGAGATATTTCTTGCACCTACAGGTAAGCCTTAATCTAGGCTTACCTGTAGGTTGAAGTGGTTGTAATGGGTTAACAACCACTTTAAGACTGGGGCGGAGGTTCACCTTCCAGCAGGACAACGATCATAAACATACAGCCAGAGCTACAATGGAATGGTTTAGATCAAAGCATATTCATGTGTAAGAATGGCTCAGTCAAAGTCCAGACCTAAATCCAAAACGAGAATCTGTGGCAAGACTTGAAAATTGCTGTTCACAGACGATCTCCATCCAATCTGACAGAGCTTGAGCTATTTTGCAAAGAAGAATGGGCAAAAATTTCACTCTCTAAGGCCCCTTTCACACTGAGGCGCTTTGCAGGCGCTAAAGTTCTAAAAATAGCGCCTGCAAAGCGCCTTCAAACAGCCGTTGGTGTGTCTCCAGTGTGAAAGCCCGAGGGCTTTCACACTGGAGCTGTGCGCTTGCTGAAAAATGTCCTGCAAGCCGAATCTTTGGTGCGCTGTAGGAGCGGTGTATTTACCGCTCCTAAGGCGCCCCCTCCCATTAAAAAAAATGGGGCAGTGCTCCGAACCCGCCCGCAAAGCGCCGCTGGAGTGGCGCTTTGCGGGCGGTATTAACCCTTTTTCGGCCGCTCGTGGGTGGTAAAACCGCCCCGCTAGCGGCCGAAATGCACCGCTAAAATGACGGTAAATCGGCGCTAAATATAGCGCCGCTTTACCGCCAGCGTACCCAGCGCCTCGGTGTGAAAATAGCCTTAAGGATTTTATTTTTGTCTGTTTCCATACTTCCCTATCCCCTAAGCTTCTGTCAGGATAGGAAGTTATGGGACACACAGACAAAAACACATTTTTAGTAGAGTGAGAAAAGGTTGTAACTTCTGACAGTGTTTTCACTACTGCTAGTGCCTCCCTTTTACAGTGACAATCGTACCCCCCATTTCTTGTATAGGTGTCACAGGGACAACCTCCCCAGTGGGGCCCATCCCCAGTAACAAAAACCTCCACAGTGGGGCCACAAACAGTAATAAAAGCATGACATAAAATGTACCTCTTCTCACTTTCTCCAAAACTAAAAACATTGTCTGAAGTTAGGCTTTAATTCTTTTTGGCGTGCAAAATATTTCACTTTCTATACCAGTAAATTTTGTTTGCTGACCGTTAAAATGTCACCTGCGCTAAGAATCCTCTTGATCAAAGCAGAACTTAACCACTTCAATACAGGGCTTTTAAACACCCTTCCTTACCAGAGCACTTTTTGTGATTCGGCACTGCGTCGCTTTAACTAACAATTGCGCGGTCGTGCGACGTTACACCCAAACAAAATTGACGTCCTTTTTTTCCCACAAATAGAGCTTTCTTTTGGGGGTATTTGATCGCCCCTGCGGTTTTTATTTTTTTGCGCTATAAACAAAAAAGAAGAGCGACAATTTTGAAAAAAAACACAATATTTTTTACTTTTTGCTATAATAAATATCCCATTTTTAAAAAAAAAAAAAACTATTTTTTTTACTCAGTTTAGGCCGATACGTATTCTTCTACATATTTTTGGTAAAAAAAATCGCAATAAGCGTTTATTGATTAGTTTGTGCAAAAGTTATAGCGTTTACAAAATAGGGGATAGTTGTATGGCATTTTTATTAATATTTTTTTTTAATAGTAATAGCGGCGATCAGCGATTTGTATCATGACTGTGACATTATGGCGGACACGTCGGACAATTTTGGCAGGATTTTGGGACCATTCACATTTATACAGTGATCATAACTCAACACCAAGTTCACTATATGGACCCCTATATTTATACATGGTGATCCATGGTGATCATATCCCCCCTTAATCTCCTCTTCTCAAGAGTGAATACCGTATTTATCGGCGTATATATTGATCGGTTTGCGCAAAAGTTATAGCGTCTACAAAATAGGGGATAGATTTATTGAATTTTTTTTTTTTTTTTTTTTACTAGTAATGGCGGGGATCTGCGATTTTTTTTTTTTCGTGACTGCGACATTGCGGCGGACACTTCGGACACTTTTGACACATTTTTGGAACCATTCACATTTACACAGCGATCGTTGCTATAAAATTGCAATGATTACTGTGTAAATGTGACTGGCAGGGAAGGGGTTAACACTAGAGGGCGCTGGAGGGGTTAATGTGTGTCCCTAATAGGAGTGATTCTAACTGTAGGGGGAGGGGACTTAAGGGGAGGAGACCGATCATGTGATCCTCTGTACTGGGATCACATGATCGGTCTCCTCCCCGCTGACAGGACGTGGAGCTGTGTGTTTACACACACAGCTCCACGGTCCCGCCCGGTCCCGTTCTTTTAACGGGCAATCGCGGGTGCCGGGCACTCGCACCGGGTCCCGAGCGATGCCGCGGGCGTGCGCGCGCGCCCCCCAGGCGGCCGGGAATCCGAGGACGTCATATGACGCCCACCCAGGATGGTAGATCCACCTTGTGGGCGTCATATGACAATGGCCGGGTATTGAAGCGGTTAACTGTATCTGAGCACCACAAACTGAAAACGCTATTTACCTAATTTTTAGTAATCAAAGCAAACTCACCCATCCATCCATGTCTCCATGCTTTATTTTGTTGAGAAATCACTTTGAGAAATACCCCATAGCAATTTATGTGTGGTCATCTTTAATATGTGCAGATGATTCATGTAACATTTATTTTCTGGAATCCATCTGCCCTTAACTCACACATAAGGAGGGTGTGCTTAGCTGAGAAAGCCCCTCCTCCCTTTTTCCAGGTGAAAGAAAAAAAATGCCTGGATGTATGACATAATTTTGTAATGAATACAGAGGGGAGCTTGCCTAATGTGATAAATAACTTGAATGCAAAAACCCTACTCCAATGGTCATAAGTGCAATCATATACAAAGTGATCAAATGTCCATATAGTGCAGATCCTTTGGACTCACCAAAGAAAGTGCAATAGTTGACCAGGAACCTCTTCCAAATCACCAACAAAACATGCTCCACCATGTGCTGCAATATATACACTCACTAGAGCATCTGAAACAACAAGCCTTCAAGTATTTGGATGTATAAGCAATCATCCCCACAGCTGTTCCTCTTCCTCTCCTAGTAGGTCCCAGTGTGTCTAGTATACCATCGAAAGGAACCCCAACAGGGAATATATAGTGTGATACCATTTATTATAGCAACAAACCTAAAACAAAAATTTAAATATACACTGACACATAATATACATTACTATCTATTTAGTAATGCTAGAAACCTAAGGATTAAAAATAGTTAAAGTGGTAGTAAAGGCAGTATCTTTAATTTTGCCTACAGGTAAGCTTATAATAAAACTTATCTGTAGGTTAAATGAATACTGTTTCTTCTAAACGTGCTCCATTTAGGAGATATTCTAGGCAGCAGCGCGTCACCAGTGAATGCACACTGAAGGAACGGCCTACCCGTGCCATTCCTGCAGAGCCCTGTGCCACGGATGTGATTTCCGCACGCATGTACCGGAGTGACGTCATTGCAGCTCATCCATTCAAGCAGTCAAACCTGGAAGGAAGGCCAGGTGAGGATGGAAGCCTCTGCAGTAGTGATAGCCGCTGGAGGGCTTCGAGTCAAGGTACGTTTTTTAGAATGTGCTAGCATGCAATGCATACTAGCACATCATGCCTTTACCTTGCAGAGTGTTTTATTTTTATTTTTTCCTTTCTAAACCTTTACTACCACTTTAATGTTGCTTGACATAGTTTAGTTAAACTTCAACCACTTAAGCCTCGGACCATTTTGCTGGCCAAAGGCACTGCGTCGCTTTAACCGACAATTGCGCGGTCGTGCGACGTGGCTCCCAAACAAAATTTACGTCTTTTTTTCCCCACAAATAGAGCTTTCTTTTGGTGGTATTTGATCACCTCTGTGGTTTTTATTTTTTTTGGGCTTTAAACAAAAAAAGAGCGACAATTTTGAAAAAAACGCATTATTTTTTGTTTTTTGCTATAATAATTATCCCCAAAAATATATAAAAAAATTATTTTTCCTCAGTTTAGGCCGATACGTATTCTTCTAAATATTTTTGGTAAAAAAAATCGCAATAAGCGTTTATTGATTAGTTTGTGCAAAAGTTATAGCGTTTACAAAATAGGGGATAGTTGTATGGCATTTTTATTAATATTTTTTTTTTAATAGTAATAGCGGCGATCAGCGATTTGTATCATGACTGTGACATTATGGCGGACACGTCGGACAATTTTGGCAGGATTTTGGGACCATTCACATTTATACAGTGATCATAACTCAACACCAAGTTCACTATATGGACCCCTATATTTATACATGGTGATCATATCCCCCCTTAATCTCCTCTTCTCAAGAGTGAATACCGTATTTATCGGCGTATAACACGCACCGGTGTATAACACGCACCCTGGTTTTAAGAGGGAAGTTTCAGGAAAAAAAATTTTCACAGCACACGGACCCCCCTGCACAGCACACGGACCCCCCTGCACAGCACACTGACCCCCTGCACAGCACACTGACCCCCCTGCACAGCACACTGACCCCCTGCACAGCACACGGACCCCCCTGCATAGCACACTGACACCCCCCTGCACAGCACACTGACACCCCCTGCACAGCACACTGACACCCCCCCCCCCTGCACAGCACACTGACACCCCCCCCCCTGCACAGCACACTGACACTCCCCCTGCACAGCACACTGACACCCCCCCTGCACAGCACACTGACAACCCCCCTGCACAGCACACTGACACCCCCCCTGCACAGCACACTGACACCCCCCCTGCACAGCACACAAACCATGGGACAGCGCTGCCAGCATACCTTTAGGGGTTGAGAAGCCTGTGTCACCATCAGTGTAGATGGGGGCTTCTGTGTGCCTCCATTAAAGCAGCTCTCGTGGACCCGGTCATGTGACTCTCCTCTGCTGGTTCATTCATGCTCTCCTCCTCCAATCGAAAGCTACAATCGAGGAGGAGGCGAAGCGGGAGGAGAACGGTCATGTGACCATCAATGAGCAGAGGAGAGTCACATGACCGGTACACGAGAGATGAAGCCGCCTCCTCCAATCACAATCGAGGAGGAGGCGGAGCGAAGGAGGAGAGCAGCACGGCCGGCTTCTGCTTACAGGTACCGGCAACGTGGGTGACGCGGGGATAGATGTGTGGGGGGGGCTGGCATTTACTGAACCAGGGCCAGGAAGGGCGGGGGCAGCCGGCCCGACACCCTCCCAATGAGGCGGACCGCCCGATGGCGCCCCCCCCCCCCCCCCCCCCCCCCCCCCCCCCCCCCATCGGTAAAAAAAAAGTGTATATCGGCGTATAACACGCAGGCACGATTTACCCTCATTTTTCAGGGTGAAAAAGTGCGTGTTATACGCCGATAAATACGGTAAATTCAGTTTCTCTAATCTTTCCTCATAGCTGAGCTCCTCCATGCCTCTTATCAGTTTGGTTGCCCTTCTCTGTACTTTCTCCAGTTCCCCAATATCCTTTTTGAGAACTGGTGCCCAAAACTGAACTGCATATTTCAGATGAGGTCTTACTAATGATTTGTACAGGGGCAAAATTATATCTCTCTATACTCTTAATACAAGAAAGGACTTTGCTAGCTTTGGAAACCGCAGCTTGGCATTGCATACTATTATTAAACTTATGATCTACCAAAACCCCCCAGATCCTTTTCCACCATTGATTCCCCAGTTGTACTCCCCCTAGTATGTATGATGCATGCATATTCTTAGCCCCCAAATGCATAACTTTACATTTATCAACATTAAACCTCATTTGCCACAAAGTCGCCCAATTAGACAGAGCATTGAGGTCGGCTTGTAAATTGGAGACCTCCTGTAAGGACGTCATTCCTGCATAGCTTAGTGTCATCTGCAAAGACAGAAATGTTACTTTTAATCCCAGACCCAATATCATTTATAAAGATATTAAAAAGTAAGGGTCCCAGCACCGAACCTTGGGGTACACCACTGATAACCTTAGACCATTCAGAGTAAGAATCATTAACCACTACTCTCTGAATTCTGTCTTTTAGCCAGTTTTCTATTAATTTACAAACTGATATTTCCAAGCCTGTAGACTTTACCTTACACATGAGCCGTGTGTGGGGAACTGTGTCAAACGCTTTTGCAAATTCCAAGTATACCACGTCCACCGCCACCCCTCTGTCCAAGGTTTTACTTATCTCTTCATAAAAAGAAATAAGGTTTGTTTGACAACTTCTTTCTATGTGGTCTTTTATTAACCACTTCCCGCCCAAGGACGTCATATGACATCCTGGACTTTCAGTGGGAATATCTGAATGATGCCTGCAGCTATAGGCATCATTCAGATATCCTTGTTTGCAGCCGGCGATCCTGTGCACCATAAGAATGATCAAAGTGGCAGTTCCACCGCTTGATCATTCTTAAAGGCGATGGGAGGGGACAACCCGAGCTCTCCCGTGCCATCGAGGACCCAGAGAAAGAATCGCCCGCCACCGGATGACAAGCATAGAGATGACCGGTGACCAGATGGTCACCGGTCATCTTTATAACCACTGGACGCCCGGGCGCAATGTTATGACATCATGTCCAAGCCGTGGTTGTAAACAAAGCCGCAATCGTGGCTGATAAGCATGGGATCATGGATTTTTTTTTTTCCGATCTCATGCTTTCCAGCCTGGAGGAGAGATGATTCCTATTACAAGGGATGTTTACATTCTTTGTAAAAGGAATAAAAGTGACCAAAAAAAATTTTTTTTGTAAAAGAAAGTAAAAATAAAAAAATAAAGTAAAAAAAATAAACATTTAAAACACCCCTGCCCCGGTAGCTCACGCTCAGAAGCGAATGCATACGTTAGTCCTGCCCACATATGTAAACGCCGTTCAAACCATACATGTGAGGTATCGTTGCGTGCATTAGAGTGCAAGCAACAATTCTAGCACTAGACACCCTCTGTAAACTCTAAATTTGTAACCTGTAAAAAAAAAAAAAAGCGTCACCTATGGAGATTTTTAAGTACTGAAGTTTGGCGTCATTCCATGAGTGTGCGCAATTTTAAAGCGTGACATGTTGGGTATCTATTTACTCAGCGTAACATCATCTTTCACATTATATAAAAAAATTGGGCTAACTTTACTGTTTTGTTATTTTTTATCCTGAAACTGTTTTTTTTTTTAAAAAAAAAACACGTTTGAAAAATTGTTGCGCAAATACCATGCGAGATAAAAAGTTACAATGACCGCCATTTTATTCCCTACGGTATCTGCTAAAATATATATATATATATAATGTTTGGGGGTTCTGAGTAATTTTCTAGCAAAAAAATAGGATTTTTTTACATGTAGGAGAGGAGTTCCAGAATAGGAAGTGGTTAAACTCTCCAGTATCTTCCAGACTATAGAAGTTAAACTAACAGGTCTATAGTTACTTGGTAAAGACTTTGTTCCCTTTTTAAATATAGGCACCACATTGGCCCTACGCCAATTCAGTGGTACTATTCCCGATATTAGTGAGTCCCTAAAAAGTAGACACAATGGCTTTGAAATTACAGAGCTCAATTCTTTTAGGATCCGTGGGTGGATGCCATCTGGTCCAGGTGCTTGATTCACCTTTATTCTGTCTAAATATTTCTGGAACATATCCCTTTTGAGCCATTGTGGATCATTTGGGGCTGTGTCACTACTACCCCCATTAAGGACATGAGCTCCCCCATGCTCCTTTGTATACACAGAGCTGAAGAAAGTATTTAATGAATTTGCCTCCTCTTTGTCCCCAGTAACCCACTCTAGATTATTTTGTAAAGGACCTCCATGATCAGACCTGACCTTTTTACTATTGATATATTTTAAGAATTTTTAGGGGTTTGTCCTACTATCTTTTGCAATCTGTTGTTCATTTTGAGTTTTTGCATCCTTGATTTCCTTTTTACATATTCTGTTATATTCTTTGTAACATTTAAACGACACTAGTGTTCCTTCATTTTTATATTTTTTAAAAGCTCTTTTCTTATTGTTTTAAGCTTTTTTTTGAACCACATAGGTTTTATTTTTAGCCCTTTAAACGTATTGCCCATGGGAATATACTTTGCAGTGAGTTCACAAACAGTCACGTTGAAGAATTCCCATTTTTGTTCTGTGCCAATTTATGCCAATATTCCCTCCCAGTCCAAGTCCTGGAGAGCAGCCCTCATCCTTGGAAAATTTGATCTCCTTGAAGTTAAGTGTTTTTATCTTTCCCGTATGTGTTTTTTGCTTACAGCTAACATCAAATGAAATAATGTTTTGGTCACTGCAACCAAGATGTTCCTAATGAACATTAGTAATAAGTTCTGCATGGTTTGGGATTACCAGGTCCAACAGAGTATCATTACTAGTTGGGGCCTAAATAAACTGGACCATAAAATTGTCCTGTAATAGGTTTGTAAATGTTTGCACTTTAACTGTCCCAGCAGTGCCATTACTCCAGTCAATTTATGGGTAGTTAAAATCCCCCATTATCATGAGTCTCCACCTGCTCATTAACATTGGGTGGTCTATAACAAACTCCAATGATTAACTTTGATGATTAATGATTAACAAGGCTTGCACTGTATCACCTAGGAGTCTAGGATGGACGAGAAGAGAGGAGGGGCCGGCGGGAAGCAGTGCGCCGTTAGCGGTATGGGGTGAGTGAAATTTTGTTTTTACTGGAGGGTCGCCATTGGAGTAAGGGGGCAGTACAGGGGCCCGGGGAACACTTCAGTATGCTCTCCCCCCTCCGCACACTTTCCCTCTGTGTGCTCTCCCCCCCACACTGTCCCCCCTGTGTGCTCTCCCCACACACTGCCCCCCCCCCTGTGTGCTCCCCCCCAGTGTTCCCCTGTGTGCCCCCCCCAGCGTTCCCCTGTGTGCCCCCCCCCCCCAGCGTTCCCCTGTGTGCCCCCCCCCCCCGTTTTCCCCTGTGTGTTTCCCCCCAGTGTTCCCCTGTGTGTTCCCCTGTGTGTTCCTCCCAGTGTTCCCCTGTGTGCTCTCCCCCCCACAGTGTCCCCCTGTGTCCCCCCCCCCACAGTGTCCCCCCCTGTGTGCTCTCCCCCCCACAGTGTCCCCTGTGTGCTCTCCCCCCACAGTGTCTCCGTGTGCTCCCCCCCCAGTGTCCCCCTGTGCTCCCCCCACAGTGTCCCCCTGTGTGCTCCCCCCCCCCCACCCAGTGTCCCCCTGTGTGCCCCTCCCCCCCCACAGTGTCCCCCTGTGTGCTCTCCCCCCCACAGTGTCCCCCTGTGTGCTCCCCCCCACAGTGTCCCCCTGTGTGCTCCCCCCCAGTGTCCCCCTGTGTGCTCCCCCCCACAATGTCCCCCTGTGTGCTCCCCCCACAGTGTCCCTCTGTATGCTCCCCCCCACAGTGTCCCCCTGTGTGCTCCCCACCCCCCGCAGTGTCCCCCTGTGTGCCCCCCCACAGTGTCCCCTATGTTCTCTCCACCCCCACAGTGTCCCCCTGTGTGCTTCCCCCATCCCCAGTGTCCCCCTGTGCCCTCTCCCCCCACCCAGCGTCTCCCTGTGTGCTCCCCCAGTGTCCCCCTGTGTGCTCCCCCCCACAGTGTGTCCCCCTGTGTGCTCCCCCACCCCCCCCCCCCCCACCCCCACAGTATCCCCCTGTATGCTCCCCCCCACACCCCCCATGATCTTCTATTGCCTGGGGGCCCCATCAGTTGTCAGTCCGCCCCTGGTCGGAAGGTGGAATAAACCAGGATATCTAGGAATTGTTATGAATCAAGCTGTTATCCTCTAAAGGGTAATATTCCTAAGCTCTTTCGATCTCCTTTGTGGGATCTTATGGTCTGTTAAGCAGCCTGTTTGTCCTTACGAGCGGGGTGGTGACACAAAAGCACTTTATTTAAAGTTGTATTTAGCACAAGAGCACTTTCCTTGCACCTGGATGGACTTTGTTTAGACTTTAATTTTATATTTTGATGTATGAATTAGTGATGATTTAAGTTATTCATTTTGTAGTTTTTTGCAGTTTGCACTTTGTATATAATGGTTGTTATATGAATTTTTTGCACATCACTTGAACTTTATTATGCACATTTTTGCACTTTGAAAATGTGTATTTTCCTATGGTAGTGGATATTTGATATTGTGGGATATCAATGAATTCCATGTAATATTCACATTCATTTAATGTTTTTTTTTTTTTTTTTTTAGATAGCACACTGTTAATATTTCTATAGAATGAAGTGAAACATGTTATAGTATCTGCTGCCAAGTGGAACAGTCAATAAATCAATAATCATTACCAGTCAATATGTCAATAATCAGAGAATTTAATACATTTGTACAAGGCTTTTAAACAGCAAAGGGGCTTCCCCTTCTCTTTGGGAGTATTTTGCTTGAATTCCCTGGAGTAGCCAGTGACTACCAGGAGTCAGCATTCTGATTTGGAAGACTTGTGAAGAGGTGTGCCTGTAATTGAACATTATTTATTGCATTATAAAACTTTAGTTGCTCTTTAGCTTCTGCCCCTCTAAGGGTTGGGTTTTAGTGACAGTAGGGGGGTGCTGGGGTGGGCTGTGCCTCCCCAGATTTCAATTGCGCCACCCCAAAAGCCCCCTGCCCACAATCCTCCCCAGACCACACATGGCTACATTCACATGGCTAGTGCAAATGATACTTCCTCCAGCAGCTCTCAGCAGGTACAGTTGGTGCGGCTGCCAGCCCCATTCACTATAATGACAGTTCGTCTGCAGCTGCACCTATTCACAGCTCTCTACGCAGCCAGCGAGTACTTGCAGTGAAGCACTTTGCCTGTCATAATAGTGAAGGGGCCAGGTGGGGCCTATCTGCCGAGAGCCCCAAGAGGAACTGCTAATCAGCTGTCCTTATTGTTAGCATATTTTATGTGTAGCCCAAGACAATTTCTCTTCTTCCAGTGTGGCCCAGTAAGGTCAAAAGATTGGACACCCTTGCTTTATACCATTAACAGCTCCTGCCACCAATGCTGGCCTGCCACCATCACCAGCTTCTGTAGCCTCTCCTGCTGTTTTTCTGTGCTCCAGCATTGTAAAGGTGCCACACACATAATGTTTTTGTAGTTTGGCCTCAACTATATTTTTCACGATTCCCGCCAACCGTGCACAGATATGCGGCCTCACGGAAGTGGGTCTTTTCCTGTGAGGCCGCTTATCTGTGTACCTCTATTTGTGGTGGGAGTGCACCACACAGCGTGCTCCCAGCACAGAGAACAGGCTCTCAATGAGAGCCTCGGGTCTCGTACTAATGATTGGGACTGGTTGCGGGTCACCTGATCGCTGTGATAGCTGTGATAGCTTCTGATCGGCACAATCAGTCAGTGATCAGTTACTGTATAGCCCGCCTCTGTGTTTTCTTTCCCTTCCATTGTATCTTTCTCTCCTTGCAGGAAGTAAAGATGTAAACAAACACTCTTGTGTTAAAGAGAATAAAAAATAATAGAAAAATAAAAAAAAGAGCTAGATCTAGGTCATTTCCGGTGTTAGTGTTAGGGTCAGGGTTAAAGGTCAGGGTCAAAGGCTGGGGTCAAAGGTCAGGTTCAGTATATTTTGGGTAGGATTTTTTTTTTTTTTTTTTTTTTTTTAGTAAAAGCATTGTTTTAATTAGTATCAGTGTCAGTTAGTTTTAGTGTCAGTGTGTTTTACATACGATAAAAAAAGCAAAATGTGCACTGTTGTTTCTGGGCCCTACTATGGGTACATACATACAACAACATACACATACAGTATCTGGTATCCCTGTGATCGTCAAGAGCAGGAGAATTTATTTTAGTTTATCCTTGGTAAGTTATGGTAATAGCAAGCTAAATTAAATAAAGCTAAATTAAAACAATTATTTTCTTTTATTATCTTTGGACAATTTTCCATTGATAATAAAAAAATAATCAGGAGATATCCATTAACATTTACACCAAATGAAAACCCAATTTGTTCTGAAAAAAACAAGGTATATTTTACCTGTATACACAAAATCATTGTGATGATATGTACAGTTCTACTAAATCATGTCAAAATTGCAAAATTGTTCTCAGGCATTAAATTTGTTTTACTCTCCATCACTATGGGGTTAAGATAAAAATTGCCTTGTCTTTTATTCTTAAATTGCAGGCTAATGGAGCTGCTTGCTTATTTCCCTGTGACTGGGTAATATTTGTGGCTATGGTCTCTGAAATATTACACTCTAATATTGACTTCATAATAAAACCTGCCCTATCTCTGCTTTTTACATTATGGCCAAATAAAGCTGCTTACATACTGTGCAATACATCTGTCTATTGTCTGCAAAACAATACAGTCTAATATTTGTTCCTTGATAAAACCTGCCTTGTCACTCCCTTTTACAATGCAGCCAAATGAAGCTACACTCAAATATACTCTGTGATTTTTATAATCTCTAATTTTTATTTCTTGATAAAACCTGTCTTGTCTCTCCTTCTTACATTGAAACTTAAAGTGATACTAAACAGAGAAGTGTTAATTGCCATAATTCATTCACATAAATCATACATATCATGCCACTCTATTATTTTTTTTAAATCCTCTAAGTACCTAATTTCTGCAGCGTTGTTGTGTCGTCACATGATCTTTCCCTGTTCTTTGGCATCTGCAGGGAAAGATCATTGGGAGGGGCTTGTATTGCTCTGCTGATGTATGATCTTTACAGTATGAGTCTGTGTCTGCCCAGCCCTGATTGGAACTGTGTCAGTCAGAAAAGCAATTCAAATTAAATTATAAATATCCAAAAAATATGTTTTGTGCATTACCATGGTGTATGCAGAGTCAGAGATGATTGGCACTAGCTTCCATTTTGTTCAGACGGCATTTGCATCCAAGGCTCATTTTTCACTATACAGGTATTAGCAATTAGACTTGATATAATTAATACTGATTTGTATTAAAAGTAAGCTTTTGGCTTCTATGCTATCTTCCCTCCCCATGTCTTTCACATCCGCTGTAACTACGGTTTTTCTTCTAGGACTCTGCATACACCTGAGTGCTGACAGTGTTCACTGCCCTGGTGCGGACGCGCTGCTGATACCCTCTCCCCCTGGGCCGAGACCTCTGGCTCATCCTCTGAACCCTCACCATGGCTGATCTAAAGGTCGTATCCTACAATGTCCGAGGCCTGGGCTCACCGGCGAAACGCAGTAAGTTGTGGCTTGAGATGAAACGTATGGGAGCACACTTTGTTTTCTTGCAGGAAACCCATTTTCATGCTGACTCGGTCCCCCGTCTACCCACGCACCTCTATAAGTCATGGTACCTTAGCAACTCTCCTCGCCCTAAATCTGGGGGAGTGGCTATAGCTGTACATAAACACTGTCCCTTTATCTTGGAGGACCAACTGCTAGATCCGGCAGGTAGATATGTATTTGTTAAGGGCACCATCTATAGTCAGAAATACACGCTTGCAGCTGTGTACGCCCCTAACAGCAAACAGCTTACCTTTATAGACGCAACGCTGGAGGCTCTTGCTTCCTTTCGCGAAGGTCAACTGATTTTGGGGGGAGACTTTAATGTCAGCCCGGACCCCCAGATAGATACGTCCCAGGGCCGCTCAACACACTCCTTCGCCTTTCTGAAACACTTCAAGAAGTCTCTACAGACCCATCATTTGGTCGACTGCTGGAGGATTCTCCACCCGAATGACAGGGACTATAGCTACTTCTCGCCCACCCACGGTGTTTACACACGTATAGACTTCCTGCTGCTAGATCAATACTCCCTAGACTCTCTAACAAAAGCCTCCATAGGCCCCATTACTATTTCTGACCATGCGCCTGTCTCCATTTCCCTGCGTCCACAGTTTATGGAGGCGCGGACATGGAACTGGCGCCTGAACGACGGCATACTAGATGACGTGGTGGCACTGAAAGGGGTGCTGGACACCATCTCCCTGTATTTCCGGGAGAACCCCCCAGAGGAAGTCAGCATGGGCTCAGTCTGGGAGGGACACAAGGCAGTGGTGAGGGGGGAACTGATCTCCCAGGGGACTCGATTGAAGAAGGCCAGGGAGGGAGAAATGCAGAAGCTCCTGGCCAAAATACGCTCGGCGGAACTAGTACATAAAAAGAAGGTCACCCCCTCTCAGACAGCAGAACTACACTCCCTTAGGCAGGAATTAGCGACACTGCTAGATGCCAAAATCAAAGCCCGTCTACGCCACTTGTCGCACAAGTTCTACGAATTTGGCAACAAGTGTGGGAGACTGCTAGCCAGGGCCCTTAAACGCCAGAAAGACGCAGGCCACGTACATAAGCTCAACACATCAACAGGGGAACCAGTGGTACACTCATCAAAGATAGCAAGTATGTTTAGAGACTTCTATGCCCAGCTGTACAACCTACCAGCCACATTACCTGGGTCCTCGGAAGCCCAAAGGAATGCTCGTATTGAGCAATACCTGGAGGAAGCCCAGTGCCCTCAGCTGAAGGCCTCAATCTGCGCACAGCTGGAGGACCCAATTACGGTGGCTGAAATACAGGCAGTGATAAAAGACCTCCCTAACGGGAAAAGTCCAGGCCCGGACGGTTACACCAATACATATTATAAAAAGTACTCGGAAGTACTCGCAGGCCACATGTGTAAATACTTTACGGCATTAGCCCAGGGCATGGGAATGCCCTCAGAGGCTCTAATGGCACACATCACTGTACTCCCAAAAGAAGGAAAAGACCACACTTTACCAGGCAATTACAGGCCCATATCGCTTCTCAATACTGATATTAAGATCCTGGCCAAGATATTGGCTAACAGACTCAAACCAATCCTCCCGACAGTGGTTGGCCCTGACCAGACCGGCTTCATCACGGGCCGAGAAGCCAGGGACAACTCCAATAGGGCACTCCAGCTGATCCACTGGGTTGAATCCCAGGGGGTGAAGCACCCCTGTCTCTTGCTTTCCACTGATGCTGAGAAAGCATTTGACAGGGTGGACTGGACCTACATGAAGGCGGTGTTGAAGAGGCTCGGCCTTGGACCTAACATGCTGACATGGATTTCCTCCCTGTATAGCTCCCCGTCCGCCAAGGTGAAAGTGAATGGGCTCCTATCAGACCCTTTCCCTATTAGGAATGGGACACGCCAGGGCTGCCCGCTGTCCCCGCTAGTCTTTGCCCTCACCCTAGAACCCCTCCTTAATAGAATCCGTAGGAACAATGATATCAAAGGATTCTCTGTTGGGCCGACGGAACACAAACTATCGGCGTATGCGGATGACGTATTATTCTACGTCGCCGACCCCCTTATATCGCTGCCCAGCATTATGACCGAACTACAGGAATTCAATGAGCTGTCACACTTCAAAATCAATTATAATAAATCCGAGATTCTCTCCCTAAACATACCCTCAGATCTGCGTACAAGGTTGCAGGCTGCTTTCTCTTTTACATGGTGTCCCACGTCACTAAAATACCTGGGAATATACTTACCTAAGAAATGTTGACAGTTACATGACTGTAATTATACTCCGTTACTCACCACTGTCAAAACAGACCTTAAAAACTGGGACAAGACAGCATTCTCATGGATGGGCCGAGTCAGCATCCTCAAAATGAATGTACTCCCCCGCATACTGTTTCTTCTGCAAATGGTGCCGATTACTTTACCAAAGGCGTTTTTCTCAAGCCTCAACAGCATGTTCTCTCAGTATATCTGGAGTGGGAAATGCCCTAGGCTGGCACTCCGTATACTGCAACGCCCCAAATCTAAGGGAGGCCTGGGGGTACCGGTAATCCGCAGGTACTATGAAGCAGTGGCCCTGCAACGCATTCTGGACTGGTATCATAATGTCACTCACAAACTCTGGGTCCCCCTGGATAAGTCTCTGGCAGGCCGAAATTTGGCTCATGCCCCATGGGTCCCCAGAGAGTACAGGGGCCTGTCTATCCTGGTGTCCCCGTTAGCCTCCCATGCACTGACGATATGGGATGCCCTAAACAGGGGAGGAAGGCTGGCTCGACCAACCTCCCCCCTGGCACCACTAGGCGGCTTCCCCTGGTTCACTCCAGGGGAACACCCGTCTTTCTTTCGGACGTGGGCGGCGGACGGGGAGCCCAGATGTGGCAGATTTGTCCAGGAGCAGGGACTGTTGCCCATAGAAACCCTGAGGGCTCAGTTCGGCCCCTTCCTAATGGATGACTGGCGCCATAGGCAGCTCCAGCACTTCATAGCCAACCTTCCACACGGAGTCAGGTCACCCACCCAGGCCTCGCCTTTTGAACAGTTGTGCATGGCAGAGGAAGCCACCCCACACGCTATCTCAGTATTGTACGACTTATTGCAGGTACAGCAGGTGGAAGAGAGGCCAACCTTTATCAGAGACTGGGAGAGGGATCTTCAGCGCGTCTTCACGCAACCTCAGCTGGAGCACATGTATAAACTTACGCACTCCAGTACAGTAGATACAAAAATGCAGGAAAATGGTTATAAGCTTCTAACTAGATGGTACAGAGTGCCAACCAGGCTCACCAGGATGTACCCATCTTTGTCGGATACATGCTGGAGAGGTTGCGGCCTCAGAGGCTCGTTCCTCCACATATGGTGGGAATGCCCCCTACTGAGACCCTTTTGGCTGGATATTCACGCTCAGATTAAACAGATACTAGACCTGGAACTTCCGGATTCCCCACTGGAATCGCTGCTGCACTTCCCCACCATTCCTCTCAGCAGATATAGCAAATCTGTTCTACCCCACCTGCTTAATGCGGCTAGGAGGCTGATTCCAATTTACTGGAAGATGCCCAGGATTCCCACCCGAGCAGAATGGGTGAAGCTAGTCGATAATATTATGGCCGCAGAGGAATGGATGGCGAAGTGCAAAGATAGATACGAAAAGTTCTACGCCATTTGGGCTACATGGATACACTATACCTCCTCGGGGCCCCCGCCAACTGGGACCCCTCCCACGTGAGGAGACCGAAAGCAGTAAGATAAGAGACACTAAGACACCGGGGAGCGCATGAAGTCCCTCAGCAATTCAGATTAGAGAAACATAGCAGCGGATGTGAACACCCCCCCCCCCCCCCTCTTCCCTCTCATTTTCTGCCAAGCTATCTGCTTAACCTATCCCTTACTCTTTTCTCTTCCTTCTCGCGGCAAGTTCCTTCTACAGTATTTGAGCGTAGTAGGCAAAAGGGACTCCGGAACCGAAGCTTAAGGTCAGGTCTCCGACTGGAGATCCTCGTCTCTGACATGGACCACCAGACAGGGAGGTCAGGGATGGACTAATGATGTTTGAACTCATACCACGGGTCTGATATGCTAATAAACACATCCCTGTGAACTGCCTCTGGTGGGCAGATAGTCACATGCAGTTCATGAACTACCCCTTGCTCCGAGTAAGATCCCCAATGGCTACACGATACACCTGTTACCAATGGTACTTGCTACCTGGCCTTTGTTTTGTTTTTTCTCTTTCTGTTCTGTTTGTATGTTTACATGTTTATTTTCAAAATAAAGATTATATAAAAAAAAAAAAAAAGTAAGCTTTTGGAAGTTTCTTAGTGAATGTAATCAATCAGTATATTATATCCCACCCCAATAGTGTTTAGCAATAGGAGGACATGGAGGAGGAGGGAGGGGAGAGCCATTTACCACTGTGTATACGCCCACCCTTGTGACTCTATAATCATGTGGGCTGCACAGATGAGAAAAAAAGAAAAAAGAGAAAATGTAGAGCTTAGTAGGGAACTGAAATATGATCATGCCCATACAGGACACCAGCTGGTCTTTACAATCTCAGCCTGTAGTAAGGACACAGAGGGACAGCTGAAGGCAGGATCAATCAGGTATATTTCGCTCTACACAAAATGAATGCTTTAGTGGTTTTGTGAATATGCACACTCTGTTATATAGCATGTAATGACAGTTTTTTTTATAGTCTTGCTATACAAAGCTTCAGGATGAACTGGATCCTAACTTAAATTCCAGGAAGAGATCATCACAGCCCTTCTATTTCCAGACAGTGCTGTGGCCCAACTTCCCAATCCAAATGCAGTGAGCCGGCTGCATGAGAGGTATTTTCCGTATGTCCTCCCTGGTACCCCTGCTCAAAGAAATCTCCAAAGAAGATGTTGTGTCTGCAGAAAACGCAGATATAGGAGTGACACTCGCTTTTATTGTCCCTACTGTCCTGACCAACCTGGCCTTTGCATTGGTGAATGTTTCAAACGCTACCCCACACTAGTAGAGTATTAGGGTAGGGTACAGCATTGCACAGTCCTAGGGCACACTTACACAGGGTCTCAAAAGATGAGATGGCCATCACATTTTGAGAGACCCTAATCTGGAACATTTACAGTTTAGAATTTATATAAAAGTGCCAAAAAAATACACAAAAGCACAAAAAAAAGAAAAAAGACAAAAATAGTTGTGGTTTTATTTTTCTTCTCTCTCTTTTGTTCTCTCTCTTATGTTTGCTCCCTGTTGTCTGCTCTATTGTTCGCTCTCTATTTCTCTGTATCTATTGTTCTCTCTCTATTGTTACTGTATTTTAGAACTGTAATGTTTTATTTTTACTGTTTTATTGTATTTGCTTTGTATGGTGTGTCTTACTTTTATACTGTAATATTACTTTGTTTTATTGTTAACCATTAATTGCTTAGCAGGTACGCCATTCAGCCGCTGCACAGGTTTATTTATCCTGACAGCAACAGCATTTGCTCCCACGATACGTAAAGCTGTGACTCCAGCGCTGTAGGAGGTGATTTCACCACCACAGTTAAAAAAGAGCATACAGTTGCAATAAAAAGTATGTGAACCCTTTTGGAATGATATGGATTTCTGCACAAATTGGTCATAAAATGTGATTTGATCTTCATCTAAGTCTCAATAGACAATCACAGTCTGCTTAAACTAATAGCACACAAAGAATGAAATGTTACCATGTTTTTATTGAACACACCATGTAAACATTCACAGTGCAGGTAGAAAAATATGTGAACCCCTAGACTAATGAGATCTCCAAGAGCAAATTGGAGTGAGGTGTCAGCCAACTGAAGTCCAATCAATGAGATGAGATTGGAGGTGTTGGTTACAGCTGCCCTATAAAAAACACACACCAGTTCTGGGTTTGCTTTTCACAAGAAGCATTGCCTGATGTGAATGATGCCTCGCACAAAAGAGCTCTCAGAAGACCTACGATTAAGAATTGTTGACTTGCATAAAGCTGGAAAGGGTTATGAAAGTATCTCCAAAAGCCTTGCTGTTTATCAGTCCACGGTAAGACAAATTGTCTATGAATGGAGAAAGTTCAGCACTGCTGCTACTCTCCCTAGGAGTGGGCGTCCTGTAAAGATTTCTGCAAGAGCACAGCGCAGACTGCTCAATGAGGTGAAGAAGTACAAAAGTCTCTGGCATATGCTAACATCCCTGTTAGCGTATCTATGATACGTAAAACACTAAACAAGAATGGATTTTATGGGAGGATACTACAGAGGAAGCCACTTCTGTCCAAAAAAAACATTGCTGCACGTTTATAGTTTGCACAAGAGCACCTGGATGTTCCACAGCAGTACTGGCAAAATATTCTGTGGACAGATGAAACCAAACTTGAGTTGTTTGGAAGAAACACACAACACTGTGTGTGGAGAAAAAGAGGCACAGCACACCAACATCAAAACGTCATCCCAACTGTGAAGTATGGTGAAACCGGAAGCTGCGAGCATTTCATGACTTAGGTTTCGCCAGATATAAACAGCATCATTGGGAAATTGGGAAAGCATTTTATCACACCGATCTTGGTGTGGTCAGATGCTTTGAGGGCAGAGGAGAGATCTAGGGTCTAATAGATCCCAATTTTTTTTTTTTAAGAGTACCTGTCACTACCTATTGCTATCATAGGGGATATTTACATTCCCTGAGATAACAATAAAAATGATAAAAAAAATAATAATTTAAAGGAACAGTTTAATAAAGAATAAAAAAGCAAAATAATAAAAAAAAAAAAGCTGAGGAAGAGTGTGTGACATGTGACATAAGCTTCTAATGTTCTGCATAAAATGCCAGGACAGTTAAAAAAAACCCAGATGACCCCTTTTTAGAAAGTAGACACCCCAAGCTATTTGCTGATAGGCATGCTGAGTCAATGGAATATTTTATATTTTGACACATGTTTCGGGAAAATTGCAAACTTTTTTTTTTTGCACAAAGTTGGCACTAAATGATATATTGCTCAAACGTGCCATGGGCATATGTGGAATTACACCCCAAAATACATTCTTCTGCTTCTCCTAAGTACTGGAATACCACATGTGTGAGTCTTTTTGGGAGCCTAGCCATTTGCAGGCCCCGAAAACCAATCACCGCCTTCAGGCTTTCTAAGGGAGTAAAATTGTGATTTTTCACTTCCTCACTACCTATCACAGTTTCGGAGGCCATGAAATAGCACAAAACCCCCACAAATTACCCCATTTTGGAAAGTAGACACTTCAAACTATTTGCTGAAAGGCATGTTGTGTCCATGGAATAATTTATATTTTGCCACAAGTTTCAGGAAATTTACAATTTCTTCTTATTAATTTTTTTTACACAAAGTTGTCACTAAATTATATATTGTTTAAACATGGCATGGTTATATGTGGAGTTACACCCCAAAATACATTCTGATGCTTCTTCTGAGTATGGGGATACCACATGTGTGAGACTTTTTGGGAGCCTAGCCGCAAAAAAGACCCCAAAAACCAAGCACCGCCTTCAGGCTTTCTAAAGGTGTAAAATTGTGATTTTACTCCTCACTACCTATCACAGTTATGGAGGCCTTGAAATGTCCAGATAGCACAACCCCCCCCCCCCCCAAATTACCCCATTTTGGAAAGTAGACACCCCAAGGTATTTGCTAAGAGGCATGGTGGGTATTTCGCAGCTCTCATTTGTTTTTGAAAATTAAGAAAGAAAAGGAAAATGTATATATTTTTTTCTTTTTCAAATTTCAAAACTTTGTGGCAAAAAGTGAGATCTGCAAAATACTCAACATGCCTCTCAGCAAATAGCTTTGGGTGTCTACTTTCAAAAATTGGGTAATGTGGGGAGGTTTGTGCTATCTGGGCATTTCATGGCCTCCGAAACTATGATAGGTGTAAATCGAAAAATTTACACCCCTAGAAAGCCTGAAGGTGGCGATTGGTTTTCAGGGTCCTGTACGCGATTAGACTGCCAAAAAGTCCCACACATGTGGTATCCCCATACTCAGGAGAAGCAGCAAAATGTATTTTGTGGTGTAATTCCACATATAACCATGCTATGTTTGAACAATATATCATTTAGTGACAACTTTGTGTACAAAAAAAAAAAAAAAAAAAATTTCCGAAACTTGGAAAAATATAAAATATTCCATGTACTCAATATGTCTCTCAGCAAATAGCTTGAAGTGTCTACTTTCCAAAATCATTGGGGGGGGGGGGGTTGTCCTATCTTGACATTTCATGGCCTCCGAAACTGTGATAGGTAGCGAGGAAGTGAAATCACCATTTTATGCTCTTAGAAGGCCTGAAGGTTTTGATTGGTTTTTGGGGTCATGTACACGGCTAGGCTCCCAAAAAGTCTCACAAATGTGGTATCCCCGTACTCAGGAGAAGAAACAGAATGTATTTTGGGGTATAATTTCACATATGCCCATGGCATGTTTGAGCAATATATCATTTAGTGACAACTTTGTGCAAAAGAAAATAAGTTTTTAATTTTCCCACAACTTGTGGCCACATATAAAATATTCCATGGACTCAACATGCCTCTCAGCAAATAGCTTTGGGCTGTCTACTTTCCAAAATGGGGTCATTTGGGGGGGGTGTACTGCCCTGCCATTTTAGCACCTCAAGAAATGAGATAGGCAGTCATAAACCAAAGGCTGCGTAAATTACAGAAAATATACCCTAGTTTGTAGACGCTATAACTTTTGCGCAAACCAATAAATATACGCTTATTGACATTTTTTTACCAAAGACATGTGGCTGAATACATTTTTGGCCTAAATGTATGACTTGAGTTTATTGGATTTTTTTTTTATAACAAAAAGTAGAAAATAAAATTTTTTTTCAATGTTTTCTGTGTTTTTCCATTTATATCGCAAAAAATAAAAATTGCAGAGGCAATCAAATACCATCAAAAGAAAGCTCTATTTGTGGGAAAAAAGGACGCAAATGTTTGGGTACAACATTGCATGATTGCACAATTACCAGTTAAAGCAGCGCAGTGCCAAATTGTATAAAGTTCCCTGGTCATTGAGCAGCCAAATCTTCAGGGCTGAAGTGGTTAAAGGCTGATTATGGCTTATTACTGTCAGCATTCTGAGAGCTAAACAGCTGTCATTTTGTGGGTTTTGGCTTGGTAAGAGGCTGGTGGTGGGGCTGATTAGAGTCCTTGTCCATTGAAAATATATGACACAATTTGCAATTGTGGTGGAACCCTCCTACACATAAATACTACATTAAGATATAATTTAAGTAAGGCCCTGAGTTAGGAGTTATGTTTAAAAACATAGGGAGAACAGACAACTTCTCTACATGAAGTGGCAAGTTTGAGATTCAAACCCAGAACCTCAGTACTGCTAGGCAGAAATGCTAACCTGTGAGCCACTGTGCTGCTACATGTGGAGCCCTCCTACTCATAAATACAAATATACTGCATTTATTTGGACATATAGGTGGTGGAATTACATTCGTCAGGAGTTATTCTTCTTGATTTATTCTGTGATATTTGGTGGTTCTTGGTGTGTGAGTGTAGAATAGTGATGTTACCCTCAGATTTTTGGGAATTACATTTTCATTTCTGATGTTGGTACACATATCACATTTTTGGGCTCAAATTAAGATCATTTGGAATGAATAAAACCACTGTCACTCATTTTAAATTTGCATCAGCAATGGTATTGTTTGTGGTTTATAGTTTGGGTAAAGATTTTTGTGAGATGGATAGCAACTGAAAGTGACAGAGAAAAATATATTTTACCAAAACATCAAAACATTACACATTCTAGCATTCTTAAAAACAAAATAGATGATGAAGAAGCAACATTGTTGCAAGTACAATTTCTTTGGGAGAAAGATACATTCATCTCAACATAAGAAAGTATTTATTTGGGGAAGTTACAACTGTACCATTAGAATCAATGGCTGAAATTTGCATTGGGCTACATAACTAATTTTCACTCCCAAAAACACTTTTTAGCCCAGCGCTAATTTTGGTATTTACTATAGCTCCCTGTAAAAAAGGTGTGGGAAATAAAATGAGAGTAGTTTGTATGTCTGAGCATGCTCAGTTGTGCTGGCACCTAGTTGTAAAGAGATTGGGAATTTATCTCTTCTCAGACTTTTAAAGATTTTTCAGTGTAGAAATCACTTTACACACACATTAAAAGTAGATTATCTTTAAACAATATACCACATATTTCATTACCATTTAGGCGATCATATCATGCTCTAAACATTATTTCCATGTTCAATTCTCCAGGTCCTAATAAGAGTTAGGGTTTGGGTGCTATCTGTTGTCTGGGCGCTATAGTGAATTTGATTTTGGGAGTATTTGTTCGCCAGCGCTATTGTGAATTCTGTTTGGGCGCTAATTTGCACTATTTGGTGTTTTGATCGCTATTTACCACTCTATCGCATATTCGTGCTATAGTAAATGACCTCCTATGCATACTGCTACATTTCTTTGGTGAAAATAACCCAAATTAGTGTATATCATTTGACAAAAAAGAACCCCTATGGTTGGGACTTTAAATAGAACACCACTCTCACCAAGAATTTTCTGAAAAATTGTTTGGAATTTATTTATTATTGAATAAAATGGTATCAAAATAATACATGTATCCGATAGCAGGGTACACAATACATAATATGCATGACAGTATAAAACAAATGACAAGAAAAATTTATACAAAAAATAAAATAATGGTGGAGACAACACTTAACATAAAAGATATATACAAAAAATATACGGTACTGATTCTCTCCCGGAGGTATAACACCCCCGAATACTCGACGCGTTTCTAGTTGCCCGAATATGGGAACCTTCGTCAGGAGTATAGAGTGATTCTGTTAGATAAGTACCTGTCGCTCACATATGAGTCACTATTCGTAGGACGAATGAGTTGTATTTAAACAACGGAGGAAGGGGAGTGCGCCCCCAAAGAGAAAAGTGCGGCAGCACACACGGAGATGGATCCTAGTAGGTTGTTCGTATGTATGGACTGTATGTCCACAATGCCAGTCGGGTCCCAAAGACAGGGAATGGCGCTAACTGATATACTTGCAGCTATATGAAATGCGTCCTAGGCAATTAGGCTAATCCCCGAGAGTTAGTGTCCCGGTTACATGGGATAAAGTCCCGATAGTGGATGCTCAATGCCCTTGAGGTTGCTCAATGCCCGGGCAGCAGAGGAACACACGGAGGCCAGGATAGAACGGACCTACGTCTCCTTACAGGGGACACCCCACAGGGATTAGGGCATTGAGCATCCACTATCGGGACTTTATCCCATGTAACCGGGACACTAACTCTCGGGGATTAGCCTAATTGCCTAGGACGCATTTCATATAGCTGCAAGTATATCAGTTAGTGCCATTCCCTATCTTTGGGACCCGACTGGCATTGTGGACATACAGTCCATACATACGAACAACCTACTAGGATCCATCTCCGTGTGTGCTGCCGCACTTTTCTCTTTGGGGGCGCACTCCCCTTCCTCCGTTGTTTAAATACAACTCATTCGTCCTACGAATAGTGACTCATATGTGAGCGACAGGTACTTATCTAACAGAATCACTCTATACTCCTGACGAAGGTTCCCATATTCGGGCAACTAGAAACGCGTCGAGTATTCAGGGGTGTTATACCTCCGGGAGAGAATCAGTACCGTATATTTTTTGTATATATCTTTTATGTTAAGTGTTGTCTCCACCATTATTTTATTTTTTGTATAAATTTTTCTTGTCATTTGTTTTATACTGTCATGCATATTATGTATTGTGTACCCTGCTATCGGATACATGTATTATTTTGATACCATTTTATTCAATAATAAATAAATTCCAAACAATTTTTCAGAAAATTCTTGGTGAGAGTGGTGTTCTATTTAAAGTCCCAACCATAGGGGTTCTTTTTTGTCTACTCAAAGGGATGAGATCACCACGTAACCTATTTATCTCACCGGGGGAGCTCGCCTTAATCTTTTCCAGTGTATATCATTTAGTTTGTAGGAAAGTTATCCCCAAACTATGGTATGTATATCCGAAAATCGATTAATCCTGATGTTCTGATGTCCTATCTCATTTCTTGAGGCCTGAAAATGCCAGGACAGTGCAAATATCCCCCAAATGACCCCTTTTTCGAAAGTAGACAGTCCAAGATATTTAGTAAGAGGCATGACGAGTTCTTTGAATTTGTATTTTTTTGTCCAAATTTTTTGGAAAAATAAGAAATAAAAAAAAAGTTTTTTTACATACTGTCTGTCACCAGTGCAGTACAGCGCCATCATATAACTTGTGTGGCGGTGATGAGGTAAACTAAGTGGTGACAGTATGTAACACTGTAATACACACTATGATTACTTATAACACTGAATTTCACTGTTATAAGCAATTTTTTTTTCTGAAAAGGCAATGCACTCGCATTCAGTGTTTACTATTGTGATTAGCTGTGAGTGATTGGCCACAGTTAATCACATGGTACAGATGGGCTGTGATTGGCCCTGTCTGTACCATGTGATCACTGTGAACAATCACAGCGAGCAACACAAATGTACACATTGAATGGCATCAATGGAAGTCAACTATTGTGTACAATTGTCATGTGATCTGCTGTGATTGGTCACAGCAAGCACATAGTACCGGCAGCAGGCTGATACACGGATCTGTCATCAGCTGTGTCCAGTGCCTGTGGGGCCTGTGCAAGGTGTTTTCTGGGGAGGACGTCATATGATGTCCACCCACAACAATAGAGCTCCCACCCAGCTGTCATTTGTCTATAGGCCATGTAGGAAGCAATTAAACAGGAAGGAGTCCATCTAGCTTTGTTGTGAAGGTCAGTACAGAGTGGTAAGAGTTTGCTCATAAGAGATTAATGGTGGTGGAAGTGTTCTCTACTTGCACCTTCTGGCAGAACTTCCCTCGGAGTGATATATATCACAAATTGTATGGGACTACTATATTCACGATTACATGGACCTGTGTGGTCAGGCTTCAGCCCAGAGTACCCAAGTATCTATCTGCAGCCCATCAGAGTACCCAAGTACCTGTCTCCAGCCCATCAGAGTACCTGAGGACCAATCTGCAGCCCATCAGCGTAGCCAAGTATCTATCTGTAGCCCATCAGAATACCTGAGTACCTATCTACAGCCCATGCCTCATAGAATATACGTTGGGGTATTTGCTTTTCAAAATTTTGTGGGTAATTCCATTGTGCTGGTGCTCCAGGGCCTTGAAAAATGTGATAGGTAGTCAGGAAATTATATGTGTAATTTATGCTCCTAGAACACCTGATGGTGCTCCCTGCATGTTGGGTATGTGGCGAGGCTGTGTAAAAGTCAAAAATATTTGGGATCAACATACTCAGGAGGAGTAGAAGAATGTATTTTGGGGGGTAATTTTATGTACAATGTACATGCTTTGTGTTAGAAAAAGTTTATAGATTGAACACTTTGTGTAAAAAAAAAAATACTTTTTCATTCTCTTTTCACATTTTCCATAAACTTTTGGAAAGAAATTACAACATTATGCCTCATAGAATGTGCATTGGGGTGTTTACTTTCCAAAATGTTTTTTTCTTTTGTGGGTAATTCCATTATCCTGGTGCTCCAGGACCTTCAAAAGTGTGATAGGTAGGAATGAAATTAGATGTGTAATTTATGCTCCTAGAATGCCTGATGGTGCTCCCTGCATGTTGAGCCTCTGTATGTGGTCAGGCTGTGTAAAAGTCACACATATGCAGTATCGCCATACTCAAGAAGAGTAGAAGAATGTAATTTGGGGTGTAATTGGAAGTATGCTTATGATGTGTGTGAGAAATAACTTGTTATGACAAAAATTATAATTTTCTTAATTTTCCCAAGGATTGTGGGAAAAAATTACAACTTCAAAAAACTCACTATGCCTCTTACTAAATACCTTGGACTGTATCCACTAATTTGGGTTATGTTTACCAAAGATATGTAGCAATATAAATTGTGGGCCAAATGTATGAACAAAAATTACTTAATTGCAAAATTTTATATTGGAAACTAAAAAAAGTGTTTTTTTTTTCAAAATTTTCATAATTTTTTTACTTATATCACAAAAAAAAAAAACAGTGGTAATTAATAACCCAAAAAAGAAAGCTCTATTTCTGTGAAAATATATAAAAAATGTTGTTAGGGTACAGTGTTGCATGACTGAATAATTGTCATTCAAAGTATGAAAGCGCTGAAAGCTGAAAATTGGTCTGGGCAGGAATGGGTTATAAGTGCCCTGTATTGAAGTGGTTAAGACATTTAATTAAATATATATAAATTTTTATTTTTTTTTTTTTTTTTTATTTTTTTTTAGTAGTCAGTATCCACGATTACCACCACATATAATGACGCTGTAATGCACTGGTGACAGTATGTAAAAACAAAATTTATTTCATTTCTTAATTTTCCCAAAAAAATGTAACAAAAATTTACAATTTCAAAAAACTTGCCATGCCTTTTGTTAAATACATTGGACTGTCTACATTCCAAAAACGGGTAATTTGTGGGGTATTCGTACTTTCCTGGCATTTTAGGGCCTGAAGAAATGAGATTGGCCGTCAGTACATCAGGATTGAGCAATTTTCATATACAGTATATATACCATAGTTTGCAGACTTTTTAACTTTCACACAGACTAAATAATATACACCGACTTGAGTTATTTGTACAAAAGAAACATAGCAGACTACATTTTTGCCTACATTTATGAAGAAATATTATTTATTTGCAACAGAAACTTAGAAAAATGTGTTTCATTTCAAATTGTTTGGTATTTCTTAGAGCAAAAAATTAAAAAACAAGTGGTGATTAAATACTACTAAGTGAAAGCTCTATTTGTGTGAAGAAAAATATATACAATTCAATTGAGTACAGTGTTGCATGACCAAGCAATTGGCAGTTAAAGTAGCACAGTGCTGAATAGCAAACAAATGCCCTGGTCATGAAGGGGGAAAACCTTCCAAAGGTCAAGTGGTTAATGTATGCTTAATATTGTTGTGCTTCTTCTTAGGCAAACGTGCTCTAAAGGAGTATAATGGCAGGAGTACAAAGGACAGTTATCCACAGCAATCAATCTGTTATGAGTCTAATAAATCCAATAACTCTAGATTGCTGAGGCTTGAATTATATTACTTTAAACTTTCAGAATATAATGAGCAGGACCAGATTTCTATTATGCAGTCTTTGGCCCTCAAAGCAACACACCTCTGCTAAAGTATTTACTTTTACACATAACATTTCCTTGTTTTACTTCTCCAAATTTGGCTCCCCATTATATTACTGTAGCACCCTATAGGTAGGTAGATGCTGGAGTAGGATTTTTTTGTCATAGGGTAGGCAAATTTAGGCAGGCCTAACTGGCAGCCAGGCTTGTTTGATTTTTATCTGGGCTTGGAGTGGCTCAGGGTAGCATCTGGTGACTCACAGGCAGCATCACTAAGAGCTCCCTCTTCTTTCTAGAGAAGAGGAGAGGTGGAGCTGCCTGGGGTACTCTAAGAAGCCCCGACCAATCTCCAACTTGGATTGACAGGGGGCAGGCCTCCTTAAGTACCCAGGTTCAGCCCAGCTGGGGAGGAGTTGGAGTTGTTTAGAGCTTGAAGATTGAATGCTAGGCTGGCAGGGCCTTTGGGGGAGCTCCACAGGCTGGGGGGGGGGTGGCCTTGGGCCCGGGGGTTAAGGTGCGGACGGGGCTCTTTGAGGAATCATGAAGGCGTCTTGGACAGGAGGCACAGGAGGAGCACAAAGGACAGCAGGAGAGAGCATTTCCAGGCAAGTCTTCAAGGTGAGAAATAACTGGTCGCAGCCAGGAGGGCTGGTGAGTCAAAAGGACAGTCACAAGGACTAGGGAGGCATGCCTGAGAGGACTGGGAGTATGCAGTCTGGGATGGGTGCAGAGCCAGTGGAGTGGACTGTGTTGTCAAGGGCAGTGAAGAGGGGCAACTGCACCCAGGAGAGCTGGCAGGACCTGAAAATGGGTTACTGGGCTTAGTAACGCCGAGCGCTCCGGGTATCCCTTCCACCCCGAGCGCTCACGGCGTCCTCTGCCCTGCAGCGCCTCATTCAGCTCCCCTGACCGCAGGCGCTGCTTTGTTTCCGGGATGCGATCCACGGTCCGCCCGGGGATCGCATCCCGCTCCTCTCACCTGTCCCCTGCAGGCTCCCTTCGGCGTGCGCGCGCCCCCGCTCCCCAGGCACGCGCGTGCGACTCCGCCTCCAGTTAAAGGGCCAGCGCACAATCAATTGGTGCCTGGCCCAATTACAGTTTTCCCCAAATCCCATAAAAACCCACTTCCCCTTCCTGTCCTCGCCGGATCTTGAGTTGCCCTTAGTGCCCAGTGAAAGCGTTTTGTGTTTTGCTCCTACTGTGTATCCAGACCTGTGCTGTTGCCCCCGACTACGAACCTTTGCCACCTGCCTTGACCCTTTGCTACGTTTGACCTTGCCTCTGCCTAATCCTTGTGTACCGCGCCTGTCTCAGCTGTCAGTGGGGTCGAGTTGCTATTGGAAGACACGACCTGGTTGCTACCGCCGCTACAAGTCCATCCGCCTTGCGGCGGGCTCTGGTGAAAACCAGTATGAACATTAGAACCGGTCCTCCAATACAACCCGTGCTATCGCCCCATTGGCATAGGGGATCCACCTCCTGTTCCCCGCCGTACCCGGAGCGTGACAGTAGATCCGGCCATGGATCCCGCTGAGGTCCCGCTGCCTAGCCTTTCGGATCTGACCACGGTGGTCGCTCAACAGGGACAGCAATTGGCGCAATTGACTGCTATGTTACAGCAGCTCCTGCCAGCCCTACCACCAGCTCCTACATCTCCTCCACCGCGAGCTGCTGCCGCTAGAATCCGCCTGTCCCTTCCTGACAAATTCAATGGGGATCCCAAGCTGTGCCGAGGGTTCCTATCCCAGTGTTCCCTCCATCTGGAGATGTTGTCGGACCAGTTCCCCACAGAACGGTCAAAGGTAGCGTTCGTGGTTAGCCTGCTATCTGATAAGGCCCTGGCCTGGGCTACACCGCTTTGGGACCGTGGCGACCCTGCCACAGCTTCGGTTCCAGCCTTTTTTTCTGAGGTTCGTAGTGTCTTCGAGGAGCCAGCCCGGGCTTCCTCAGCCGAGACGGCTCTCCTGAACCTTGTCCAAGGGAATTCTTCTGTGGGCGATTACACCATTCAGTTCCGCACCCTGGCTTCTGAACTCTCTTGGAACAATGAGGCCCTCTGCGCAACCTTCAAAAAAGGCCTATCCAGTCATGTCAAAGATGTGCTGGCCGCACGTGAGATTCCTGCTACCCTGTCTGAGCTAATCCAGCTGGCCACCCGCATTGACATGCGTTTTACCGAGAGACGCTTAGAGTTACGCCAGGAGAAGGACTTTGTTCGCGTCAGGCGGTTTCCTCGCCTGGCACCTCTCTTCCAGAATCCTCTGCAACCTGTTCCTATGCCTCCCGCTGAGGAGGCTATGCAAGTGGATCGATCTCGCCTGACCACACAGGAGAGGTCTCGTCGCCGAGACCATAATCTATGTCTGTATTGCGCTAGCCCGGACCATTTCTTAAAGGACTGCTCTATCCGCCCTCAGCGTCAGGGAAACGCTCGCACCTAGCTAACGTGGGAGAGGCGCTGCTAGGTGTGGATTCTTCCTCTCCACGTCTGACCATTCCAGTGAGGATTTCTCTGACCAAGAAATCTTCTTTCTCCGCTGTAGCCTTTTTGGACTCCGGCTCTGCAGGGAACTTCATTGAAGCCTCTCTCATCAACAAATTCAATGTTCCAGTCACCCGTCTTGCCAAACCAGTTTTCATCACCTCGGTAAATGGTCAAAATCTGAACTGTATCGTGCGTTATCGCACCGAACTTCTCCTCATGAGAATTGGAGTTCTCCATTATGAAAAGATTGACTTCTTTGTGTTACCCAATTGTACCCCTGAGATCCTTTTGGGCCTACCCTGGCTCCAGCTTCATTCTCCTACCCTCGACTGGTCCTCGGGGGACATCAAAAGTTGGGGTCCTTCCTGCCACAGGCATTGCCTCAAAGCGGTGCCCATTAAACAAGTTTCCATCTCTGCCTCTCTGCCTAGTCTTCCCAAGCCTTACCAGGACTTTTCCGATGTGTTTTGCAAAAAACAAGCTGAGGTCTTGCCTCCACATATACCCTTTGATTGCCCTATTGATCTCCTCCCTGGTACCACCCCGTCCCGTGGCAGGATCTACCCTCTCTCCATCCCGGAAACACAAGCTATGACGGAGTACATCCAGGAGAACCTCAAGAAAGGTTTCATCCGCAAGTCCTCTTCCCCTGCTGGAGCAGGATTCTTCTTTGTCACCAAAAAGGACGGGTCCTTACGTCCCTGCATTGACTATCGTAGTCTTAATAAAATCACTGTGAAGAATCGCTACCCACTACCTCTCATCTCAGAACTTTTTGACCGTTTGCGTGGAGCAAGCATTTTTACCAAACTGGACCTCCGGGGCGCATATAATCTCATCCGTATTCGTAAAGGCGATGAATGGAAAACCGCCTTCAACACCCGTGATGGACACTTTGAATACCTCGTCATGCCCTTTGGTTTATGCAATGCCCCTGCGGTCTTTCAAGATTTTGTGAATGAGATTTTCAGAGACTTGCTGTACTCCTGTGTTGTTGTCTATCTGGATGATATCCTGATTTTCTCCTCTAGCTTGGAGGAGCACCGTCTTCATGTCCGTCAAGTGCTCCAACGGCTCCGTGATAACCGTCTCTACGCCAAACTAGAGAAATGTCTCTTTGAACGCTGCAGTCTTCCCTTCCTGGGTTACTTGGTCTCTGGACAAGGGCTCCAAATGGACCCAGAGAAACTTTCTGCCGTCTTGAACTGGCCACGTCCTACAGGGCTACGGGCCATCCAGCGTTTCCTCGGATTCGCCAACTATTACCGCCAGTTCATTTCCCACTTCTCCACCATTGTCGCGCCTATTGTGGCACTAACCCAAAAAAATGCGAATCCGAGGTCCTGGCCTCCTCAAGCTGATGAGGCATTTAACCGCCTCAAGTCTGTCTTTGCCTCTGCCCCCGTTCTATCCAGGCCTGACCCTCTCAAACCGTTCCTCCTGGAAGTCGATGCCTCCTCTGTGGGAGCTGGAGCCGTGCTTCTCCAGAAAGACTCCAAGGGCAAGAACATCACCTGTGTTTTTTTCTCCAAGACCTTTTCCCCCCCTGAAAAGAACTATTCCATCGGAGACCGTGAATTACTGGCCATTAAGCTAGCACTGGAGGAGTGGAGACATCTCCTTGAGGGGTCCATTCATCTCATCACGATCTTCACTGATCACAAAAATCTCTCTTACCTCCAGTCCGCCCAGCGATTAAACCCACGCCAAGCTAGGTGGTCGTTGTTTTTTGCCCGCTTCAACTTTGAGATCCATTTCCGTCCTGCGGACAAGAATGTCAGGGCTGACGCCCTCTCTCGTTCCACCGATACCTCTGAGTCTGAGTGTCCTGTACAACACATTGTACCTCCTGAGTGTCTGATCTCTTCAGCCCCGGCCTCCTTACTGCAAGTCCCTCCAGGGAAAACCTTGGTCCCCCCACGTCTTCGGCTTCAGGTCCTCAAATGGGGTCACTCCTCTCATCTGGCTGGTCATCCTGGAATCAAGAAATCCTCCCAACTGATTTCCAGGTATTACTGGTGGCCCTCCTTAAAAAAGGATGTGACGGACTTCGTACAGGCCTGTACCATATGTGCTCGTAACAAGACCCCTCACCAGAAGCCTGCTGGTCATCTTCACCCTCTGCCTGTGCCTGAACGACCCTGGGCCCACATAGCTATGGACTTCATCACGGACCTCCCTCCTTCCCACGGCCACACTACCATATGGGTGGTCGTGGATCGTTTCTCCAAAATGGCACATTTTGTCCCGCTTCCAGGTCTCCCTTCGGCTCCTATACTCGCGAAACATTTCTTCCTTCAGATTTTCCGTCTTCATGGACTTCCATCCCACATCGTCTCGGACAGAGGCGTCCAATTTGTGTCTAAATTCTGGAGAGCTCTCTGCAGTCAACTGAAAGTCAAACTAGACTTCTCCTCTGCCTACCACCCACAGTCCAATGGACAAGTGGAGAGAGTCAACCAGATCCTTGGGGCCTACCTGCGACACTTTGTCTCGGCCCGTCAAGACGACTGGGCTGACCTCCTGCCCTGGGCCGAATTTTCTTACAACTTGAAAGAGTCTGAGTCCTCCTCTCAATCACCCTTCTTTGTGGTTTACGGCCGTCATCCTCTTCCCCCCTTCCCATCCCCACTTCTTCCGGAGTCCCCGCTGTAGACGAAGTCACCCAAGAGCTGTCGTCCATCTGGAGAGAGACCCAAAGATCGCTTGCCCTGGCCTCTTCTCGCATGAAGAGACATGCTGACAGCAAAAGAAGACCTCCTCCGGTATTCTCCCCTGGCGATAGGGTGTGGCTCTCCTCCAAGTACATCAGGTTCCGCATCCCCAGTTACAAGTTGGGTCCCCGCTACCTCGGCCCATTCAAGATCAAGGCTCGGATCAATTCCGTGTCCTACAAACTGCATCTTCCTCCTTCCCTTCGCATTCCCAACTCCTTCCATGTTTCTCTCCTCAAACCCTTTGTTCTTAATCACTTTTCCCCCAAGGTCACCGCTCCTGCTCCGGTCACCGGCTCCTCCGACATCTTCTCCGTTAAAGAGATCCTTGCCTCTAAAACCGTCCGAGGTAAACGTTTCTATCTTGTTGACTGGGAGAACTGTGGGCCTGAGGAGAGGTCCTGGGAACCTGAGGGTAACATCATTGACAAGGATCTCATCCGCAGGTTCTTGGGTTCCAGGAGGGGGGGGAGGCCCAAGAAGAGGGGGAGACCCAAGGGGGGGGGGGGTACTGTAACGCCGAGCGCTCCGGGTATCCCCTCCACCCCGGAGCGCTCACGGCGTCCTCTGCCCTGCAGCGCCTCGGTCAGCTCCCCTGACCGCAGGCGCTGCTTTGTTTCCGGGATGCGATCCACGGTCCGCCCGGGAATCGCATCTCGCTCCTCTCACCTGTCCCCTTCAGGCTCCCTTCGGCGTGCGCGCGCCCCCGCTCCCCACGCGCGCGCGCGACTCCGCCTCCAGTTAAAGGGCCAGCGCACAATCAATTGGTGCCTGGCCCAATTACAGTTTTCCCCAAATCCCATAAAAAACCCACTTCCCCTTCCTGTCCTCGCCGGATCTTGAGTTGCCTTAGTGCCCAGTGAAAACGTTTTGTGTTTTGCTCCTACTGTGTATCCAGACCTTTGCTGTTGCCCCCGACTACGAACCTTTGCCACCTGCCTTGACCCTTTGCTACGTTTGACCTTGCCTCTGCCTAATCCTTGTGTACCGCGCCTGTCTCAGCTGTCAGTGGGGTCGAGTTGCTATTGGAAGACACGACCTGGTTGCTACCGCCGCTACAAGTCCATCCCGCCTTGCGGCGGGCTCTGGTGAAAACCAGTAGCAACATTAGAACCGGTCCTCCAATACAACCCGTGCTATCGCCCCATTGGCATAGGGGATCCACCTCCTGTTCCCCGCCGTACCCGGAGCGTGACACTAATCACTTTGTGCTAGCCCTGCCTGGAACATTAGAGAGGAAGCGATGTGCATGATTGGGGAAAATAGAAAATATGTGAATGATAACTATATGAGGAAAAGTCTTTTTTTTCTTGTCTCTGCCATGTACAGTCTAGTGGTGGCTATACCAGCTTCGATATATGATCAATTTATTTTCCAATCAATCTCTTCCAATAGAAATAACTGATCTATAGTCAACAACATATTCAAACTATATGACACACATGGAAAAGTGAATCAGATAGATGGTTAAGATACTATCGTAACTACTGGTCTACAAATTTTGGGAAATTATCCACCTCCGAGATAAAATATGCTAATTATTACATATTTTGATTAGATGAATTCGACGGTATGATGATAAAGTTGCTGGCTGGCTAAAGTTTTCAAGATATTTCACAATAAAGATTTATTCGCAGGTGAGTATATTTGCCTACGGGGGGGGGGGGGGTGGTGGGTGTTGTTGTCTGATGATAATGAGGTCTCCTAACTTCTCTACAAAGTACGGTAGAACAATGAAAATGGTACCACATGGAAGTGTATAAATGTATCTTCACTTTAAGAAAGATTATTACCCAACTGTAGATTATTGTTCTTTTATTGCATGGTACATTTGCCAGGGTCAGATCTATGCATTATACAGTTACATCTGGTGGCTTTTGAAAGTGTCATTGCCTAACATTTCCAAGGAACAGTTGCATGATATTTTCCCTCAGAAGCCAAGATGCCTCGAAACTGTGTAAACAATGCAGATAACTTCTGCTATGTTGGTGGTGATGTCAGGGCTGGTGCTACCACTAGACAAACTGCTGCCTAGGGTGCCGGCCACTGGTTTTCCTACTCTCTTCTATCTGCAGCAAGCAACTAAGTCTCAGCATCAGCAGGCAGCCGCCGCTCCATTCACACATAGTGTTTGAGGCGCAGCTGTGGCTGTGTCCCGACTCCCGAATGAATGGAAGCAAGCAAACATTTGTTAATGGGCACTGGTAGGCTGCATCGATGGGCACTGGCAGGCTGCATTTGATGGGCGCTGGCAACGCTGCATTGATGGGTGCTGGTGAGGCAGGCTGCATTTGATTGGGGCTGGTGAGGCTGCATTGATGGGCACTGGTAGGCTGCATTTAATGGGCGCTTCATTAAAAAGGTGGGGTTTACATGGGAAGGGGGAAGGGGGTGGAGTCAGGGGTGGACCCAAGGGGGGAGGTAAAATTAGATTTCACCTAGGGTGTCAAAAATCCTTGCACCAGCCCTGGGCGAGGTTACATTTGCATTTCAAAATTGCAGTATGATAGCAGTGGTAAAAAAAGCATACCACCTATATTTTTGAAAGCAAAATAGGGGATCAGGAGAAGAGTTGGGCCCCTCATTATTGTTGCATTACATGTGTAACTTATCTGTGTAAACAAGAAGAAAAAGTCAATGCCTTTTACAGTCCCAATGGTGAAGAGGGAGCATGAAAATGTTACATGAAAACTAATAAATGAATGGAAAGTTATGTTATTGGTATCAATAAAAAGATACATTTATAATGATTGGGGTGGCACCATTCTCATTGCTATATCACATTTTGCAGAAAAGTTATGGAGCATAATCGCACATCTCCCTCATAATTATGAATTATTTTGATGCAATTTTGACCTGAAGCTGTATCTTGGAAACTGGAGCCAATTAATACTCAGGACTCAGAAAGTGTTACTAAACCCACAACAGTAAAACATGTCCGAATAAGACAGAGCCTTTTTGGAGTAAGGCTGCAAGAGAGTATTTTTTTCTTAGGAGAGTGCATGTGATCAGCACAGGGCCAATTAGCACTGTCAAGACAGAGGGTCAGAGGTAGGATAGGACAGCCAATGCAGTATGAAAACTCCTACTACAAGTTTTAACCAGGCACTGATAGAAGTTGCAAGACTGTTGTATACTGCTGATGAGAAAAGGTATTTAGCAGTTTATATTTACTAAAATAATTGCATTTCCATGTTCTGCATACTGCAGGAGACCTGATATAGTGAATGCAGGGTCCTGGGTTTAGTAACACTTTAATTTTCCTTTATTAGTGACCCAATTCTGGTAAAATTTAGCTATTTTCATTTCCTGAGGCTTTCTTCTTGTAGACTACAATTGTAAGTTATCTCTGCATCTCTCCTTCCACCATGTAATCTCATAAACTGATCATTTAAAAAATACAATCTTATTAATGTACAAAGTACCACAGTGCTGTTGGTTGATACAAAAGGAACAATAGTATTTTGCCCTGGCTGGCTGACTCAGTTTGATCAAATCTGATTGAAGTCTGATCTGATCAAGTCTATATCGATTCGAAGGGAAGTTATGGCGATTTTTATAAAATTGCATATCAATACATATACCTCCCAACTTTCTGAGATGAGAAAGAGGGAGAGATTTTTAGCAGAAAGAGATAATGCAGACCATGAAGAATGAATAAACCAAAAAATGAATGGTTAAACCGAAAAGTGAAAATTCTCCACACTACTTTTCCTTCATACTATTTTCAAAAGTAATAAATGCAACTGGTAGTTGATTAATACATTATTTTATATTTATTTTTATAGACATCCATAGATCAGACCAAAAAACGAGCTTCCGGGTACTCTCCAAAGACATTCTGGTAGGTAATTGGCTCCTGTCTAAATTGGCCCTTGTATATGTTTGAATGTGAATTAGGGACCTTAGATTGTAAGCTTTTTGACTAATGTGAATGCACAATATATATGTAAAGTGCTGCCTAAATTTACAGCGCTATATAAGTACCTGAAACAAATAAAAAAAGACAGACAAATGGGGAGGAAATAGGGACAGAGGTATTTGGTGCCAAAAGTGGTGGCAAAGGTCTCACCAAAAGAAGGTTAGTCAAAATATATGCCATACAGCACAAATCCATTAGCTTGCGGAAGTGGTTCCCAACCTCAGTCCTCAAGTACCCCCAACAGGCCATGCTTTCATGTTTTCCTTTACTTTGCACAGCTGCTTTAAATTAATATTAATGACATGGTATTGATAAAAGCTATTTTATCAAAGGGAAGCTCCCAAAATATGGCACGTTGGGGGTACTTGAGGACTGAGGTTGACAACCACTGCTCTAAGGCAGCCCATAGATAATTTGAATTTCTATCCCCAAAATCACTGACTGTCTTGATGGGGGAATGCAGTGTTCTGCCGGCGGGGGGCCCAGGAAAATACAATGATTACTGATAGTGGCTATAGTCGCCGGCAGTAATAGCATGTAAAACTAAATACAACAGGATTGCTGAACCAGCCAATTTCCAATCCATGTATGGCCAGCTTTACTCACCCATAGCACTCACAAAATCATGTTAAAGTGGTTGTAAACCCTTACAAACCACTTGGACCTACAGGTAAGCCTAGATTAAGGCTTACCTGTAGGTCAAAGAAATACATTTACATATTTGGCAAAAGACAGGCACCGCTGTTTACGGTGCATGCGCCATAGACAGCGGTGCGCAGGTGCACTGAGTGCGCCGCTCTCAACGGCGATATGCGCGGGAGTGACGTCATCGCGACGCCGTCGAATGACAGCGCCGGAGCCGCGAGACCCACCAAGAAGATGGAGGCTCCGTACACAAGGGGACAGCGGTGACTTGTGACTGGCTCCTGTGTCAGGTAAGTGACACATAATGGACTACTATGCGATGCATAGTAGTCCATTATGCTTTACCTTTGCAGGGAAACAAAGAGGAAGTAAACCCATTAGGGTTTACTTCCTCTTTAACATTCATATCATAATTATGTTTTAAAATAGCAAGCTACATCTCCTCTAAACATGGCCTCATTAAAGGGGTTATAAAGTCAGAAGGTTTTTTATCTTAATGCGTTCTATGCATTAAGATAAAAAGGCTTCTGTGTGTAGCAGCCCCCCTTGCCCCCCCCCCAATACTTACCAGAGCCCCATCTCTGTCCAGCGATGTCCATGAGTGTCTCAGCTATCCAGGACTCGACCCTTCTGATTGGCTGAGATACAGCAGTAGTGCCATTGGCTCCCGCTGCTGTCAATGAAATTCAGTTAGCCAATCAGGAGAGAGATGGGAGCAGGGCCTAACCACGGCTCCTTATCTAACTGGACACATGGAGCTACAGCTCGGCTTGGGTGCCCCCCCATAGCAAGCTGCTTGCTGTGGGGGCACTCAACAGGAAGGAAGGGCCAGGAGCACCGACAAGGGACCCGGGAAGAGGAGGATTTGGGCTGCTCTGTGCAAATCCACTGCAAAAAAGCAGGTAAGTATAACATGTTTGTTATTTTTATAGAAAAGAAAAATAGACTTTAGAATCACTTTAACACGCTGAGACAAGTGCCTTTGTACATGTATTCTGCAGCCAACACAAAAACAAAGCTATCTCTGTTTGTTTTCTGTAAAGCTCACATGTATAAGCTATCTATTCAAAAGAACAGACTGCCAAGTAATTACAATGCAAAATCAAGGAGGAAGTATGTCCTTTGCAAAAAAAAAACTCACTGTTTAGAGTCACAGGAAGAAAATGATTTGAATGATGTGAATTTCTCAATACTTTAACACTACACAAGCCACCTTATAACAGTTTTTGCAAGATATGAAGTGTTTGATAAGCTTACTAAAACTCTGATAAATGTATTTCTTTGATGTGATGAATAAGGGGGAGGGCTGAGCATGGCTTTAGCAATCAGGAACTGACAACTTCTACAGAAACAGCAAAAAATACTTGCCAGTGCGGTTAATGGCACAAACATACGCAGATCTATGCAAAACTAAAATCTCATGTGACTCAGAGTCTTTAGAGAAGCTAAAGAAACTGGATTGAAACTGGTCTGGTTTAGCAAAAAATTAAAAGCATGCATTATTTATATCTAAGAAAATATATATTCAGTAAATGTAAATGTTTAGAAGTTGATTTATTCATACTTTATAAATGTTACTATAGCGTAGGTGCACCTTTAAAAGAACCCCTGTCATGTGTGCCACCATCCCCCCACCACATTTTTAAATTCCACAAAGCAGAACTTGTAAAAGCAGTGTATTTTACTAAGAGCATTTCAAACCAGTGTGTTGCATTGATAAAAACGTAGCACATGGCATACTTTTTTGCAGCATAACACAATACAGCATCTGTAAATGAACTGCAATGCGCAAAGACACAAGAATACAGTCAGTTGACGTTTCCGTTACAAAAGAAGTTTAGTGAAATTTGTAAAAATTTTAAAGAAAAGTATTCCAGTGCATCTTAAAACATAATGCAGCATGCCAATGCATGTCATACTGTGGTGTGAATGGACCCTCAACTGAAAAACATGGAGGTTGTCATTGAAGTCTGCAGATTAGTAGTTCTCATTTTCTAATTTCCATGTGTTTTCCAAACTAGTATTAGTGACTTTTTCAGGATATCAGCAATGGTACCCCCAATATTTCTTTCAATACAAGTTTCCTAATTGCAGTTTTTGCCTCCTATCTTCCTCAAGGATGGAACATTACTATTCTTCTCTAGCTCCCCCAAGTAACAGGGCTTGCCATTAAAAAATATTGACTATACTTGGCATATATACCCAACTAAAAAAAGGAGAGGACCGTTAATCTCTAAGGCCAGTGATGGAGTAAGCATATACTGTATATTCAAACAATAATAGAGGAAAAAAAAGGGCCCTTAATGTAAACTGCAATGTCTGCTGCTTTCTGTTAAAAATGTGGTTCAAATGGCAGAGGAATAAGATCAGGAGTGTGCACATAAAGTCCAATATACAACTAATGAAAGAGTATCGGAAATATAGAGGATGAGTGTTTAAAATTCACACTTCATAATAACTAACAGGGCACATGGCAGCATTACCTATTTAAGAAATATCACTTGGCTTACAACTCAGTCGGCAAGTGGCTGTGCTCGAGAGCAGAGCGGGGTTTTTTTTTCATTTTGGTCGGTTGGAGACTGCGGGCATACTACAGGAGACGGTCAGAGACTACCAGCATACTACAAGAGATGGTCAGAGACTGCGGGCATACTACAGAAGACTGTCAGAAACTGCACATATGGTGCAGGAGATGGTCAGAGACTGCAGGCATAGTACAGGAGATGGTCAGAGATTGCAGACATACTACAGGAGATGGTCAGAGATTGCGGGCATACAACAGCAGATGGCCAGAGACTGCGGACATACTACAGGAGATGATCAGAGACTGCTGGCATACTACAGGAGATGATCAGGGACTGTACACATACAGTGCACATACAGTATTCACGGCGCTTCACTTTTTCCACATTTTGTTATATTACAGCCTTATTTCAAAATAAATAAAATGTATTACTTTCCTTAAAATTCTGCAAACAATACCCCATAATGACAACGTGAAAGAAGTTTGTTTGAAATCTTTGCAAGTTTATTTTTTAAAAATATATACCGTATATACTCGAGTATAGGTCGACCCGAATATAAGCTGAGGCCCCTAATTTACCACAAAAAAATGGGGAAAACTTATTGACTCGTGTATAAGCCGAGGGTGAGAAATGCAGCAGCTACTGTAAGTGGAAAAGAGGGTCAACAATGCCCATCTGCAGCTGCATGCCTCCCTGTGTCCTGTACATACCCCCCTGTGTCCTGTACATACCCCCCTGTGTCCATTGCAGCCTACCTGTGCTGATCTGTGTCCTGTGTATGCCTCCCTGTGCGATCTGTGTCCACCATTGCAGTCTTCATCATGTGTCCCCCATTGCCGATCCTGCCGATCAGCGTGTAAGGCAAAATAGACGGCGGCCATTCCAATATACAAAAGCCACGCCTCCTCCTCGTCCTCGTCCGTGATAGGAGGAACACTCTTTTTTCCCAGCAGTCAGTGTTCAGTGTTCCGCCTATCACGGACATCCTCTCATCCTCGTCCATGAGATGAGAATGACAGGACGTCCGTGATAGGCGGAACACTGACTCACTGCTGGGAAAATTAGTGTTCCTCCTATCAAGGACGAGGAGGAGGAGGCGCGGCTTTTGAACACTGCCGTCTGTCTGCATGACACGCTGATCATTTTCCCACTCCTGGTTCCCTGGTGTGGGGACGGGAGACCCAGGAGTGAGGAGGAGCACGGGTGCCTGGCTGGATCAACAGACCGGTATAGTGACCAAGTCAACTTAGCGGACACGGTTGAGGCCTGAATAGCAGAGAAGACTGGATACAGACGGATGAGCTGGACAACAGGTAAACAGGTTAGCAGAGCTGGCTGGTGCTGGACATTCACTGGTCCCTGGTGTGGGAACAGGAGACCCAGGAGTGAGGAGGAGCAGGCTCACAGGTAAACAGGATAGCAGAGCTGGCTGGATCTGGACAAATAGCTTAGCAGACTGGACAGCGGAGCAGGATGGATCTGGTTGGAGAGCTTAGCAGACTGGTCAGCAGAGTAGGCCGGAACTGAACAGGTAAGCAGGCTCACAGGTAAACAGGATAGCAGAGCTGTCTGGAACTGGACAAACAGCTTAGCAGACTGGTCAGCGGAGCAGGATTGATCTGGATGGACAGCTTAGCAGACTGGTCAGCAGAGTAGGCCGGAATTGAACAGGTAAGCCTCACAGGTAAACAGGATAGCAGAGCTGGCTGGAACTGGACAAACAGCTTAGCTGACTGGACAGCGGAGCAGGATGGAACTGGATGGACAGCTTAGCAGACTGGTCAGCAGAGTAGGCCGGAACTGAACAGGTAAGCAGGCTCACAGGTAAACAGGATAGCAGAGCTGGCTGGAACTGGACAAACAGCTTAGCAGACTGGACAGCAGAGCTGGCTGGAACTGGACAAACAGCTTAGCAGACTGGACAGCGGAGCAGGCCGGAACTGAACAGGTAAGCAGGCTCACAGGTGATCAGACTGGGAGCAGGAAACAGAACCACTGAATGAGCTGGAGCAATGCAAATGATCAGGTTCATTACAGGGATCAGACTGCAGACCAGACAGGAACAATGCAGGTATTCAGAGTTCATCAAGGAAGTCAGGTCAGGAATCAAACTGGTATTGAGGTACAATGGATGAGGCAGAAGGATGGTCACAACAAGCCGGGGTCGGGTACAGGCAGAAAGCTGGGTAGTCACTGGTAAGCCGGGTCAATAGGACAGATAAATCAGGATCAGATTACACACACCACAACGCTGTAGAGCAGACAGCAAAGACCGTCTGCTCAGGTCAAGTTTAAATAGGCTGGCTGGCGCTAACTAGAGCGCGTGCCCGTCTCCCTGTGCACGGCTGCACACGTGCACGCTCCCGGGCGCGCATGCGCATGCGCAGTGGGATCTGAAGGCCGGGACGGCCCGGGTTTAAGTTTCTGGCAGGATCTTCATGACATTGCCCCCCTCCTAGGGGCAACCTCCGGGTGCCCCTCTGGGCAAATCTCTCAGGATGGGCTCTCTTAAAGGCTTGAACTAGACTCTTAGCGTGGATATTGCACTCAGGCTCCCAGGAATTTTCTTCAGGACCATAGCCCTTCCACTTAATCAGGAACTGATTCTGATTTCTCATTCTCCTAACATTTAGGATGGCCTCCACTTCATATTCCTCCTCGCCATCTATCAGAACTGGATCCGGGGGTACTGTTCTCCTGTTGGGAAAAGGGTTAGGAGTGGAGGGTTTCAGCAGGGAAACATGGAAGACCGGGTGGACCTTGAGGGAGTCTGGGAGTTCCAATTCATAGGCTACTTCATTTATTTTCCGTTTGACTGGAAAGGGACCTAAGAACTTAGGGCCCAGTTTCTTCGAGGGACAAGCCATCCTTAGATTTAAGGTAGAGAGCCATACTGTGTCACCTGGTGCCAGTACCAACTCTCCACGCCTCTTTCTGTCAAAAACTGTTTTATTATGTTCCTGGGTCCGGGCCATGGTGTCCTGCAGGAGTTGGTTATTGGAAGCAAAGAAGTCAATCTTTTTCGGAACTGCGGGCAGAGTACATTCAGGGAGAGAATTGGGCAAGAACGAAGGGTGAAAGCCATAATTGGCGAAGAAGGGCGTCTGTTGGGTAGCAGAGTGGATGGCATTGTTATATTCAAATTCGGCAACTGGTAACAGGGAGATCCAATCGTCCTGGGTAAAGGAGGAGAAGCACCGTAAATATTGTTCCAAGGTCTGGTTGGTCCTCTCGGTTTGCCCATTGGTTTGAGGGTGATAGGCGGATGAAAATGATAGTTCAATATTGAGGGCCTTACAGAGCGATTTCCAGAACCGAGAGGTAAATTGTACCCCTCGGTCGGACACTATGTTGGCCGGTACCCCATGGAGTCTGATGACTTCTCGGATGAATACCTGTGCAGTTTCTGAAGCAGAAGGGGTGCCCTTCATAGGAACAAAGTGTGCCATCTTTGACAGGCGATCGACTATTACAAAGATCGTAGTGTGGTCTTCTGCTGGGGGCAGTTCCACGATGAAGTCAATGGACATCATCTTCCAGGGACGGTCTGGGACTGGCAATGGCCTGAGTAGACCCCAGGCTTTGGTCCTGTAACTCTTGCTCCGTATACATACAGTGCACGTCTCTACGAACTTCCTGCAGTCTTCTCTTAGCTGAGGCCACCAGAAGGTACGTTGTACCAATTCAGTAGTTTTGGTGACACCAAAGTGTCCGGCAAGTTTATGATCATGGCACAATTCCAGAACGGTTACCCGCAGACCCTCGGGAATGAAAATTTTATCCTCATGCCACAGTAGACCATCCTTGGCCAGCAACCCAGGTCCAGGAGTGGGTATGAGGCCACTGGAAGCCCGCCTGAGCCGGGACAGCAAGTCTTCCTGTAGCAGAAGGAAATTTCCAGGGGCAAGGATAGTGTCTGGAGGGGAACCATCCTGGGATTTGTGGTACATACGAGACAAATCGTCTGGCTTCGCATTCTTGGAACCCGGACGATAGGTCACGTGAAAAGTAAAACGAGAGAAAAATAAGGCCCATCGGGCCTGTCTAGGTTTCAACCTTTTGGCAGTCTTCAGGTACTCTAGGTTCTTGTGATCCGTGAAGATCAAGATTGGATGAGTAGCCCCCTCCAGCAGGTAGCGCCATTCCTCGAGGGCGGTTTTTATCGCCAACAACTCCCGATCTCCCACATCGTAGTTCTTCTCGGCTGGGATAGTTTTCGTGAGAAGAATGCCACGGGGTGCAGCAGGGCCTTGATGCCCTGTCTCTGGGACAGAATTGCTCCTACGGCTATCTCAGAGGCGTCCACTTCCAAAACGAAGGGTAGTGAAGGGTCCGGATGCTTCAGGATAGGAGCTGAGGTAAAGAGCCCTTTGAGGGCCTCAAAGGCCCCCTGGGCTTCGGGAGACCAATGAAAGCGGGTACCTTGTTTGGTGAGCTGTGTAATGGGTGCCACTATGGCCGAGAATCCTCTAATGAATTTGCGATAAAAATTGGCGAAACCAATAAATCGCTGGATACCCTTCTTATCTGCGGGAATAGGCCAGTCCAGGATGGCTGAGATCTTCTGGGGGTCCATCCGAATGCCCCTACTGGAGATGATCAAGCCCAAGAAGGGTATGCTTTCCACTTCGAAGAGGCACTTTTCGGCCTTGGCATAGAGGCCATGTTGCCGGAGGCGGCCCAGAACACTTTTGACATGTCCACGATGCAACTCTAGGGAGGAAGAGAAAATTAGTATGTCATCAAGATAAACAACAGCAAAAACATCAAGAAAGTCCCGAAGCACATCATTAATGAAGGACTGGAAAGTAGCAGGGGCGTTACAGAGTCCGAAGGGCATCACCAGGTACTCAAAGTGCCCAAATCGGGACCGAAATGCCGTCTTCCATTCATCCCCATCCTTTATGCGAACTAAATTATATGCCCCTCTGAGGTCCAATTTGGAAAAAATGGAGGCCGTGCCAAGCCTCTGAAACAGTTCTGGAACCAAGGGGAGAGGATAGCGTTTTTTGACAGTGACCTCGTTTAGGGCACGATAGTCCACGCAGGGTCTGAGGGAATGGTCCTTTTTTTCTACAAAAAATATTCCCGCACCTGCAGGGGATGTGGACGGGCGGATAAAACCTTTTTTCAAGTTATCGTCAATGTAGTCTTTTAGTTTCCCCTGCTCCACCTCTGTTAGGGGAAAAACCCTGCCGAAGGGAATCTTGGCCCCGGGAAGAAGTTCAATGGGACAGTCATAAGGCCTGTGGGGTGGCAACACATCTGCTTTTTGTTTGCTGAACACATCCAGGTAGGCATGGTAGGCTTCAGGGATGGACTGACGTAGACCTGCCTCAGTCTCCAGGCAGAGCAGAGCAGAGGGTCCTGCGGAAACCATGGAGCCGCAGGACCTTCGGCAGTAGGGAGAGGAAAAGGCCACTTCTCCTGGGGCCAAGTTGATGACTGGATTATGTGCTTGCAGCCAGGGAATGCCCAAAATGACCTGAAACAGGGGAGAAGAGATTAGGTCCAGCCGTAAGAGTTCCTGGTGTGATTCAGAGATCACCGTGTGCAATGGGGCAGTCTCCTGGGTCACCGGGCCAGATTTAATGGTGGATCCATCTGCCAGATGGACGGACAGTCCCTGTTCCCTTGGAAGAAGGGGAATCCGATGCCGGGCAGCAAAAACAGAGTCCATGAAGCAACTACAGGCCCCAGAGTCAATGATGGCGGTGGTCCGCAGGGTCCTTCCTGGGAGCTGGAAGGAAACAGAGAGGGCAAGATGAGCCGAAACCCCGGTCACTGGATCAACATAACTGGAAAGAATAGTGGGAAACTTACGGAGTTTAGCCGGGCAATTTCGGACATAGTGACCTGGCTCTCCGCAATACAGGCACAAATTGTTGTTGCGGCGTCTCTGACGTTCTGCTGGGGTGAGAGAAGGCCGCAATAGTCCTAGCTGCATGGGTTCCGATGCCGTGGAGGTATGAACAGGCCTGGCAGAGGAAGCAGAGCGGAAATGGCTTGGGGCCCTGGGGAGCATCCAGGTGGGTCTTGGGGGCCCCAAGGTTCGTTCGGCCCTATACTTAAGTCTATGAGGGAGTTCAGGGTCTGAGGAACCCCTACTCTGGCGAGCTCGTCCTTGAGCGCGTCTGAGAGGCCCATGCGGAATTGGTGACGAAGAGCAGCGTCGTTCCAGTCAGTGTCGGCACCCCAACGCCTGAACTCAGCCACATAGTCCTCGGCTGGTCGCCAACCCTGTTGGAGAGAACGTAGGGCGGCTTCCGCAGTGGTTGAGAGTTGGGGGTCCTCATATAACTGCGCCATGGCGTTAAAAAAACTGGTGAGACTGGCCAATGCTGCATCCTTCTGTTCCATGAGACGGTGGGCCCAGATTTGGGGATCCCCAGTCAGTAGGGCTACCACAAAGCCCACCTTAGTGGTCTCTAAGGAGAAAGTTCTAGGTTGTAGAGCAAGATGGAGTTCGCAAGAATTGCGGAAAGTCCTGAAACTACCACGGGCACCTAAAACTTCTCTGGAGTGGGGACCTTAGGCTCAGGTGCTAGCATCACTATAGTTTGGGCAGGTGCAGGCCCCATTGGGGGTGTTGCCGGGTGTGAAGTTCCTTGGGTACTAGTAGGACCGGACAAGGCCAGTACCCGTTCCTCCAGCCGGGTGTACCCTTGTTGGAGATTCTTCACCACCTCGGTCAGTCCTGCCAGGTGTTGGCATAACCCCTCCATGGCGGGGGCTCCCTGCTCGGGCTCAGACATGGCTGTCTGCTACTGTCACGTACCTGGTGGTGCGAGCCCGAAATTGCAGAGAGAGACCTCCCTTGCGTCTCCCACTCCTGGTTCCCTGGTGTGGGAACAGGAGACCCAGGAGTGAGGAGGAGCACGGGTGCCTGGCAGGATCAACAGACCGGTAGAGTGACCAAGTAAACTTAGCGGACACGGTGGAGGCCTGAATAGCAGAGAAGACTGGATACAGACGGATGAGCTGGACCACAGGTAAACGGGTTAGCAGAGCTGGCAGACTGGTCAGCAGGGTAGGCCGGAACTGAACAGGTAAGCAGGCTCACAGCAGAGCTGGCTGGAACTGGACAAACAGGTTAGCAGAGCTGGATGGACAGCTTAGCAGACTGGACAAACAGCTTAGCAGACTGGTCAGCGGAGCAGGATGGATCTGGATGGACAGCTTAGCAGACTGGTCAGCAGAGTAGGCCGGAACTGAACAGGTAAGCAGGCTTACAGGTAAACAGGATAGCAGGGCTGGCTGGAACTGGACAAACAGCTTAGCAGACTGGACAGCGGAGCAGGATGGATCTGGATGGACAGCTTAGCAGACTGGTCAGCAGAGTAGGCCGGAACTGAACAGGTAAGCAGGCTCACAGGTAAACAGGATAGCAGAGCTGGCTGGAACTGGACAAACAGCTTAGCAGACTGGACAGCGGAGCAGGATGGATCTGGATGGACAGCTTAGCAGACTGGTCAGCAGAGTAGGCCGGAACTGAACAGGTAAGCAGGCTCACAGGTAAACAGGATAGCAGAGCTGGCTGGAACTGGACAAACAGCTTAGCAGACTGGACAGCGGAGCAGGATGGATCTGGATGGACAGCTTAGCAGACTGGTCAGCAGAGTAGGCCGGAACTGAACAGGTAAGCAGGCTCACAGGTAAACAGGATAGCAGAGCTGGCTGGAACTGGACAAACAGCTTAGCAGACTGGACAGCGGAGCAGGATGGATCTGGATGGACAGCTTAGCAGACTGGACAGCAGAGTAGGCCGGAACTGAACAGGTAAGCAGGCTCACAGGTAAACAGGATAGCAGGGCTGGCTGGAACTGGACAAACAGCTTAGCAGACTGGATAGCAGAACAGGAAGCAGGACTATGGCACCGGCTGGATCAGTGCAGGTGATCAGACTGGGAGCAGGAAACAGAACCACTGAATGGGCTGGAGCAATGCAAATGATCAGGTTTATTACAGGGATCAGACTGCAGACCAGACAGGGACAATGCAGGTAATCAGAGTTCATCAAGGAAGTCAGGTCAGGAATCAAACTGGTATTGAGGTACAATGGATGAGGCAGAAGGATGGTCACAACAAGCCGGGGTCGGGTACAGGCAGAAAGCTGGGTAGTCACTGGTAAGCCGGGTCAATAGGACAGATAAATCAGGATCAGATTACACACACCACAACGCTGTAGAGCAGACAGCAAAGACCGTCTGCTCAGGTCAAGTTTAAATAGGCTGGCTGGCGCTAACTAGAGCGTGCGCCCGTCTCCCTGTGCACGGCTGCACCTGTGCACGGCTGCACACGTGCACGCGCCCGGGCGCGCATGCATGCGCAGTGGAATCTGAGGCCTGGGACGGCCCGGGTTTAAGTTTCTGGCAGGATCTTCATGACAGAGCTCCAGCGTTTCTCTGAGGAGAGAGAAGAACCTTCCAGAAGAACAACCATCTTTGCAGAACTCCACCAATCAGGCCTGTATGTTAGAGTGGCCAGACGGAAGCCACTCCTCAGGAAAAGGCACATGACAGCCCTCCTGGAGGACTCTCAGACCTTGAGAAGCAAAATTCTCTGGTCTAATGAAACAAAGATTGAACTCTTTGGCCTGAATGGCAAGTACCATGTCTGGAGGAAACCAGGCACTGCTCATCACCTGGCCAATACCATCCGTACAGTGAAGCATGGTGGTGGCAGCATCATGCTGTGGGGATGTTTTTTAGCTGCAAAAACTGGGAGACTAGTCAAGATCGAGGGAAAAATGAATGCAGCAATGTACAGAGACATCCTTGATGAAAACCTGCTCCATAGTGCTCTGGACCTCAGATTGGGGCGAAGGTTCATCTTCCAACAGGACAATGACCCAAAGCACACAGCCAAGATAACAAAGGAGTGGCTATGGGACAACTCTGTGAATGTCCTTTAGTGGCCCAGCCAGAGCCCAGACTTGAACCTGATTGAACATCTCTAGAGAGATCTGAAAATGGCTGTGCACCGACGCTCCCCATTCAGCCTGATGGACATTGAGATGTCCTGCAAAGAAAAATGGGAGAAACTGCCCAAAAATAGGTGTGCCAAGCTTGTAACATCATACTCAAAAACACTTGAGGCTGTAATTGGTGCCAAAGATGCTTCAACAAAGTATTCAGCAAAGGCTGTGAATACTTATGAGAATGGGATTTTTTTTTGATTTTTTTTTTTAATAAATTTGCAAAGATTTCAAACAAACTTCTTTCATGTTGTCATTATGGGTATTGTTTGTAGAATTTTGAGGAAAATAATGAACTTAATCCACTTTGGAATAAGGCTGTAACATAACAATATGTGTAAAAAGTAAAGCACTGTGAATACTTTTCGGATGCACTGTAGATGCCTAATCACTCTGAGGAAAAAGCCCAAATACTCAAAGATTGTAAACAGCAATGGCCAACTTAGCCTATCAAAGGCTTTTTCAGTGTCTAAGCTAAGTAAGCTAAGTGTCTCCATTTTATGTCTATTGACGAAGTCCACTAAATTGATTATTCTTCTGGTGTTATTTTACGCTTGCCTCCAAGGGACAAAACCCACCTGGTCCTTATGAATTAAAGAAGGGAGGACTTCATTCAACCCCAGAGAAAGAAATTTTATGAAGATTTTCAGATCCAAATTCACTAAGGCTATGGGTCTGTAGTTTCCACAAAAAGTGTGGTCTTTGTCCAGTTTAGGTATTAGGGTAAAGAAGATCTTTGATCTCTCGAGATCTCCCCCCCCCCCCCCCACACACACACATAAAACCATTAAATAGACGAGTCATGTGTGGAAGCAGAACAGGTAGAAAAGCTTTATAATATTCATAAGGAAGCCCATCCGACCCCAGGGCTTTACAATTCAGCAGGAGTTTAAAGACCTCCATCACCCACTCCTCTGTAATTGAGAGCCTATTATTTTCAAGGATTCAGCTCTCTTCTATCACCAGTCATCTAAAGTCATCTTCTTCCTAATCACCCAAATGTGTTTTGCTTGCCCATTGGTATGTTGCTGCAGATACATGAGAGCACTTCCAGATATCGAATTTCCCACCACTTTCTGCACCAGGGACCATCGCCACCTGAGCAAAAAGGGAAGGTAAAAATCCCCAGCACAGCATTAAAAACCTGATAGGGGATTTAGCATTTCCACACTCTATCCAATTTTTTTTATTTTTATTTTGACTTTACATACACTTTAACACTACTAAGATTATGACATGAAGGCCTGTCCAAAAGCTCCATCGGACCAATAAACTCACACTCCTGGAAGTGCTATATTCCCAGCAGACTTAAGCTTTAGGAAAGAGAGGTCTGCAGTGGAAACTCTTTCAGCACAGTTTCTTTAAGCACAATTAAATCTTGACTATAGGGAGAAGAGAAGTAGACTGACTATTATTCTAATGTGTAAAAAAGGGCTATTCCTTTGAATGTGCTTGTTCATCTCTACAGCAAATGCTGTGTAACTGAAACTTTTTTTGGGACACATAGCAATGTGCAGATGTCCACAAAAACGGGTGTGTTTGCATGATAAAAATGCACTGTAGATTGTGAGAAAAACATTCATTTATATAAATCATGTAACATGCAATCTTATTTGTTACAGTAAACAGATCATAGTTATAATTCTGTCTAAAAGGCTACTGTTCCGTTTAAAATTCCCCTGGTCACCAATAACCCTGTCTCCTGTAATGTTTGAACCTATGAAAGTCAGAAAGTCCAAAGTTTCTAGCTACACCCATGAGTTAACAAACAGAATAAAGTTCATTTTATTGCACATCAATCTAATTAAAGTGTATGTTACTCCAAAATCACATGTATTTGTCTGTTTTACTATGTTGTGGGTAAATTTATAAAAAAATTCCACTTCTGGATATCCCCTAAAGAAAGAAATACCCCGAAAGGAAGAAGACGGCTACTGTGGCTATAGCGGGCAAATAAGGAGTAGAGGGAATTAAATGAATCCAACAATTTTATTGTATTACATCAAGTGCCAAAAATTTCTAAAATTACCCAGCCAAATGGCTCACTAAAAAACGATCCTAAAGTGCATCAGACATACATGTACAGAAATCCACGTAGATACTTATTTCATCTTGTAACCAACAATATACATGAAAACAGACAATAGACTCACATATAAAAAATATCGGATGAGGTGCCTCTATTACCAAGCATATATTGAAATCCTGTTATGTATTCCACTTTAGACAGTGTTGTAAATAGTCCGTATAATATTAAAACAGGAGATCAACATATGTGTGGTCGCTAGGGTTGCGGAGATTTGATCAATTAATCCACTATCTACCAAATTAATAGACTGACACTGTTGTCAGCTGAACATATTGTCTCAGAGTAACGGTGGCCACCTAGTTAATTGGTTGTGTGTATTTTTGCATAAGTTGGTACGGTTTTCATCAACTTGCTGTGCCTGAAAGGGCTATCACTTTCACATTCTTAAATGTTCATTTACTTTGAAGCCGACTTTCTTTTACCGCACCAAGTGATACAAAATTTCAACACAGTTGTTCTTCCAAAGTAGGATGTTTTTGTTACAGTCCTCAGGGGTTAATAGTATCAATCATCAAGTTAATTGAAAACACATTTCTTTCAGTGGTGCTATGTTCATTATTATACTCCTGAATACTGTTGCTTGCACACTACATTGCTGAAAAAAACGTCAGATATATGTATCACATGTATACTGCAAATGTCCCACATATATCAATGTGCCAGTTCCGTGACTTATAACATAGACACTTTCCAAATATTTTGAGTACTAATAGGTTTCAATATAGCAATTTAATGCGTAGAGTGTCTTTGTTTGGGCCGTCAGTAAATTGACAATGTCAATGATGGGTTGATTACACTTTAATTCCTTCTTAAAGTGTCACTACAAAGCACAGCCAGCCACCAAATAGGATGCATATAAATAACACGTGTACTATGTTTAACTTGTAGCTAGCAATTCCATGACTTATGGATGTCACCGGGGGAATGCTGACCAGTTACCACTGGTTCGTCAGTTGGATACTCACAGTCCGGCTTCCTTATTTCTCCTTGGAGATAAACTATGCCAAAAGCTGTCACTCGATCGGACGCTGATTTCCTTGCCGTGGATTTATCCAAAACAGTGTTCAGTGCTAGCCGTGTTGCTGCTCGATTTTATTTTATTTTTTATTTTTGCCATAGAAACTGGCGCGGTGGAAAAAGGTGTGGTCTGTTTTTGTTTTGTTTTAAGTGTGGGTAAATTTAACCTGTTCTTCATTGAGGTCCTTATTTCCTTTGAAATGCCTGGAGATCCCGTTCCCCCTCTTGTCTGTTTCATTCTGGTCATATCAAGTACAGCAGTACATACACGCTGGCATGGTCAGTTTGCATATCTATGTTCTGAATGGAGATATAGTGCCCACTCACAGCGTGCCTGTATTTCCCATAGTCAGTTTGGTTGTCACCCCCCCCCCCCCCCCCCCCCCCAATCCAGGCCCACTGTCGCTCTCAACACAGCAGCTTCTGGGATGCAGCGCACACAGACAGGACATGCTTTTACCTGTGTGTCAGGTCATCCTCTGCCTACCCACTATACTGATATGCCCCCTGCTATGTGGAAGAACAAACCAAAGGAAGCTGTACGGTCAAGTGATCTCCAAAGAAAACAAAATAAAAAGACGCAACACATTAAAAATTTTAATTCATAAAATCTGATTATGGTAGACAAATAATACTCCTTTTCTTGCAGTTTGCCTTTTCTGTATTCTGTTTAGAAATACTTTAATCATGCTCTAGAGTCATACCACCCTAATTAGGTCAATTAGAGGTTATTCGTTCGAATCACATACTTTTGGTCAAAAACCTTGCAGGTTCGCTGACAGAAATGGGGAACAACCTATAATTAAGTACAAAGCTTTTGCCTTGGTCAGATGAGTCAAAAGACCATAATTTTAATGGATAACTCTGCCCTCTTTCTATAAAAGGGTGAACTCACAGCAGGGATTTTGTCGGTATGTTTTGGAGTTGTCAAGGACCCATGGCAATTCAGATGATAAATAGGGAGATTTCCTTATTTTTGTTTGTTTTTATTATTTTCCCATTAGAATGCATGGCTTCCCATACATTTTGTTTGATAATAGCTTGCTTATTAGTCCTAAAAATGGCCAAAATGAAAGAAGATGTGCCACCATGTGGTTACTTGTGACAGCACTTAAGCTGGAAAACACTAGTACATTTTTTGAATTAAAGTTAGTTTGAAAATTCTCAGTACATTTGATGACTTGATTAATGTCACTCAAATGTACTTCAAAATTTCATTTCATTTAACATTTGATTTTGGAACGAATAAACTTTCAAGAATGAAAACCACATACACAAATGTGTTCATTTAAGAATCATTTCCAACCTGCTCCTTCAAAAATGAACGCCAATTTGATCCCACTAATGATGAAAAAAAAATTGAATTAAATTCTACTAGTGTATTGCCTTCTTTGTTTATTTGCCACTCACTTATTCGCATCTCAAAGCTAGTTTTTATTTTTTTTGCTCAGCCAGTGAAATCAATAAAAAAAAATAATTAACATGTAGCCGACAGCGGACTACAGTTATCTGGCACTGCAGACTTACCCTCTACCTTCTTTGACCGTTCCTGTATTCCTCTAGTGCTGGGCTTGAAATTACTTGCATCATCTTCCTGAGCCTAGCAGAAAGCAGTGTGGGGACTGTAGTCTCCTAAACAGACATCCTGATTCTGCGGAATTATCCCTGGACTACACATCCCAGCATGCCATCAGTTCCAAAGAAAGAACCCTGGGAGAGGCTTTAAAAAGGGTCAGCAGACTAGGCCCATGCCTCTTGCTTCCTGGGGTCCATCAAGTAAACACCCCTCTGATGCTGTGCAAGAGGGCTGCAGCCTACCACACAGCGACACAATGATCCC